>CP092863.1:29403133-30003133 GCA_030710605.1 Cordylochernes scorpioides | reverse complement strand
TTCTTGCCTCGGCCTTGCACAAATTTTATTTTGCGAGATCCGTTTTCTTCTGAAAGTTCTTCTCTATATGATGTTGTTGTTTAGATTGGTAGAGAATCTCTTGACGACTAAAGCATGTGGAAGACAGGAAATTATACTCTAATATTTAAACCAAATTTCCAAGAGCATCATTGAAATATCGACATGTCTAAATGCTGAAGAAATCTGGGATCAGGTGACACATAGCGTTCATACGTAGTGAACAAATATTTGGCTAAGTTGGAAGATTAGTCAACCCTCACGTTCCTTTCAGACAATATTCCCTTCTTTACCTAAAATCACGGACAAAGAATTCTTCTAAAAGGTCCTTTGGAATAACATGCACGACCTAATATGGGACATATGGGGTGGTCACCAAGGACAATGGCAAGTGGGACAAACTGGGTGGCGCTTTGTTGGCTCGTCTAACAAGGCCGCCGTCAACAACTGCTGGACGTTCCTTCACATCTTTTTTTAGTTATTTTTTCTCACTCTCAAATTTTAAACTTATGTCTTGGTTATCACTCTCAACTCTATGCTGAAGTAAAACGATTATCCTTTTTTAATTATCTTTAAACTCTTTCGCTGTCGACCAGCGTGTGATCATCAGACTTTCCTCAGGGGCCTATAATGCACGATGAATTATGATCTATCATTTAACCTTCTGGTTCAATCTGCATTGAATTTTTACTGTATTTGATGGTAGCTGAGAAGGTTAACATTGTTTCTTAGTTTTGAATGCTCGTGTTTTGACCATGTTAAAACATATAATTTTATTTGTGATGGATAAACTGTGTTAATGTCGACACCTGGGGCAAGTATGCTCCTTTGATACCGCGGCACTAGGGCTAACATGTACTATGGCGTCCTGCAGGGTTAAGAAAACTTGATGGATATGGGGATAATTATGGTGGTTTATTCATAATAAAATTATGAAAAATGTTTAAAATTACAAAATATTTTCTCACAATGAGTTTCTTTTTATTTTAAAATGCTACCTTTCAAGCGATAAAAGAGAAGAGCGATTTTCGCTTGAAAGCTAGCATTTTAAAATTTAAAAAAAACTCATTGTGAGAAAATATTTTGTAATTTTAAATGGTGGTTTATATTCAAGGCTGCCTACCTATAATGTAAGTACGTCATCTCTTTCTTCCACTATGTAAATTCAAGACGATAATTTTACATACAAGTGTGCGAGTTCTCTTTTGATGATTTTCACTCACTGTTGGGTTAGACTTGGGAAAGAGTATAAGAATCATTTTACATTGATTTGGTGATTGTGTCAATGTAACCACACACACAACACAAAGGTGCTTATATATTAATTTAGACATTTTTCAGTGTAATTAATAATATTAAGAGAATAATATTTTTTTCGATCTAATGTTTGTCCATTTTAACGGTAAAGGCGCGTATATCTATATCCTTATGTTTGAAAACACAATCTAAAAATATATATATTTATATATCAGGGTGATAACATAGTAAAAGGACATCTCTCTATCTCTCGTGTGATAGATGGCGCTTTGTCATCAACAACTTTAGTTGAATAATCAGCTGATGCTATTTATATTTTTTCGTTAACCTATTCTAATCTTCATGAAATTTAAGCGTCTAAAACATTCTAAACGTAGTTATCACAATCGATCTTAAATACCATTTTTTTAAATTAAAATTAAATTTAACATTTTCGTCTTGTTAGATGGTTAACTTACATCATATTTTGCTGGAGTGATCGAGCAATTTTATTTCAAATTGTTTAATCATTAAGCGATAGTTTATTATGTATTTCAGCTCTAAATTCTATTTAAACAGCAAACTTCACATGTGCTCTAAACTCTGATAAACGCCAGTTGTTTTACATCATCTTCACATCACCGCAAGATCTGTTACATCATGGTATGCTGTGAATGAACATCTTATTTCGCATCTTGCATTCTTAGCCAAGATCAGCACTATACTTATATTCTCTTCAAGATCAGAAAATTGTAAGACAAGATTGGAGAGAACAATTTTTAACGCCAAATACTTTATTTTTATTTATTTCTCCTGACGAAGACAAAGAATATTGTTGAAATGTTGAGAAAATAAAACTTTAAATGGCCGGAATGTTTATTTTATAAAGAAATATTGGAGAAGGTACAATTAAAGCGATAATACGAGTGTTAAATAATAGTGTGTTTGATTATACGGCGTGCATTACGCTATTGAAAGTCAACATTCCGATATAATTCTTGTTAATTCAAGGAGGTCAAATATCGATAATGAACTAAAACGTTTAGTTGATATATATTCATACAGATGACGCTACGTCATCACCAAATTACTTTCAATAGAGAGAGACTGGGGAAGAAATTATATATTTAATTTTAAATATTAGATAATAAAAAAAAGGCATATATTGGATTTAATAAAAGATTTATTTGCCAATATTTCGGTTGACTGAACGCCAAACCTTTATCAAGGCATTACATTTTTGCATACACAAACTCAGCGCCGCATAGTGTTATAATATCACAGTTGAAATAATTTTTTAAAAATGTAGGTGGGGAAATTGTGCAAGCAAAAATTATTATAAAAGTTACAATCAGAATAAGTTAAATATCTTAAAATATTAAAGGAGAAAAAAAATATATATGTTATATAAAAATTATATTTTATTTTAAGATCATAAATGCTAGAACAAATTACTCTGTAAATTTGACCGCCAGAGGTCGCGACCTTACCTATATAAAACCGATTGTTGTTGTTTCCCGTTGGCCGGCTCAAATATTTTGTAATTATGTAAATAATCTTTTGTTTTTTTTTTATTCTACTCGCCTTAAGTCAGGTAGTACTTTCTAAATTTGTTTCAAATAATTTTAATAAGCAAATTAAAGCAATATTGATCTAAATATTTTGTTATTTTACCATGACTGCAATCCCAATCATAAATTCTAATCCTTGAAAAACCTTAGCAAATTCAATTCTCTATATCAAATTCAATCATTATAATATATATATATATATATTATATTAAAATATTATTTTATTTGAAATTATATTTCATAGATTCAAATACTCTGCTAAATCTACCACCAGATGTCGGGACTTTCCCTATATAAAACTCATTGTGTTGTTTTTCCCGATGGCCGGCTCAAATCTTTTGTACATTATGTAAATAATCTTTTTTTTTCCTTGTTCTACTCGCCTTAAGCCAGGCAGTACTTTTCCCAAATTATATTTTTCTATATTCCATAAGCTAATTAAAGCAATTACTGATCAAAACTATTTTTATTATTATATTTTCAAAATATTAACCACGACTGCATTACTATAGCATAATTCTCAAGATAATCAAAATCAACACAGAATCTTTTTTTATTTATATAATATATATATTAGTTTTTTTTTTAATTTGTGAAAAAATAAATAAAAGGAATTTCAAAAATAAAAAGCGCTTTTTTTATTCCTTACCACACACACAATACAATAAACATATATACAAATCTCTCAAATATTTTTTCAACCTCAGATTTCCCCAAATCCAGCTCGACATGAAAGAAGGCTTCTCTAAAATAAATCCACCACAAAAATAAAATCTTGTGATAGATTTGGTGAAGCAGAAGTACGTTGCTTATCTTTTCTCCCAAATTTGCTAAAAACCCGCAGCAACCAGAAGTTGTCCAACTTTATTTATTATTTTCATTTTACCAACATTTTCTTTTTTTAAAAAAAACGTCTGCTTAAAAATCGCGCTTTATTTTGTAAGAGAGATTTTGTGGAAAAAAAATAAAAGAGAGAAAAAATCAATAAATTTCAACTGGGGAGGAAGGGTTGGTTTCCTAACAATAAAAATGAAAACAATAAACCTATTTAATCGCTGAACATTGGCGTATTTTTAATAAGGCTTTTTAAAACTTTTATATTAATATTAGAGAAATTCTACATGTATTTTTTCATTTTATTTTAGGCAAATTTCTCTCTCTCTTTCTCTACAAGTACCATCTTGATTTTGAGTTGGGCAACTCCAGCCATAACATCGACCTGCCCACTTTGTAGGAAAGAACTCTCGCAGTCCACCGGTGACGGAGTCTTTCTTGCAGTAGAAGTCACCAATAATTATAAATATAATATTTTGTTGTTAAAAAGATAAGGAATTGAAGATGCAGTCGTGATAATAGGAAGTTAGAAAAAAAATTACTATCAAGTAGTTTTTATTCTCAATTACTTGAGAATAAAATTACACATTACATATTTTCCACATTTATATAGAATTTATAAAATTAATTCTATTTTAGTAAATTAAAAAAATAGGTAACTTTAACTATATACATATTTACAATAATTATCAAAGCGGTAAATTTTAAAACTATAGTCAAAAAATTTAGAATATTCTATTATATTTATCATTATATAATCTTATTTAATCATATTTATATTTATTCTGTATTTAACCTTATATAATCTTATATGGACATTGTAATAAATTAGTTTCAATATAAATATATCTCTCTCATTCCTAAAGACCTCTTCAATAAATCTCCACCTGATTGTCGATCAATAGCTATAGTTTTAAATTAATGGTGGAACGTTACCTTGGTTTCTTTTTAGGTAGTTTATAAATACAGAATAGTTTTAACCTGTAATTAATAAATAGTATTAATAAAACAATAGAAAATCGTGAAACGAAGTGTTTCTTGCAAGGTTTTTCCTATTTAGCCGAGCTTTCGATATTTTCTGCCTTTCTACAGAGGTAGAAATGAGTTCTCCTTTTTACTCCTGTAGATTGAGTTTGAAACTGATTTATTACAATGTCCATATAAGATTATATAAGGTTAAATACAGTATAAAATGAATATGAATAATAAGATTATATAATGATAAATATATGAATAAATAGATATAAATAACGAAAATTAAAATTATACCGCGAATGTTTCTTTTACAATCATCAGCCGCGTTATATTGTATTTTAAATAGATATAAATATATAAAATAATTGATAAATACACATATATATATAGTTTTCATTGGTGGGGCCCACCGCGGGACTGTAGAAGGACAGAACGGCTTGAAAGCTCGGCTAAATAGAAACTTTACCAGAAATTCTTCGCCTCAAGGTTTTATACTTTATATATTATACTGCTTCAAGTGATTAACCAATTTATAAACATTTTTAATCAATTAAATTATATAAACACGCAAGAGTGTGTCTCTTTTTCTCACAGTATTCAAAATTTTAAACTCTTTATGAGCAAATGTTTATGTAGTTTTGGAAATAAATGAATCCCTACTGCCCTTATTGCAATGATAAATATTGGGCTACCGATGAGCCAATCTCTTTCACTATTCTATCACTGCTGTAAGGGAAGTCAGAAATTGCTTATTTTATAAAAGAA
Organism: Cordylochernes scorpioides; assembly: GCA_030710605.1. Classification (NCBI taxonomy): domain Eukaryota; kingdom Metazoa; phylum Arthropoda; class Arachnida; order Pseudoscorpiones; family Chernetidae; genus Cordylochernes; species Cordylochernes scorpioides. Next base: position 29,997,734 of record CP092863.1, on the reverse strand, counting down.
ACATTTAGCGCATTAATATTTTATAATTTTACAAAAAATATATATATTCAACTCATTTTATTTTTATAAAACTATTATTTATTTGTTTAATTTTTAGTTTTGTATTTCTTTATAATGTAAACCGTAAAACCTTTGTTACGAAACTGTTCACCTATTTTGTAGGCAATTTGTGCAAACGTTTGAGGGAATGGACTGACGAGAAATTTGAGAAATATGATCATAAAAATAGAAAATCAGAATATTTACCCTTCTTTATATTCTGGAAATACAGAATTAGAGTTTGCTCGAAAGAGGGCCTCATCAAATTCACAAATACTAAGCTGGAAATAAACTTTATTGATGATATCTATTTGGGTTAATTAACTTTATTAACATCATGAAACGCGATATCCCAAACTCAGGGATATTTGCGCCAATACATTTCACTGCATTACAGCAATTCGGCTATATACAATCCTGTTCAATTCATTATTTTACATAAATTAACTAAAGAAAATTGTCCAAAGAGAAAAACAAACAACAAAGCAAAACACACAGAGCAAGCATCGCAGTTCTTTTTTTTTTTCTAAGATTCCTTCTCTTTTTTCCAATTCAAGAGAAAGTTGTATATGTATTTACAAAATTGATCAAAATTTTTATACTTTTCTTTTTTGTCTACAAATTCATCAAGCTGTCCAATACGACCAAATCTATTTTCCCTAAAATCCCGGAAAATTGGGCACTCCAGAAGTAGATGTCTCGCGTCTTGAATTTCACCTCCGCAGAAGCATCCTGGTTCCTTCACGGCGCCGATAGTTGCCAAAAATTTCCCAAAATTGCCATGATCTGTAATGAATTGGATATTATAAAAATTTGGACGGAAAAATCTTGGAATTCCTAATACGAAAAAGCTTCTGAAAATTTCATTAGTGTTCTCAAAAATTTCATTCATTTTTGCGTGTAAGAATGATTTGACTATACTTGGAGCATGGGGTTCGTAAGTAATTAGATCTTCAATGGACATTTGAGCTAGATCAAATTTGATTATTCTGGATTCTATATAATCTGTTAGGAGTGGAATTTTTGCCAAGCTATGCACACAGTTTGATGAAGTGGTTTTGTATGCTCTAACTGCCCATAAAATGATCTGGTACTGCATGGAGTTCAGTTTTTGTTTACAACGATTGTTTAAATATTTGAACCAAATTTCAGAACCGTATGTAAGTACAGGCCTAATGATTGTTTTGAATAAAGTTAACCTCTTTTCAGTGTCTAAACCCCACATATTGCCGCTTAGTGAACATAATAAATTTTTCATACGTCCTGCCTTACACAGAATATCATTAACATGCGGTGTAAAGTTAACTTTGTTTTTCCATTTGTGATTAGAAAATTTCATTCCCAGAATTTTTACTTGCTTGACCGGCATTATTATATTGTTATTAACCTTAATAGGCATTTTTTGTCTGTTATGTAGGTATAGCATATTAGTCTTCTCTGTACTGATCGTTAATTTATTTCTATTACACCATTGGATCACATAATTTAAGGTGTATTCACTTGCGGTTTTTAGTCCTTCAATAGTCTTATTCCAGCAAATTATTGTAACGTCGTCTGCATAACATATAATATCTGCATTCATTGAATCAAAATTTATCAACAAATCATTTAGCAAAATATTCCATAGAAGTGGAGATAAAGGTCCACCCTGTGGACATCCTTTAGTTAGTTTCTTATAAAAAGATTTGGGTTTGTTGAGAGGTTATTTCTAGAAAGTTATTCTTTTGTTATAAAGATAGGCATTTCTTAGTATTTTAATTCGAGATTGACCAACAATACATCCAAATGTGTTTCCTCCATTAACACGAAGATTGAGCTTCATCACACAAAAATGTACTTTTTGAAAAGAAAGCGTTTTACTTTTCAAAAATTATATATTTTTATACATGGGTTAATATGAAATCCAAAATATTGCCTCTAATTAATATAAATTATGAAACTATTAATTTTATTTAATATTTTAAAAACTATTTACAGCGAGAATATTTGTTTACAAAATAATACAATCTTTCCTGTTGTCCTTTCTTTAATAGAGAATTATTGCGAGTGTTCTCCTTTGATGAATCAGGTTCTCCTAATATGTTTCTATCAAATAAATGTGTATTCAAATGTTTTATTTTGTAATTGCGTTAAATAGTTTCAAATTTCAAATATAGATGGCGCGCTATGTTCTTTTTTGTAAGTAATTATTAATATCATAACGTGAAAATACACAGGAAACAATACAAACTGAATATAAGAATATAAAATGATGTGTAACATAATAGTTACGAGAGGCTGGTATTAATAAAACAAAGGATGAAACTCTGCTTTTAAATTTATCTTGTATTCTGGTCTGAAAATATTGGCCCTTTCCACTTCACCAGATTAAACACCTTTTTGGTAAATTCGACCGATTTCATAAATCTTCTCGTAGAATGTTATAAAATCGAAGCCTCCCCTGAACCTTCTCTATCACCAGCATTACATTCTTTACTGGGGTGATAAACAAAATACATTGTTTTAATGTGTCATTAAAGATAGAGGTGCTAATATTTGTACATAATTATGCGTTTTGATATTAGAGCATCCTATAAATAAATCTTTAATTAAAAAGGCATATATTGGATCAAAATATTATTATATTGGTTATATGGCTGTATCGTATATTGGTAAAAAAAATGATATTTTGATCCAATATATGCCTTTTTAATTAAATAATGATGTGTATATACTCGAAGAGAGTTTTTGTGCTCCTGTTCAGAGAGAATTTTGGTGATGACTTATAGTGTTCGCTATGATATAACGGGGCATCTCCGGCACACTTGTAATTGCCAGAGTTGAATTGCTTTTCACATCTGTAGACATGTGGTGCACTTACAGTAAAAGCAGTCTCCAACTTCTATTCACCATGGCCTATACCACGTGTAATAGAGATAATAATAAAAAAAAAACTATTTTATGGCTATTATTTCTAACAGACTATCAATATCAAATCCATTATTGCATACATATAAAGTTTTACTTCTAATCTACATGGTTATTGTAAGATCTTTAGAGTATCTTCCAGTAGTGAGATAGGCTTTGATTGAATTGTGTAGTTATATATTTATATGTATTTCGAATGTGTGTGTGTGTATACTCGATGATTATATCCATATTTAATTCCAAATCCCCTATTCCAAGAGTTCAGCTTCAGTATCGGTATGAAAGGAAAACAGCCAAATTCGATATTACAGCTGTATGGTGTATTAAACTGGCGAAAGAGCTAGGAGGGTTCACCAGTTATGAGCCAGGCACTCCCATTATTTTATCACTGTAGTGAGGTCAGTAGATAATTGTTTTATTTTAAAAAAGAAACATACACGTCTCAAAGATAGTTTAAATTTCTTCTAGGGTTGCCTTCTAGTGTTTCTCTTACTACTAACATGCAGTTATTCCGTGTATTTGGTGTAGAGATAAAGAATGTCGACAAAGGACGAATAACCTTCAACTTTTAGTTTAGGACCATTTTAAAAAGAGAGGTGGTTAGCCAGAGATCAAACTCTTATACCGAAATTTACGATTCAGTGATTAAGATCTTTAAATATTTTCGTATTGGTGTCTCGAAAAATATACTTTTGCCTCGCTATGTCGGAATGAAAACAAACACAAGGCAGCCCTTTAATTATACATAACGCGCCATCTATATATGCAATTAAACTACTAAAACACGAAAAAATAGATAAAAAACGTCTTAAAGTCATTACTGCGTTGAAAATTATTGTGCAGGTTTAGCTCATCAGTGGTGAACTCTTTCAGTGGTTTCGCCAGCTCAATCTATCCTACCGCTTCTTAGCGCTCTACTCTTGTATTAGGTGATTCTGTGCTTATATATCCCGCACTGTAGGTTGAATCTTTGTTATGGTATTTAGGTAAATTAGGGATATATCTTTAAAGAAAGTAGAATTACATGCAAATATTTTCTCTTCTAAAAAAAGGTCAGTTAGACCTAAATTAAGCATGAGGCAATAATGCGCAATATGGGAATTTTGTGGGAAGGATAATGATCTATGACGCCTAGGTTTGACGTCTATTTTGACGGAAGAGGCGATATTTATATATATATATACACACGTTATCAAAATTCGAAACTATTTTAAACGCGTAAAATTCTTTTTGAAATTAAACAATTTCTACTTTCCTTACTGCGATGGAAATATTAATAAGTAAGAGCAGTAGAAATTGTTTAATTTCAAAAAGAATCTTACGCGTTTAAAATAGTTTCGAATTTTGATAACAGATGGCGCGCTAGTGCATCATATTATACACACATTATAAATACGTAGTTTACACATTTTGTTTTATTTTAACCTGACGAGGTTACTAACGTTTTTGGTTGAAAGGTTGATGAAAATAGAAGATATTACCGAGTGTTGTGTCAGATGGAAGTCAAGTAGAATTATTTTGGTTCTATCGGCTAGGTCCTCCACCAGATATCTTGGCGATGAATCAACAACAACAAAAAAATACTTTATTAGAGACACCCGTCCGAGGATTCTCCTAGTTTGGTAAGTAGAAGCAACATTTAGCTACAGAAAGAGGAGAATAACCACAATCGTTTCTCAAGTTGTTACGCTCTTCTGTCTTACGCCTTTTGACTGTGCTGTTCTCCAGAATTTTCAAAAGGTCATTGCATTGGTCTTACTTTTCACTATTTCTGCCAATAAAACATATGGCGAACTGTCTTTATAAGCAATCTTTTAGCGGAGAATTAATCTTGGAGATGAATCTGGCGTGGGCCAGCTCCCCGGTGCTATCAGATGGGACATTCGAGCCACAGGTGCTCCTCACATTACTGGACGTCTAATGGGTCGCGTCACGCTCCGGTCGCGTGCCCGATAATCGCCGATTGAAGCCGATGTATGGGTGTGTGCAAGAAAGACAAAGAAATAATTTACATATCTCTACAAATCTAATACGCCATAAGATAGAACTAGGTCAAGAGTGTACTTCCAGGTTATTTGAATAAAAACTTTGAAATCTCTGCAATTTTACCGACTTGGTTTTATTTCTTTATCAACTGGGATTACAGATAAGCTATCTTCAAAATCAAAAAGAAAGTCTTACAAAACTTCTGTGAAAGGGAGAGTCGAGTAGCTCCAAGTGGGGGGAGTTAGGTCTAAAAATCCCGGGAGTGGTTTTGCTGAGTCATCAAAAGTTTTATTATTTTTTACTTTTCTTGCTCCCGGAAAGGGCAACTTCAAAACATGCCCTTTGGAAAATATTGTTAGTGTAAGTTTTGGTATAGAGAATTTGTTAAATATATGTGAATTTTCAAGAAGGGCATTAGTTTTGAAATATCATCCTGAAAACAGGAACCAAAATAACAAGAGAGCACACTTTATTAATATATAACTTTTCGAAACTCTTCATTGCAGTAAGGGCAGTAGTGATAATTGTTTAATTTTTAAAAGAATCATACGCGCCTATAATAGTTTCGAATTCTCTTAACAGATGGTGCGTGCTAATGTATCATATATAGCTTGAATAGATTTTATCATCCAATCTGTAAAAATTTGGAATTCCATCACACCGAATTTATCTATAAGCTGTTTGGGAAGCAGCCATCAGAAAAAGATCAAATGTTTTGATTTGTGAATATTCCAATATCAGTTCTATAGCCTAACTTTACTGTATATTGTAACTAAAATTTTGCCCTTGTGAGGATATATGCATGTAGGAAGTTGAAAAAAAAGGTTTTACTACAATTTGAATATTAAATAAATATATATGGAACACTCTGTCCGCTTAAAAAAGGAAAATTCGAACAGATTTCTGCATAATGTATATGCCTAAACATGTATTTACTTAGAGAAAAGCAGTTGTTAACATACTCAATATATGATGGTCAAGACCTGGATACCATATACACTTGAGATAAGTGAAAAATAAAATCGGCACTAGATATTTTCTAAAAAAATATTAACTTCTCTTTTTTTCCCAATTTAATTAACTTTATGTTTCTATCTGAATCTTCTTTCTGACAAGGTTTTTCTGGTAAAGTTGATAATTATGAAAGAAAACTAAACCGAATATATTCTATGGGTTTTTTCACTCTACTTCAGCCAGGGATTAGAGTTTTACTCTGGTGAGGATTCGAACAGAAATCAAAGCAATATCAAGTTGTAATATTTACACATGTTACAACAGTTACTATAAAGTTGTCTCAAAAGTTCGTAATTTTCTTAAAACGTTATTTTTCTTATTACTTAGCGAACAATATTATTACGAATAATACATAAAAATACATAATAAAATTGCTTTATACATAATATAAAGACATTATACATAACGGCGAATAATATTGGTATTTCAATTTTTTTGCAAGTGTTTACCAACTTTTGGGACAACCTTGTCGTTAAAAACAGCCCAGTATGTTGGTGGCTATCCTACATTCTAAGTCAAAAAGATCACACATAAGGTATGTCGGTTGATTTGAGGTAAAGTCGATCGATAATGTTTGGAAAAAGAGACTGTAAGAATGAAGGTTGACTTTTAGAAAATTGCTTTTAGAAGTTTAACTGTAGATAAAATTATAAAGAACATTTAATGAAAGTAATTAGGGTGCCATCTATATAAGTCAACTATATAAGAAACTGTTAAACGCAAATTTTCTTAATGCAGATATACCAACTTCTTATTATATCCTCAAATATTATATAGAACATATTAAGAGGACCTGGCTTGCTCATCAGTAGTAAACCATATAGTATTCGAGAGTCAGGTAGACTAATTTGACCAAACCGCTGGGAATATCATAGAAAGTGATGAACATATCATCAAGAATAAACCTTGAAGTACAGACGATATAAGCAGAATCAACATACAATAGTTGAAGCGATCTGGTGGACTAAATTGGCGAAATCGCTGGGAAGGTTCACCTCTGATGATCCAAGCATTCTCAATTCGTTTTCCATATTCAGGTCACTAATTGTAGAACTTTGTCCTTATTTTTAAAAGAATGTGAGTTGAATAATAATGAACTTTAATTGATTTAAGAAAGCCCATTTAGTTACAAGTTCAAAGCTGGTAAATTTCGTATCCAAATAAAACTTAATCTGGAGAACGGGGAACAAAGTCTGAATGTCACCTCCATGTGATGCTCCCTGGAGAGCCAACCAACGACAGCAGCTCTTTTTACCCATCATGGAAATTTATGGACTAAATGAATTTAATCTCCATGACCTTGTATAATTATACAATGGGATAATATAAAAAAAAAACTTTGGAAAACATTTCAGATACTGTTCATGTTAAGTATATAGGTTTCAAATATTGGGTTAATACATTTAGGTAGAGAAGTAAAATATCGAGGAGTTGATAAGTTTTAGGTTTGCTATAGGTTCTGCCCTATGTATTCTGTATGGTGCAGTACGTTTTTCTGATTTTATCCTTCACAGATAAACATCATAAGGTGATGAAACTTACGTCTCTCTTTCTCAACAAGGAAAAATAATCACTTTGAATTTAGGCAATAGGTTAGTTGTGAAGGTACTATCTGATGATCCAAGTATTCGCAATTCTTGTTCCATATTAAGTTCACTAATTGTAGAACTTTGTCTTTTATTTGTTAAACAATGGGGCGTTGTATAGTTCCATCCTCTACAAACAGAAAACACTTTATATATAGTTTACTTATGTTGGCTAGGGATATCATATGTCCAAAATCGCTAAGTACTTAATCTCTTAGAATGACCCTTTCACGTGTCACCTATGAAAGCAAAACTTATATATAATAAAACAAACCGCCCACAAAATGCGTCTTTTATTAAAATAAGCATGTTATTGAGGCTAATTATCATTATGACACAATCATAGCTGCAATTTCAAAACTCCTGATACAAATTGAAAATTGAGAAGAATATGCAAGAAGGATAAGTACTGGCGAGGTGTTCCTTTTTATAATTTTAACATTATATAAAATATGTTTCTTAGTAACCCTACTACCCACATGTGGTACAAGCCAAGAGAATCATTGTGGGTAGTATTTTGCGACTGATTTTACTGTAAGTGCACCATGTAGACGAAACTATCTACAAATGTAGATGAAACTATTCAGCACGAGTTTTTCTTTAAAAAAAGCATCCTACTATCCTTACTGCCATGAAAAATATTGGAAAGGCCTGGCTCTTCAGTGGTGAACCCTACCAGCGGTTTCGCCAGTTTAATCCATCATACCATCGCAGTTAGAAAAGAAATAAGTTTGTTTTATCTGAAGAAACAATCCGTGTTCAATGGTTTTATTTCGCATATATTGATATCGCTTGTTACTGCTTTGTGTTTAATATATTGTAAATTATATTCATTCTAAACATACTAAAAGCAGATAAATAAATATTCAGATATTGTATTAGACGAAACAAACCATACCTTTACTTTTCATATTTCCTAGAATATTTGCCAAGGCGAGGAGAGCCCAATATGAAATTTGTGAATCCATCAAATCGCCATAAGAAAGGTTATCCTCGCGTGACACCGCTGCAATTGGAGAGATGATTCTCCATGATTAGAGCCAATAAAGAGGAGATAGGCTGCCATATTTGGATTTCTCCATCTGGCGCGGCCCCACATAAACTTCCGCAGTTGTTACCGGACACAGATCTCACTTAACGGAGAAGAATATGGTGGGAAGAGACCGTTGAGTTTGTAAATAAAACGTCAGCGTTAGGGGAACGTTCCCTACCTGAGGGGGAGAGCTTTTATTTTTACTGGGGGAGAGTATCGACCGGCAGCATATTGCTCCCTCCCTCCCCCAGCAATCAATACCTCGCACCCAGGCGCTCCAGGAACCCGGGTTTTTATCTATATAGTAGACAACTCTGATCCGGATAGTTGACGTTCCAAGAACCCGGGCTTTATCTATATAGTATTCAACTTTTTTTTTAGTTTGGATAGCTGGTAGTCCAGGAACTCGGGTTTTACTTGAATCTCAATCACCTCTGGCCTAGTAGTTCACGTTTAAGGAACCAGGAGTGTTGTCTATTTAGTAAACAACTCTGGTCCGGATAGTTGACGTTTTAAGAACCCGGGTGTTTTCGATATAGTAGACAATTCTTTTTCGGGTAGTTTACGTTCCAGGAACCCGGGTGTTATCTATATAGTAGACAACTCTGGTCCAGGTAGTTCCACTCTCTTCCAAAAACCCTGGTGTTATCTATATAGTAGATTTTTCGGGTAGTTGACGTCCCAAGAACCCGGGTGTTGCCTATATAGTAGACAACTCTGGTCCGGGTAGTTGACGTTCCAGGAACCCGGGTGTTATCTATATTGTAGACAACTCAGGTTCAGGTAGTTGACGTTCCAGGAACCCGGGTGTTGTCTATATAGTAGACAACTCTTTTCCGGGTAGTTTAAGTTACAGGAACCCGGGTGTTATCTATGTTGTAGACAACTCAGGTCCAGGTAGTTTACGTTCCAGGAACCCAGGTGTTGTCTATATAGTAGATAACTCTTTTCGGGTAGTTTAAGTTACAGGAACCCGGGTGTTAAATATGTTGTAGACAACTCAGGTCCAGGTAGTTTACGTTCCAGGAACCCAGGTGTTGTCTATATAGTAGATAACTCTTTTCGGGTAGTTTAAGTTACAGGAACCCGGGTGTTAAATATGTTGTAGACAACTCAGGTCCAGGTAGTTTACGTTCCAGGAACCCAGGTGTTGTCTATATAGTAGACAACTCTGGTCCAGGTAGTTCCACTCTCTTCCAAAAACCCTGGTGTTATCTATATAGTAGATTTTTCGGGTAGTTGACGTCCCAAGAACCCGGGTGTTGCCTATATAGTAGACAACTCTGGTCCGGGTAGTTGACGTTCCAGGAACCCGGGTGTTATCTATATTGTAGACAACTCAGGTTCAGGTAGTTGACGTTCCAGGAACCCGGGTGTTGTCTATATAGTAGACAACTCTTTTCCGGGTAGTTTAAGTTACAGGAACCCGGGTGTTATCTATGTTGTAGACAACTCAGGTCCAGGTAGTTTACGTTCCAGGAACCCAGGTGTTGTCTATATAGTAGATAACTCTTTTCGGGTAGTTTAAGTTACAGGAACCCGGGTGTTATCTATGTTGTAGACAACTCAGGTCCAGGTAGTTTACGTTCCAGGAACCCAGGTGTTGTCTATATAGTAGACAACTCTGGTCCAGGTAGTTCCACTCTCTTCCAAAAACCCGGGTGTTATCTATATAGTAGATTTTTCGGGTAGTTGACGTCCCAAGAACCCGGGTGTTGCCTATATAGTAGACAACTCTGGTCCGGGTAGTTGACGTTACAGGAACCCGGGTGTTGTCTATATAGTAGACAACTCAGGTCCAGGTAGTTTACGTTCCAGGAACCTAGGTGTTGTCTATATAGTAGACAACTCTGGTCCAGGTAGTTCCCTTCTCTTCCAAAAACCCGGGTGTTATCTATATAGTAGATATTTCGGGTAGTTGACGTCCCAAGAACCCGGGTGTTGCCTATATAGTAGACAACTCTGGTACAGGTAGTTCCCTTCTCTTCCAAAAACCCGGGTGTTATCTATATAGTAGATTTTTCGGGTAGTTGACGTCCCAAGAACCCGGGTGTTGCCTATATAGTAGACAACTCTGGTCCGGGTAGTTGACGTTACAGGAACCCGGGTGTTGTCTATATAGTAGACAACTCTGGTCCGGGTAGTTGACGCCCCAAGAACCCGGGTGTTGTCTATATAGTAGACAACTCTGGTCCAGGTAGTTCCCTTCTCTTCCAAAAACCCGGGTGTTATCTATATAGTAGATTTTTCGGGTAGTTGACGTCCCAAGAACCCGGGTGTTGTCTATATAGTAGACAACTCTGGTCCGGGTAGTTGACGTTACAAGAACCCGGGTTTTATCTATATAGTAGACAACTCTGGTCCGGGTAGTTGACGTCCCAAGAACCCGGGTGTTGTCTATATAGTAGACAACTCTGGCCTGATAGTTGACGTCCCAAGAACCCGGGTGTTGTCTATATAGTAGACAACTCTGGTCCGGGTAGTTAACGTTACAAGAACCCGGGTTTTATCTATATAGTAGACAACTCTGGTCCGGGTAGTTGACGTCCCAAGAACCCGGGTGTTGTCTATATAGTAGACAACTCTGGCCTGATAGTTGACGTCCCAAGAACCCGGGTGTTGTCTATATAGTAGACAACTCTGGTCTGGGTAGTTGACGTTACAAGAACCCGGGTGTTTTCTATATAGTAGACAACTCTGGTCCAGATAGTTCCCTTCTCTTCCAAAAACCCGGGTGTTATCTATATAGTAGATTTTTCGGGTAGTTGACGTCCCAAGAACCCGGGTGTTGTCTTTATAGTAGACAACTCAGGTCCGGGTAGTTGACGTTACAAGAACCCGGGTTTTATCTATATAGTAGACAACTCTGGTCCGGGTAGTTGACGTCCCAAGAACCCGGGTGTTGTCTATATAGTAGACAACTCTGGTCCGGGTAGTTGACGTCCCAAGAACCCGGGTGTTGTCTATATAGTAGACAACTCTGGCCTGATAGTTGACGTCCCAAGAACCCGGGTGTTGTCTATATAGTAGACAACTCTGGTCCGGGTAGTTGACGTTACAAGAACCCGGGTTTTATCTATGTAATAGACAACTCTGGCCTGATAGTTGACGTCCCAAGAACCCGGGTGTTGTCTATATAGTAGACAACTCTGGTCCGGGTAGTTGACGTTACAAGAACCCGGGTTTTATCTATATAGTAGACAACTCTGGTCCGGGTAGTTGACGTCCCAAGAACCCGGGTGTTGTCTATATAGTAGACAACTCTGGTCCGGGTAGTTGACGTCCCAAGAACCCGGGTGTTGTCTATATAGTAGACAACTCTGGCCTGATAGTTGACGTCCCAAGAACCCGGGTGTTGTCTATATAGTAGACAACTCTGGTCCGGGTAGTTGACGTTACAAGAACCCGGGTTTTATCTATGTAATAGACAACTCTGGTCCGATAGTTGACGTTCCAGGAACACGGACTCGATCTAAATCGTAGTCAATTCTGGTCCAGGTAGCTTATGTTACAGAAACCCGGGTTACATTTATATCTTCGTTGGTGTTTTAAATTCCGGGTTTTTATCTATATCGCGTGTGAATGTGAAAGCATATTCATCTCTTCGCTGCCCCTCACGACCGGCATCAGCTCAGCGATGCTAGTTGAACACGTGCATCGTTCCAAGTCTCAAACAAGCTGATGTGTACTAGAATTGTTTTAAAAGATGTGGTCGAGTTTTCAAACGTCTCGTTTTTCTATAAAATTGATCTCTCCCATAGCGATTGTTTTATACCTAACTTGCCTCCTTTTTTATCTTGTTAGTGAAAACATGTGTCAGTAAATCTCCAGAATTGGTGTCAAAATATTGAAAGAGAATTTATAGTTTTTGTAACATATTTATATATATACATTTATAATTTAGGAATGAATTCTATTGCAAATATGAATATTGTATTTTATTAAACAGTATAAATCTCTCTTGAATATAATCGAAGTACAGAAAGACCACTAAAGATGTACGTAAATCGCGCTCCTTTATTTACAGCGTTATTCCTCAAGTCCAGCGTCAATGGTCAGAAATGTGATTGGAGCCGTGCTCAGGTCATTCAACTCCCGTCACATGGAGGTATGTAAATATGGATGAATGAAAACCCGAGGAATATCTTGGTGAGTTCCGTGTTTCAGATAGATTGTGCGCTTCGTTGAGAACCTAACACTATTTTATTTGGAATCGAATTGTGGCTAAAGCCGCCTTTACTTAACACCGGTATTTTTTAACACCTATTATATCTGTATTCTATTGTTGTGAAATTTGTTCTAAATGGAGTTATGACGCATCTGTGCGATTATAATGATGACGTGTAATAACAATTTCTGAACAATTGTGGCTGGGGAAGGGATTTGACAATGGATTTAGGCTTAGCTCAATGTGTATACTCGCACACGCCATGTGATTTCTATAAGCTAATTACACGCAGACACTACCATCTATCTTCGAGCGGTATTCTCTAAACTATTGATGCTCTCATTGCATCTAGCTCTATGTTAATCTACACAAGATGCTGGGTACACATGCATCTGAGATTGTAATTACTTCGCTCCATGGGACATAGAGGAAAGGATTAGAGATACTAATCATTGTATGGAACATTGTATCTCAAGTTGATTACAATAGTTACAATCAATGTCTACTGGATATATAATATAAATAGCCGGTGGATTAATTAAGGAAGCGTACTATAATGATTATGATAAGAGAGATTATAAAGAGCAATCTATAAAAAAGAAAGAATTGCTAGCTAGCCCCTATAGAGAGGGGATTGGGCTTGCCTGTCGATAACTTGGTTCTACACCGCCGTCCATAAATTGCCGCAAAGTCCCACGTGAAGGTAGGCTGAAGGAGGAAGCTAGTAAGCTGTATGTGTTGTAAGATGCTAGGACATGCTAGAGCATGCTGTGGGGTGGTATAGGAAAGAGGGAGCAGAAATGCCTACCTGCCACTGAAGATGGCGCCTGGACGATACTGAATCGATCCGGTGGGAGAGCCCACTTTCACCGCCAGGGGGAGCGCTGTCAGCGAACAAATCGGCTGGGCGACCACAATTGGAAGTGCCGGCGTCCAGTAAATCAGCCGTTTACAACACTGCTCGGCTGGATTAGCGTGAATTTCCATCACTCTGGGGTCCCTCATACACTTCTTGTCCCAACACGACGTTATTTACACATTTCCTCTTACGTGGGACTCTCGTTGCTGAAAAATGTGTACAAAGATTTCTATTAACACTTTTGCACAAGTGAAATCTGTGTTTTCACACAGGTGTATTTGAAATTTGAAGCGTCTATTATTCTTTAGCGCCAGTTGAAATGCCTTGAGCTCTAAAATTAACAGTTGTATTTCCAACTAAATCAGAACCTCGCACCTTACAATTCCCTCATTCCACTATAAAAATAACAGGTGGTTATTCATAGCATTTTAAAATTATCAATTTGACCCTCAATATTTCTTCTACTTCCCTATATTATACATATAAATCAGAGATTTGAATAGGCTTGATAGAGGACAAACATTCCTATACTAATCAAATGTAATATAAAGCTAGTACAAAGAGTGAGGTTTACCGATACTGTATAATATTCTATGAAAAGAATTGTTCTTTTTATTTATTTATTTCTATTTAGAGCAAAAGTGTTTCTAATTTCCATTCCTAGATGGCGCCAATAATTTGGTGCTAATAAGTTAGTTTGTGGGTGTCTTGAATCTGTTAATTAGCTAAATATAATTGTGTTAGTTTTATTTCTTAATGAATGTTTTAGAATATGTCGGCCAAGTTTTCATTTATTTAAGGAGTAAATTAATGTATATAGAACACACACACGATAAATGAAGAATATATCTATATATGATGGCGGTGCTTAAATAAAATATATTGTCACCATGTTTTAAAACAGAACAGTTTTTGATATAATACAAGAAAATAAGACCTAATCCAAATAATTTAATAGTGTGTGACGTTTCGGCAACAGCATTGTCACCATCATCAGACAAAGGAATAAATGAGAAAAAATATTGACTGTTGCGTCCAATATTACATATCTGGGATATCCATTCACTTCCACTATTAATAGTAAAAAGGTAGCCCTCTTTTATAAAGCCAAAGCAAATACGGCAATAAATGCAACTATTAGACTGAAAAAAAAAGAAAAAATTAACTCATTAAAAGTTGCTCTGAATCTATTTGACTCAGTTATTAAATCAATACTGCTCTATGCGGCCCCTGTGTGGGCTTGGGACAATACGGATATTATAGACCAATTACAGAATACGTTTATCAAAAATTTTCTGAATCTACCAAGATATATACCAGGGTACATTGTAAGGCTGGAAACAGGCAGAATATCTTTGACTTTTACAACGATCAAATTAATTTTGAAATATTTCATTAGATTACAAAAAATGGAAGACAATAGACTACCTAAGCTATGCTGGAATAGATTGAAGGAAATTTCCTTAATGACAAAAAAACCTATAGGATTCTGTAAGAATATTATGGATATCATCAATCATTGTGGACTCACATGGCTAAACTATAGGTTAAATTATGATGACATACAGATCGAACTTCCGAATATACTAAAAATAAAAATTGAACAGCTATTGCAGCAAGATCTGGCAAAATTATCTCTTACGAAAACATACTCAAACTATAGGTTACTTTATGATTCATTTATTCCAGAAAATTACTTTTCATGCTATCTGTCTTCAGCTTTAGTGAGTTTTATTGCACAGATCAGATTAATGTCAACAATGATCAAAGAAAATCATATTTACGCAATTAAGAAAGAAGATTTGTACTGTGGGTTATGTGGAAGTCAGATAACTGATGAAATATACCATTTTATTGCCGAATGCGGGGATCTGGAAGGAGAGAGAAAAAAGATCCTGAAAAGTCTTCCTAGACCGCATTTGAACTCAATAAAGCTAATAAAAACTGTTTCAGATAAGAAAAGTTGGGCAATTGAACTGTTCAACTTTCAAAAAGCGGTTGGGAATAAAATTGCACTCATGGAAGAGAGAAGAACAGGGGCACAATAAAAAGTCACCCTGTTTGACATACCTTGACTGTAAATACTATATTTTCACCTGTTCTCTTATGGTTAATATTGTCTGTAACTCCACGGAGAATCCGTACAGGGCAAGATGCCCTAATAAAGCTGTTTTGTTGTTGTTGTTGTTGAGAAAAAATATTACAGCAAGTTCTCATTTTCTTGTATTATAATCTATAATATAAATTGTGCTTTATCAGGTTTTGATATATTTTGAGAAAATATAAATAATAACGTATGTAAAAATAAATAAATACATATATGGGTTAAAAAAAACTTTAAATATTAGAATGTATATTATAAATAATGGAAAAAATAGAAATAAACCAATAATTTATAAAATAACAAGTTAATCAAGGCAGCTGTTTCTTGAAGTGAATAATTTAAAATAGATAAAAATGGATCGATCAAAATTCAAGGTCTGTCCAATAATTTCTTGGAAAAAGTTCTAATATTTTTTTAAAATACGAATAATGAATATTTTGGAACGCCAATTCCAAATCAAATAGAAAGTTTGAGAAACACGGCAGTATATAGCATCACGGTTTTCCACGTGTAGCACGTGAATACAAGTAATTTAAAAATATCATTTTAAGTAGCCTCTTCAATTTTTAATGGATTCAAAAACTGGACAGAGAATTTGTATGAAATTTTGTTTCAAAATCGGTAAGTCTGTATTCGTAACTTCAAGTTTATTAAAATATCCTTCGGCGAAGAGAAACTTGGGTTTATGGGTATGACCCCGGAACTAAACGCCAATCCATGGAGTGGAAAGGTAAAGATGAACCAAGAACGAAGAAATCTTGTCTTGGCAAGTCAAAAACCAAAGTTTACTGGTGTTTTTCTTCGATGTAATAGGGATTTCACACTATAAATACCTTGAAGAAGGGGAAGTTTATTTAAATATTCTAAGGACACTACACGAATCAATTATTTTTAATAGAAAGGAATTGTAGGATTCCAAAAATTGTGTTTTTCCATCACGACAACGCTCGGTCACACACTGCTATATCTGTGCTTTATTTTGTTAGCCAAGAACAGCACCCAATACTTCAACATGTTTATTCTCCAGACTCAACTGCCAATGACTTTTTCATATTCCCAAAAATCAAAATGGCCTTGAAAAAGAGGGTTTTGACCCTAGAGAAATCATCATTGCGGAATTGAAAAAGGTATTAGGAGCTTTCTGAAAAACGATTTTTGTAAATGCTTTGAAGCATGGGAGAAACGAAGGAAACTGTTTATAAATTCGGGAGGGGAGAATTTTGAAAAACACTGAACAATATTTTTTCTCAGTCTTACTGTTTTCTTATTTTTGCCTTCTACTGGAAATTATTGGACAGACCTTGTGTTTATAAATTAACGTAATCCAATAATTTCCATTTTCGATTTTTTTTCAGATAAAGATGCTGTGTACAGATTAATATATGTTCCAATTATCAAATAAAGCTACCCAGTATTATAATAAATGTAAAGGAATAATGTTTAATTCAAATATTATTTATTAAACAATAATTGAACTTCTTTTTTGGAGGTCTTTTTTATAATACCAAAGAGGTATTATTAAACACTAGATTGAACATTTTGAACAGTTAGCCGTGGAGTTTGTACAAGTCATACCTAGTGACTGACTTCCTGAGGGAAGATTGTCTAGTGTTGCCTCTTCCAATTACCTATAGTCCAAGTTTGGAAGATTCTGGCTCTGAATAGGATTCTTATCATGCAGCGGTACAAACTTAGCATTCCAACAGTGTACGTTGGCATCGATGATTCCCCTCCTTCATTCACCTTCTTTCTCTGGCAGGATTTGAAGTTTCTATGAGTTTCTAAGGGTTGGTGATGTGGTTTTGGTAAAAACCGTCGATTTTCAACCACCTTGGATCGAATCCCATATTTTGGGCACTTTTTTTTTTTTGCTTCAATGGCTCCTGATTTTTGAAAAAGTTCAACTCCACCATTGCGAGCAAATACTCAAACGGGACTCTTGTATACTTTTAAGTGCAAATGTCAAACTGCTTTCTACCTGTGTAAACATTTAGAGCCTTGTAGCAAATTCAATCGTCTATGTTTATCATAGCTTGTACCACGTGTACTAGGCATTCCAAAAAATAAGTAATTGCACAATTCTAGGGGCAATATATAAATAATATTAATAAGCAAAATATTTCTTTAAGAAACTCTTTCTGCGAATCGTCTCGATGATTTGAAGTTGTAATAAATTTAAGTTGTCGCCTAGCTGGGCACTTGCTCTAGTCTTGATATCCGCAATCCGTTTAAATGTGTGATCTAACAATACTCTGTAAACTATTAACGTGAGTAATAAAGTTGTATGTAAACTATAAAATATAGTTAACTACTAAAAATAAAGAAGGCATATCCTGACCACGAGCACATGTGCTTTTTAGATGGCAGAGCGCCATCTAGTGGAGCAAAAATAAACTAAACGTTTATTTAGATTGCTCCGTGATATTTGGCCAACCCATTTTCTTGATAAATCAAGAAATCATGGAGTAGGCTGTACCACTGCGACCAAAAAGATTTTTGGTCCCAGAGGCTTCTTGAGAATAGTTAACTACGCATATGACATTGCAGTATGGTAAGTAAGCTAGCACAACTGATAAAAGAGTTGATGGACAAGTCTCTTCCGAATATATCATTCTAATTTCCATTGAGGAATGTCGTAAAAAGCTTATGTCTATAGTTTACTTGAATACCATTTATGAGATTGCACCCTTTAGTGCAGCGTATATAAACAGAATGGTCCAATACAGTATTAAAGCTCTAAGAAGCAATATGGTAGTTTAAATTGGCGAAACCGCTGGGAGGGTTCACCACTGATCAGCCAAGTCCTCCCAATATTTTTTAATCGAAGTAAGGAAACTAGAGAAGTTTGTTTATTGTATGAAATAAACATTCGTACTCTAATGTTTTGATTGTCTGTATATAGATGGCATGTTATAGATTTATATTAATTGTGAATTTATTCTTAAAATGAAATTTTTGGGAGGGGACTGCTCATCAAATCTTATAGCATTTTCTCTAGCTTGCTTACCATACCGACACACCGGTATGTTTATACAATTCTCTTGTATAGTCTGCGCACATAGCGCCTCTATATCTCATGTAAATATATCACAAAATATTATTAAGTCTCACTTGGATTTCGGATTTCCGGGGTAAAGCAAGGCAAGCTAGGCCGAAAATTTTTAAATTTCCGTTTAGGTATTGTAAAAATCGGTCACAAAATGATTTAAAGAAATTAGTCAAAAAATAAATTTACTCATTTTAAAATCTAATACATTTCAGCGACCAGGATGTACTTTTCAAGTAATATTTCATAAATGTATTTAAATATTTGGATAAAAAAATAAGCAAATATTCGATTGAAAAATAAAATTGATTGATAATATTTCGGTTGGCGGAACGCCAACTTTTGTCATGGTATAACAACGTATTTTGTACAAACTCAGCGCCACATAGCGTCAATAAATTAAAGTTTTTTTTTTTAAATAGTTTTCTTTTATATGTACAATGGAGATGTGGGGGAATTAAATATGTATGAAAATATTGGTTGTAATATTGATTAAATTTGATAGGGGGTCTGTGAATTACTGATGAAGAGTAATAAAAACGTTATATACAAAACTTAGAGAAAAAGGTAATCTCTAAGAACTAAAATTACAGAACAATTTCCTTCCATAGTTAATTTGTATATTTTTATGTTGAATACTTTGATTTCCTTTTCATTTTCCCTTCTCTCCTTTGTTTATGTTTCTTTTTTCCTTTTCTCGATGAAAATGATGTATGGCGAGTCCTTACAGGACGGAAATGTCCTAATAAAGCTGCTGTTGTTGTTGTATATACAAAACTAGTTTGTACTATGTAAGGTATTATGTAAATAGAGTTAACATATCTATGTTATTTGTTCCTCTTATACTTTTCCTCTCAATATTTAACCATCTGGTTGAAATTTATTAGGATTTAGAGTCAAATCTCGAAAAGGTGTTTGCCACAATTTTAAAACAAGCAAAATTAAAATTAATCGAGTACTAGACTACTTAGGTTTTTAGTCAGAAATGAGGATGATGATATGGCTGCATGATGGGCAGAAGAAACAAAGTTATTTCGTGGAATACTGACTCGAACAGAACACGGTCAAAACCAGAACATCATTTCCAATAGGCAGGAGCTAGATTATTTCAGTGAAACATTCACTCGAGTAAAATACTGGCGAAGCTGAGTTATATGGAAATTTTTCCGGGAGTACCCTTATCTATTAGAATAAAGGTCACATCTCCCGTCAAAATTGGTCTGACCACTTTGCCAGTTAAACACTTCTTTGGTGGATTGTGAAGATTCCATTTGATGCCGTATGGATCTCATGGAATAAAGCCCACCCTAGCCTGACGAGGATCATAGCCCGAAACCATGGTCTTCAGGTGGACACTTCTCAGTTTGTCGATGTTGTGGCTTTGTCACCGACCCGAGGCCGCTAGTTTGCGGTGACAGTCAATAGATGGCGTCTAGTTTTGACGGAGGAGGTTACTTTTATATATATATAAATTATTTTAACTGTGATATTATTACACTATGCGGCGCTGACTATGTTTATACCAAAATATAAAGCCTTGACAAAGGTTGGCGTTCAGCCAACCAAAATATTGGCGAATAAATCTTTTATTCAATACAATACATATGACCTTTTATTATCTCAAGATTTAAATATCTATTGCTCTCTATTTTCAGAAAAAAAATATATAAGAGGAAAGTTCAAAGGCTACTTTAATTATTTTCCTATATATTTATATATATATATAAACCTACTAATAGAAATTAGATATTGAACCATTTAATGTATAGTTGAAGTTTCAGTTTGAAATATAGGCTATTTATGTAAATAAAATGGCTGTGTTTCTCTGTGTGGGCTATTCAGAACGTATGCTTTTTATCTCAATATCGAACACATTTGTATATCTTGGAATGAGAAACTAATTATGATGAGATGTTGATTAAACTAATTTATTAATTGGAATTCTTATTGTCATAGCTACTACAATTAAGAATAATAATTCTATCATCACGTGATAATTACCGCTTGTTAAGACAATATTCGTTTGGCAAACATCCACTAGGGCAGGGCCCGGGGCGAATCCTGGCCATTCCGATAGTTTAATATGATAATATATAGGAGGGGGTCGGTGGAAGGATGGTCTAAACCGTTGGTTTTCTACCGCTACGACCAGGGGTCGAATCCCGCATTGGGCACTTTTTCCTAAATAAAAATAAATAAATAAAAGTTCCAATGTCCCCCGATTCGTGCAAAAGTCCAATCATACCAGCGAATGAAAGTACCCAAAAAAGGCTCCGGCACATTTATAAGTGCAAAAGTCGAAATGCTTTTCACATGTGTAGACATGTGGTACACTTACACTAAAGGCAGTCGCTAAATGCCCATCATGATTAATCATGGCCTGTGCTTGTGATAAATTAAATATATATATATATATATATGAGAATGGGGAATAGAGTGAAACATTTTAATTTTAAAATATAATCTCTTGAAACATATCATTTGGGGGAAATCCTGCAGAGATAAGTTTATTAAAATTTATTTTGATATCTCGAGCTTTCGTGCATTGAACACCCTTCTACAAGAGGATTATTGACTGACTAGCACATGATAGACATCATTATTCATGAAGAAGAGCGCCACAAGGCCTGAAAGCTCGAATAATAAAATATTTCTACAAAAAAACCTATTCCTATAAATAAAAGCCAATTCGCTGAGGGAAAAGTTTCTTTCATGTATATCGGCAATACAAGCTTTCGGGCTCAACAGGCTTCGACGGGCTTCGACAGGTATAACTACGTTACTCATCTTTTCCCTAATCTAATCATTTATTAATAATTATACCGAAGAGATTATATTAACAACAAACCTATTCCTGGATGATTCGTAACAAAAAAAAAACATTTCAATATGGGAGAGGACCGTGTTGTGACCGAGTGGATCCACACATGGACAGGCAAGGAGACAGACGTAAGGTGGATGGACGTCTTGCGACAATTTTGAAGGAATTAACGGCACCGTCAATTTGTGGGCGTCCTGTGGGAAATAACGCCCGGTGCTGTTATAGAATGGCCTAATTATATCGGAGAGATTCAATTTTCTCCTTTCTAAATCAAATTTGGCGTGGCGGAATTGAAACAGCCCAGATTTGTATATCTCGACTGAAGATCGATCCCACTCCCTTCCTTCCCATCCACAATCTCACTATTTATCTAACAACTGTTATTTACTAAGTGAGGCGTAGAATTTGCTTTTATACCTTCAAAATGTTTTATTATATTTTACTCATATGGAAAAAGAAACTAGTGTGAAAAATATTTAAATAGTTGAATACGTACTTGAAAGAATATAACGTCTTTCAAAATATTCCATCTTTAGAACAATGGGTATTTTCAATCTAAAAAATAATCATTATATTGGCTTTAATTGTTAACGGCTATTGAATCCGCACAGAAACTATGTATTTTATTACAAATAGCAGCATATTAATGTTGTGATAACAATGATTCAGATTTAGCGATGAGCCCAGATCATCCCAATATTTTTATCGCTGTAAGAACAGTAGGAGGTTGTTTTATTTAGAATACATAATATACCGAGCTAAAAAGTTCCATTTATTGTGTATAGATGACGCGCTGAAGTCTTTTAGTTAAATTACGTCTTCATCGTTTCCCGAAATAACTTGGCTAACTTACTCTTCAGATCTAGATGCCTAGAAATATGCAAATATTCTACAATTAAATAAAGTATGTTTTAGTTACAAACCTTTCATAATAATATATTCTTTTAAGTGAAGAAGTTCATATTTTTGTCTCCACAAACCCCACATTCTCCGATCAATGATACAATTTTTTTAAAATGGTATAAATGTTTTTATTCACTTTCATTAGTTTAACTTGGTGCTGTCAAAGAGAGAGAGGAAAGTATTGTTTTATATATTTTTAATAATATGTAAAAGGATAGCGATTTTTTGAGTGAAAACTTTCATAGTTTTTTGTCTTCAAAAAAGAAATCCCTCTTTTCCTTCAATAATCGTACTTGCTTTATTTACTTCCATTAGTTTAAGATGGTGCGGTCAAAGGAAAGAAAGGAAAAATCAGGTTTATCAACCGAACACAACTCTTGGAAAGCCATCCGATGTTTATCTCAGAGAATTCTGTACAAAGATGTTCTTTAATCTAAAATGGGTACAACTAGGACTGATTTGCCTGTATCAAAACCATTCCCTTATGTCTGTTTTCTGTTCACACTACGCTGTAAACTCTCCCCCAATGTACTGGTTGGGAAAATTAGAATCACAATTAGAATCACTTTTATTGACATCTAACATACTTAGAAAACCTTTATCATACTTTAGGATGGTAAACAATCTTTTAGCCGTTAATTTTGTCTATTTAGACGAAAATCTACTCTCCAAACAAAATGTACATCCCAAAGCATGATTCTATGATATGCCTTTAGAATTTTTTATTTGAAATTAAATAAATTGTAGAACCAAACATATTTATTTAGGGGAAAAAAGGCATCTACTCATCGTGCAACTGAAAGATGCTGATGGACGTTGCACGTCAGTCACACGATAAGGAGATGCCTTTTTTTCTTAATTTATGCATCTTAACCTAGTACAATATCACATTTGTACTATTTTTTCATGAACGAAATTTGACAATTATACTGCAAATGTTTATTTTGAACGAAAAATCTAAATTTATTTTAAGGAGAAAAAACAAATATTTCTAACCTTAGGGATGAAGTATAATAGGATGAATTGTGAAGAGTAATGAAAAACGGAATAATAAAGTGTCTAGGGATGGGAATTGTACAATACCACTTTCGTACTATATTTTCATATTTACTCTTATTTAGAATACGCAGAATAAAGTTGGCGGTTTGATTCAACTTAGATGATGTGTATGACATAATAAAACTGGATTATACGCGCGCGCGTATATAAACAAACTAGCCGAGTGACCCGGGCAACGCCCCGGGTTTACCCGAAGGACCCGCAGGTGAGAAACTATAGAAGAAAAATTTTAACAAATCGGAAAATGAAATTGCAAACAACAGAACTACACTTCTTTAAGGACATGAGAGCACATGCACTGTATCACCATACGTGTACCATTTTCAAAGACCCTGCTTAGGATTAAAACTTCTCAGAAGCATAACAATAGTACCAACCTAGAGGTTAACTGGTGTGGATGCATTCCTCTCGGAGTAAGACTATTGAGAAATTCAGTAGGGAGTTATTTTGCTTCTCCGCATTCTAACACTCCAACTGTTAACATTGTGGAAACACTGACTCATGTTTGGTAAGCAATTTCAGGGAAGAAACTATAGACATTGGATTAAATAAATTATTAATCAAATTGCATTAAATAAAAATTATTAGATTTAAATAAATATTATTAGAGTGAAAAAAAAAAGAAAAAATTAACAAATTAGAAAATAAAATTTCGAAAAATACAACTATATTGCAGATAAGATAAGAGGACCTTATTAAAAAATAAATAAACAAACTGTAATTCGACACTATCGATAATTCGACACTTTCGATAATTCGACACTTTCGATAATTCGACCATTTTAAAAATCAAATTTACAAGGTTGATTGTTGTTTAAATACAACTTTGATTTTGCATGCATAAACACAGGCTCTTGTAGCAAGAACCCAAATATTATTTATAGTCATGGCAAAAGCCAACTTTAGTGAAAACTGATGCCTCTTCAGAATGAATGGAAGACTGAAATCTGAAGGAGCAGAAGATATGGGTCATCTTTACATGTATGCTATCCAATGTTCGCACACTTGAAAAAGCCACATATAAAGTTGTCCGTGCGTAAACACAGGCTCTTGTAGCCAAGGTTTGGCCTTGAGCCTTATTTATAGTCATAGCAAAAGCCAACCTTAGTGAAAACTAACGCCTCTCTAGAATGAAGCGAAGGTTGGTATCCGAAGGGGCCAAAGATATTTCAGACACTATACAGTGTGTTCAACTTTGGGCACTGTCAGTATATGTGCTTCAAGGACATGAGAGCACATGCGCTGAAACACCATACGTGTGCCATCGCAAAGATCCTAAAGGCATTGGTGAAAGTATAAATAAATATTTTGGAAATGAAAAAAAAATACATATATATATAAGAAAATAAATTGGAATAAAAATTTACAAACTATATTTCAGAGTGGATACATATTTGAAAGGAAAAAAAAAAGAAAATTGCAAACAACAAAACTATATTACAAATATGACATGAAAACTAACGCCTCTCTAGAATGAAGCGAAGGTTGGTATCCGAAGGGGCCAAAGATATTTCAGACACTATACAGTGTGTTCAACTTTGGGCACTGTCAGTATATGTGCTTCAAGGACATGAGAGCACATGCGCTGAAACACCATACGCGTTCCATCGCAAAGATCCTAAAGGCATTGGTGAAATTATAAATGACCCATATCTTCTGCTCCTTCAGATTTCAGTCTTCCATTCATTCTGAAGAGGCATCAGTTTTCACTTAGTTGGCTTTTGCTATGACTATAAATAATATTTGGGTTCTTGCTACAAGATCCTGTGTTTATGCATGCAAAAGCAAAGTTGTATTTAAACAACAATCAACCTTGTAAATTTGATTTTTAAAATGGTCGAATTATCGAAAGTGTCGAATTATCGAGTGTCGAATTACAGTTTGTTTATGTATTTTTTAATAAGGTCCTCTTATCTTATCTGCAATATAGTTGCATTTTTCGAAATTTTATTTTCTAATTTGTTAATTTCTGTCTTTTTTTTTTCACTCTAATAATATTTATTTAAATCTAATAATTTTTATTTAATGCAATTTAATTAATAATTTATTTAATCCAATGTCTATAGTTTCTTCCCTGAAATTGCTTACCAAACATGAGTCAGTGTTTCCACAGTGTTAACAGTTGGAGTGTTAGAATGCGGAGAAGCAAAATAACTCCCTACTGAATTTCTCAATAGTCTCACTCCCAGAGGAATGCATCCACACCAGTTAACCTCTAGGTTGGTACTATTGTTATTGTCTGAGAAGTTTTAATCCTAAGCAGGGTCTTTGAAAATGGTACACGTATGGTGATACAGTGCATGTGCTCTCATGTCCTTAAAGTAGTGTAGTTCTGTTGTTAGTATGTATATAAAAAAGCAAAGCCCAATTCTAAACCCAAATATTTTTTTTTATGAGAAGAACATCAACATATTGCATGATTACGGCAGTCCATAGCTTCCCTGACAAAAATTCACCAAGAAAGTTAAATATTCCAAAACTTTTCTGTGTGTAAATTGCTAAATATGTAAAAAACATGTATACAAAAAAGCAAAGCCCAATTCCAAACCCAAATATTTTTTTTTATGAGAAGAACATCAACATAATACATGATTACGGCAGTTCATAGCTTCCCTGACAAAAATTCACCAAAAAAGTTAAATATTCCAAAAATATTTCTGTGTATATATTGCTAAATGTGTAAATAACATGTATATAAAAAAGCAAAGCTTAATTTTAAATTTCATTATCCTTTCCACAGGAAAAGCATCAAAATACTGCATAAGTACGGCACTTTTGCAGCCGCATGATTACGGCAGTCCATAGTTTCCCTGACAAAAATTCACCAAGAAAGTTAAATATTCCAAAATTTTTCTGTGTGTAAATTGCTAAATATGTAAAAAACATGTATACAAAAAAGCAAAGCCCAATTCCAAACCCAAATATTTTTTTTTATGAGAAGAACATCAACATAATGCATGATTACGGCAGTCCATAGCTTCCCTGACAAAAATTCACCAAAAAAGTTAAATATTCCAAAAATATTTCTGTGTATATATTGCTAAATGTGTAAATAACATGTATATAAAAAAGCAAAGCTTAATTTTAAATTTCATTATCCTTTCCACAGGAAAAGCATCAAAATACTGCATAAGTACGGCACTTTTGCAGCCGCATGATTACGGCAGTCCATAGCTTCCCTGACAAAAATTCACCAAGAAAGTTAAATATTCCAAAATTTTTCTGTGTGTAAATTGCTAAATATGTAAAAAACATGTATACAAAAAAGCAAAGCCCAATTCCAAACCCAAATATTTTTTTTATGAGAAGAACATCAACATAATGCATGATTACGGCAGTCCATAGCTTCCCTGACAAAAATTCACCAAAAAAGTTAAATATTCCAAAAATATTTCTGTGTATATATTGCTAAATGTGTAAATAACATGTATATAAAAAAGCAAAGCTTAATTTTAAATTTCATTATCCTTTCCACAGGAAAAGCATCAAAATACTGCATAAGTACGGCACTTTTGCAGCCGCATGATTACGGCAGTCCATAGCTTCCCTGACAAAAATTCACCAAGAAAGTTAAATATTCAAAAAATTTTCTGTGTGTAAATTGCTAAATATGTAAAAAACATGTATACAAAAAAGCAAAGCCCAATTCCAAACCCAAATATTTTTTTTATGAGAAGAACATCAACATAATGCATGATTACGGCAGTCCATAGCTTCCCTGACAAAAATTCACCAAAAAAGTTAAATATTCCAAAAATATTTCTGTGTATATATTGCTAAATGTGTAAATAACATGTATATAAAAAAGCAAAGCTTAATTTTAAATTTCATTATCCTTTCCACAGGAAAAGCATCAAAATACTGCATAAGTACGGCACTTTTGCAGCCGCATGATTACGGCAGTCCATAGCTTCCCTGACAAAAATTCACCAAGAAAGTTAAATATTCCAAAATTTTTCTGTGTGTAAATTGCTAAATATGTAAAAAACATGTATACAAAAAAGCAAAGCCCAATTCCAAACCCAAATATTTTTTTTATGAGAAGAACATCAACATAATGCATGATTACGGCAGTCCATAGCTTCCCTGACAAAAATTCACCAAAAAAGTTAAATATTCCAAAAATATTCCTGTGTATATATTGCTAAATGTGTAAATAACATGTATATAAAAAAGCAAAGCTTAATTTTAAATTTCATTATCCTTTTCACAGGAAAAGCATCAAAATACTGCATAAGTACGGCACTTTTGTAGCCCCCCTGACAAAAATTCACTAAAAGAGGTAAGTATTCAAAAAAATATTTTGGTATATATATTGCTAAATGTGTAACAAACATGTATATAAAAAAGCAAAGCTTAATTCTAAGTTCTAATATTTTTTTTATAAGAAAAGCTACAAAAGCAAATAGGGAGAAGTGAAGCCATTTAGCCATTTTCAAAATCTGATTGTGAAAGAGTAAAAAAATGAGTAAATAAGAGCAAATATAAAGAAAAAGTATTGCTAAATGTGTAATAAACATGTATATAAAAAAGCAAAGCTTAATTCTAAGTTTTAATATAAAGAAGAAATAAGACACAAAAATGGAGCTAAATTCAAATGAAAAACTATAACAAATTAATAAAAAAAAATAAGACCTAATTCAAATGCCACCATCATCAGACAAAAGAAAAAATGAGATTTTATTCTTTAGTTCATTTATTCTTCTGTCTGATGCTGTTGCTGAAACGTCACACACTATTGAAGACACTATAAAAGATAGATTAAAAGTAATAATTCAATCTACAATTCGAAAAATAATATAACCTGGTGAGTTCCCAGAAAAGGTTAACTTTGGTAGGCGGCGCTGTACGTTGACACCGCCGTACCTTCGAGCCGTTTTACACGAGTTAAAGCGAAGATTTTGGACATAGTGATTTTTACATTTCGATCTTTTATATTAATATATATACTTACTATTTCGAATTATTTTTCTAAAAACGAACATTATTTTTTTTAATTATCTGAAACTAACCTAATTCAACTTATCTAAAACTAACCTTATTTAGCGATTAAACTAACATAATTTAACCTATTTGAATCTAACCTCATATACACTTTTACACTACCTTTTCATTTCAAAATTAAATTAAAATAAGTTTATATTAAATAATAACATTTTTAAAAATCGACTTTCTGGTTCACACTTTTGTATCTAATCAATTATGTATTTCTTTATTTCTCTCTATAAAAGTACGCAATTGTAAACAAAAGAATTGATGATGATAAATGCAAAAAATCTACGATTGTAAAATAGATTAAATTAAAAAATAAAAATAACTGTTAACATTAGGAAAATAAAAACAGGCCTATCATACGAAGAAAAAAATAACGAAAATTTTGGTATATAGATCGTTATGTGTAGTTCAGAATCTTCGGAGGAGATAGCTCACGACTTTACAATGGAAAACTCTGTTACGGTATTATCTATATAGATTTATGATAACTCATTTATGATTATCGTAAAGATAGAGGCTGCCTGGCCGGCATTCATATTTCTTGAAAATAAAGACACTTCGACCGGTAAATCTTTTTTATTACCTCGATGTTTCGACAAAAATATTTTGTCCTCGTCAGGAGCAAACAAAAATTAGAACATTTAGCATGGCGTTAAAATTTATGATTGAAAGAACAAATATTAACCCGATTTTTAAACTTTTGAATATAAATATTGTTCTTTTCCTTATTTTGTTTCCCATTTACAATATCAAATGTCCCTCAACGTAACAAATCAATCACAGAAAGTAGCTTCAAATAATAAGAATAAAGACTTGTGTAAAAGAATTGTTAGACAGAGTCAGCAATAAGGAAACTTGGTCAAAATTCAAGAATCCCTTTATCCCAGCTGTAACAGGATATATGTGTAGCAAATATGGAATTCCATTAAATGTTTTATACTATTAGCTTCCGAGGAAAACCTTGTTAAAAATTCCAATAAAATTAATTTAATAAACATGGATTTTAAACAACATTTAAACTCAACTCTCTTTTTGCATTAAAAATCTCATTAAATTTGAAATTAAACGAAGAGAGGAGTATTGCTATAAAATAATAAAATTTTAATTAAACTTTCATAACCTCAAAGGCAAAATTGTTTTTATTTCTTTTTCCAAACGTTGACAGGAGTTTGTTAATCGGAACTAATAAAAATAAGGAAAATTGCTTAAATAACAATGGAAGGGAATAAACTTCTGAATAAATAATTTTTCCATTCTCTACCGATTATTGTTATAATGGGGTGTGTATCTGTATAGATGGCAAATTATGGAAATATTTCTAATTTTCGTTATTTTTCTACATATAAAAGTACTTGTACATATATAATTCCTTGTCCCGCAAACTATAAAAAATTAAAGTATTCAGCGATGTATTTAAATAAAAACAAGTTCCTAATGTCCTATACACTGCGATGGAAATATTAGAAAGCATATTGGGTTTTCACAAATTCTGGAGAATAGCATAAATAAAAAGGCGTAAGACAGAAGTGCGACTCAAATTGAGGAAAGATGAAGTTATTCACTAATTTCTGTAGATACATATTGTTTCTGTTCACCCATCTGGGAGATGACAAAGGTTATTGTTGTTGTGATATCAGAGATGATATGTTAGATTTTTTAAACTGGTGATACCGCTGTAAGGGTTCACTACTGATGAGCCAGCCCTCTCAATATTTTTCCATCGCAGTAAGGACATTAGGAAGTTTGTTTTCTTTTGGAACATTTTGAAAAACTTGCTGAATAGTTTCATTTTACAACTTATTTTTATTTTATTCTAAAAAAAAAATATATGTAATGAGAAAAAGGTAGAGAGGGCCTTAATTTCGACCGTTCCGCCACTTCAATCTCCAGAAGCATATGGATACTTTATCGATTTTATTGATATATAAGTCGAGACAATTATAATTAATGGCTGTTGTGAATGATACTCGGTGAAAACACAATTTGGAGTTCAATAAATGACATCACCGATGAAGCCTTGCGTCATATCAAGACTTGTTGAGGCTGTAGTATGGCGTGGAGTGGAATCATTGCGACCTACAGGAGTAGAGAACGCACTCTGAAATCACGCGGATCTCCATCAATATATTAAAGGTACGCCTTATGATTCCCGTGTAATAATCTAATTGTACGTTTACATTTATTTTTAATCGGTAATTACATAATATATTAAATTATTTTTCTCTCCATTGAATATAGGCAAAAATATTTCTTAACTTAATTCTATTGACGCTATTGTCAATGGCCGCAGCCTTGCAGAATATTGACATGGACCCAGAGCAGCAGCTTCACACACCCAAGATAGTGGACATTGTAACTGATCTGATAGAGATGCACGGGAACATATGAGGTTCTTCGTTGGACACGACAACAATGACATTATGTAGCGCTGAATTTGTTGTTTACACATATTAATATGTTATAATACCTTGAAAAAGGTTGGCGTTAAAAAACTGATATATTGATAAAATAAATCATATTTTGATCCAATATATGCCTTTTCAATTAAAGATCTATTTATGGATTGCTCTATTTTAAAAATAATATTTATCTGCTACTTGATATCAGTAAAAGAAAATTTTACAATATTTTATCGCTTTTTATAATCTATATGGGTATCTTCCATTAATGAGAATCATCCACAATAAGAATTGTGCCGTGTAGATGTTGAGTCACTATTCCTCTTTGTCCAAGCTGCGTTATTACCTTAAGTTTGAGTTATGTCTAACTGGTCTTGTTCGAATTATTTACGGAAGAGCATTGCTCGATGCAAATATTCACATTGAATTCTACTGTCCACAAATAATATGTCATTGTTTGCTTAATTACCATGAACAAGATTCCTCCTACGGATATGTAAGCAGAATTGTTCAATTATATAGTTGAGTTCTAAGAAGCGCGATATGATAGATTAAGCTTGCGACAGCTCTGTGAGGATTCAACACTGATGAGCCAGGCTCTCCCAATATTTTTTCATTACAGCAAGTTTTTTTTTTTTTTGTAAAATAAAAATTTGAATTTCATAAATAATTTTATTTCTTGTATACAAGAGAAATAAAAAGGTTATTATTAGAAGCTTTTGTTACGCGTGTCCTCTTTTTCATGAATGGAATAACATATTCCAATAATGTAGCTAAAGATTGAGTATATTAAAATTTCCCATCTGTCGAATGAATTTCACATATTTTTGACATTTATGTTTAGCATCAAATCATTCAATAAAATACACATTTACCAAACGTAGCAGTATGATTTTAAAATAACTATTTATAAACGCGCCATCTGTGATTGATAAAGGAAATTATTTAGACATTTCACTTCAATTAAAAACAACTTCCTATTGTCCCCTACTCTGATGAGAAGATATTGTGAGGCCTGGTTCATCAGTAGTGAACTCTCCAAGCTCTGTTTCGCCAATAAATGCCAGTGAAACCGCTTGAAGGTTCACCACTGATGAGCCAGGCTCTCTCTGTGTTTTTTTTTTATTGCTGTAGATGCAATGAAAATATTGTTTTCAATTGGAGTAAAATATTAGGGTAAAATATTTTCAAATTATTGATTGAATACCAATCAGCATTTTGTAACTTGCAAAAATTAAACTTCAAATTAAAATAATATTGAGTGATAGCAATATCTTTTAATTTAGGTATTTTTAACGGGGTAAGTTTCTATATTCCAAGTATAAGTATTTGATTGTGAAAAACTAATTGCTTTTATTTGGATTAAAATTATTTACATGAATTCTTTTTAAAACTTTATTTCGACGTTCGGCGACCCTCTGTTTCAAGGAAATATATTTTTATAAAGCTTACTTGAAGGCAAGTTTTGAATTATCTGATATTTGTAATAAAGCGGGAAGCCGAAAAGTCTAAATAAAGTTCTGAAAAAGGTTTAAGTATATTTATAGACCCAATTATAGAGCAAAGCTGCAAAAAGATGTTTTGCATAATAGTCTTTAGATCTGATAATTTTCAGATACTTGGCAAAGTGTCTTCAAGATATTACTAATGTGATACAACCAAACGCCAAAATATATTTTGATAAAATAATTTCAGCAAAATTCACTTTTTTTATAATTCTTCTTATATACATTTTTAAACATATACATTATGATTGGTATATTTTAAATATTCAAAAATTCATATCAAAAGAGATAATTCACAAAAAAACACAAAGTTGTATTAAAATAAAATACAGCACTTGTAAAATATAAAAAAACAAGGAATTCACGCCAAGAAAGAATCAATCCCCGCGGTAGTTTGAATTACAAAGTGGAGGAGCCCAACAATTCCACAACTTTCAAATTCAGCGGCGACGTCTTGTCGGCCAGATTTCCCTGAAAGACCTTTTTTTTTTTAGGGTTAAACTATTTTTCGTTTGTTTGGAAAATCAGCTTTGTAACAAGAATTGTTAAGATCCTACGTTTAAAATACAAAATATAAATTCATATTATATATAACGGAAAGATATATCGCTTATTAACCAATTTTTCGAAAGGTACCGACACAATTATGAATTGTATTGATATATAAAAAATACAAAAATATTTTCTCACAATGAGTTTCTTTTTATTTTAAAATGCTA
Source organism: Cordylochernes scorpioides (assembly GCA_030710605.1). Lineage (NCBI taxonomy): Eukaryota > Metazoa > Arthropoda > Arachnida > Pseudoscorpiones > Chernetidae > Cordylochernes > Cordylochernes scorpioides. Next base: position 29,964,591 of record CP092863.1, on the reverse strand, counting down.
GATTTCAAGCGATAATCACTCTTTAACGGCCTCAATAAAAAACATCGACTATGTAAGATATAGTCTATATAGACTTTTTGATTTAGCCCGTTGAAGAGCGATTATCGCTTGAAAGCTAGCATTTTAAGATAAAAAGAAACTCATTGTGAGAAAATATTTTTGTATTTTTAAACGTTTTTCACACAATTTGATCATGAATAAAGATGTATTGATATACAAATATAATTCAAGTGTCAATATATCTGATCAAAAGGTTTCGACACTTTGCTCATAAAATCCTGAAAACTCAATAATTTTCTCCCGGTTTGTGGCAAACGCAAGTGTTGCCCTTGGCTTGGAGACCTGCCAATTTTCAAAAATCACCCGCCACAACAGCCAGAGCAGCGGCTGTTCGAAGTGAAGCCATTTTGCCCGTGCTTCGATTTCGTTAGTCACCGAAATGGAGGATCAACGAATTTGCATCAAGTTTTGCGTGAAAAACGGATTCAAGGGTGCCGAAATTTTTTGGATGTTGCAAACAGCCTACGGGGATGCCGTCATGAGCCGAAGACGAGTTTTAGAGTGGTACAAGCGCTTCAAGGAGGGTCGGGAATAGACCGCCGACAACGAGCGTTCCGGGAGACCGTCCACATCAACCACGCCTGAAAAAGTGGACAAGGTGTTGGAACTGGTGCGTGAAGACCGACGAATAACTGTCAGGGGGGTCGCCGGGGAAGCAGGGATATAATTCGGGTCGACTCAATCGATAATGAAGGACATTTTGGGAGTGAGAAGACTCAACGCCGTTCTCGTTCCCTAAGATTTGACTTTTGATCAAAAGAACGCCCAGAAAGAAACGGCCAGTCTCAATCTCGAAGCGACAACCGACGACCCCGAATTGCTGAAGAGGGTCATTACTGGAGACGAAACATGTATTTACGGCTTTGATTCGGAAACTACCCAACAGGCATCGGAGTGGCGCTTCAAAAATGAGCCGAGACCAAAGAAAGCGAGGAAGGCTCCCAGCAAATTCAAGGTCATGTTGACGGTGTTCTTCGACTACCAGGGCATCGTTCATCATGAATTTCAACAACAAGGCTCTACAATAACTGCTGACTCCTAACTGGGAGTTTTGAGGCGATTGAGGGAAGCGATCAGGCAGAAACGGCCGGAGCTGTGGAGGAGCAAGTCGTGGATCCTCCACCACGATAACGCGCCGGCGCACACAGCCCTCAAAATCTCGAAGTTCCTGCAGGACCACTCAACCTCTGTGTTCCCCCAACCCCCCTACAGTCCCGATTTGGCCCCCTGCGATTTATTCCTTTTTGGAAAGCTCAAAAAAAGTTGAAGGGTCGGAAATTTCAGAGCATAGAAGAGATCAAAGTGGAATCGAAGAAGGCCATGAAGGCGATCCCGAAAACAGACTACCAGAGGTGTTTTGCCGACTGGAAAAAAAGGTGGCTGAAGTGCATCGCGGCTAACGGGAACTACTTTGAAGGGGACAATTTGAATTTGGTAGAATAATAAAGTTTTTTTTCAACTTATGAGCAAAGTGTCGAAAGATTTTGATCAGAGTAGTATAATTAAACAAAAGTTGCAACTCTAATTTAATATCCACTATAACCTATCTCTAAATCTTTATTTCCAACATTTCGTTGATCCGCTAGAACCTTTTGAATTTAACCATATTAATATAAATTCTACCCTCTTAAGAATGTTTTTTCTTTCAATAAAATTAGAGAGAAAATTAAACATATTGACATAAAATACTTTTAAACATAGAATTTTTGTTTTTTTTTTTATTTCAAATATCACACACACCTGAAGTAGAGTTTCACATAGTAAACTATAATTTAATTTAAATGGATTTGCAGATTATAACGAATTTATTTTTATGGGCACTTATAATTTGATATAATATATTAGCGCCCCATCAGTTATGAGAATTCTAAACTATTATAGACGCATATATGATTATTTAAAAAATTAAACAATTTTCTACTGCCCTTACTGCAATGATGAGCCAGGCCCTCCCATTAATTTTTCATTGCAGTAAGGGCAGTAGAAAATTGTTTAATTTTTTAAAAGAATCACATACGCGTCTATAATAGTTTCGAATACTCTTATAATTTGTTACTACGGTGTTTTAGATAGCACCAAACAATTAAATAATATTTTATATGTGATATAATGTTGTCAATCTCTCTCTTCTTCGGACCAGAATGAATCTGTTGAGAAATTTATTGATACTAAAGTTTGAAACTGTCGTAACAAAGGAACCATATGTTTGATATAGTCTTGGATGCTTATGGGAATAAAGATAATTTTAAAGTGTCAATTTGTTGGAGTAGCGGCCGATGTGACCACAAGAACTACGACCGTCCACTTCGTAGCAAAGAACATCACGAGATTGGGTACCTGCTTTGTTTATCATCATGTAAATACGCTCGCTCAAGCTTTGCTTTTGTTTTCTATTTAATACTTCTTGTTCTTTTTATATTCTAATAAAGCTAGAGTTCATATATAAAGGTTTCTGTGATAATTGCGATAGCAATTATGATTATGAGACTGAGTACCACACAACTAGAGAGTATTCAAACGTTTTTCGCCTAAACCTTGTTTACGATGTAGAAGAAAGAAACGTTGCTTTCTCTACCTGTTTTCTAAACCTTGAAAATATAGATATTTCTGATTGATCCGTAAATATCAATAAGTTGAATAACCTCAATTATTCAACATGGTCATATCACACACACACAAAGCCTTTATTAAGACGTTAGTCTTATACAGATTCTTCGTACAAGGTGCAATAACAGGAAAAGAGCAGCACAGGAAACCAGTAGTTCCGCAACTATATACAATTTTTAGTAATAAAGAAAAGTAAGATTTAATATGAAAGGTCAACGCCATCGCCTCTAGTCTTCAATTCCATAAGCGCGGAGCAGAAATAGGGACTAAGTTATTTAGTTCGCCATAAATATAGCATCCAGATACAAAAAGGAGGTTTACTCCAGAACATAGTCATATCAAATAAAATTAATTTTGATGGATTGTGATCTATGGTAGATCCAGGCTAGGCAGGAAGCAGATCATGTGACTTTGTCAATATTTAATTCAAGGTAAAACAAAGCGTTAACATGGATCTACCTGTCCATTGGTGATGAGAATCAACAGAATGTTAGAAATATAAATTTAACCAAAAGAAGTTTGGTCGGCCGAACTTGAAAAATCGCATTTATCTAAGGGTAGCAAAAATAAAATCGAATTTTGCAACTATGACGAAAACTATACTCATACCAGATAACAATGTTATCAAAAATCTTGTTTAATATTCACTAGTTTGTGACTAAACATTTATTTTTCAGAGGTTTTCAACTCTTAATTATAAATATCAAAATAATTATTGAGAGCTATGTTTGATGAGCTAATAGAAGGAAAAATAACAACAAGAGAGAGATTTAATTATTTCTCCCACCAAAATAGCAATTAGATCAAATTTAAACGTCAGAACAACGCTGGGTTAATGGTTCCAGTCGCTGTGGACGGACGGGCGGCCAGCTCATCAATTAGGCAAATTTTCCATAGCGCCATTACATCCCATGTATATTCATCCGCCTCGATCAATTACCCTGATTGTAGATGGGGAGCCCCGTTGTTCTCTAATTAATTAAATTTAAAATCTTGCCGATATATCGGTTAATCGAGTTAGCCCCAATCTGGAAACTCCGAATAAATTACCCGTTATTGTCAAACTTCGAATCCTCTTGACGGCGGGGTGCCGCCTACTGACCAACGGTCTGTGGGTGGGAACTAGAGTTGGGAAACTTTGTCTGAATTTTATAGTGAGCACACATAGCTAAAGTTGACTTGTAATGATGCATATTGATGTTGATGCACAAGTGTATTGTGCATATATCTATATTATAAGTCATTAACGCGCCATCTAAATATAAGAAATAGTACTATAAAGAACGAATTTTTCTTTTGCAAACAAAATAGACATTCTACTATCCTTACACTGCGTTGAAAAATATTTGGAGGGCTTCACTCATCAGCCTCCCAATAATATATATCGCACTAAAAGAAAATAAATTGTGCTTTCTAGTTCTATTTATATATATATATATATACCATAAAGAGTGTTACGGGAGGGTAGTATTCATGTGCTAAAATAGTCATCTCTCTCGTTAATAATGCATTGAAACACTGAATTTTGGTTCTCCACCTTAGTATAGAACCTTTTGGTGATGAAGAATATGCTTAAACATCAGTTTTTTGACAAATTCAGACAAAAAAGAAAACGCTCTGTACTAGGATAAACAACCAAAATGCATTGTTTTAATGCATTTTTAACGGGAGAGTTGCCTCTTTTGGTACATATAACTTAATAAACCTTGAACAAATGCATGTTATCACACACCTATACTGTGTCTCGATTAATATCTAAACTCTAACGAGAAGAGAAGCACAGTTTCTGGTTGCTCGTATAGCTTTATGAGGCTAGCCGACGAGAGTAAAGGGCCGAGACAATCTTGAATGTGGCGGCAGTATGGATAGAGAAAGCACTAGGAACACAAACATTTTTGTTTCATTATGAACAAAATCATTTTTTATAATACAACTGAATTGATGGCTTGTTGTATCTATCTGAATAAATTTTATTTTTTATGCTTGGTTTTGATTGAGAGTGCCTTAAGCAACGTTCAACATTTGCCTTAGTAGCAGATTGCAATCATTTGATATTCTTCTTTCTGTGAATTTCTGGTTTTGTTTTCAGTTTAAGATCACAATATTGCAGAAACAGAATTATATTGGGAAATCTTGTTTCAGCTGTGAAGCCCCTCCCAAGGCTATAATGAGGGCTTAAATAGCAAGAAGTTTTATGAGTAATTATTTGGATAGGTTTTTAAATATTAACATTAGTTATACACTGCGTGACATTGAAAATGGAACACCAAGAAATAGTGGCCAGAAAGTGATGAAACTCGGCAGACAGAGAGAGACAGGGACGAACAATAAGTGATCTTTATTTCAAAATGATAGTCATAATACAGAGCGAGAACGGCGTCGGCTTAGTAGCAAGTAGGACCACCGCGGACAGCGATGCACGCAGCAACACGTCTAGGTAGAGAGAGAGTCAATCAGAGTACGGATGGCGTCCTGAGGGATGGCTCTCCATTCCCTCTCAACCATTTGCCACAGTTCGTCTTCTGAACGCGGCTGTGGCAAGGCATGCAAACGGCGTCCAATGATGTCCCAGACGTGCTCGATTGGTGAGAGATCAGGAGAGTACGGTGGCCAGGGAAGCATCTGTACATCTTGCAGAGCTTGTTGGCTAATGCGAGCAGTGTGCGGTCGGGCGTTATCCTGCTGATAAAGGGCATTGGGTACCCCCTGAAGGTAGGGGAGTGTCACCGGTCGCAGCACATCATCAACGTATCGTTGGGCCGTCATAGTGCCCTGAATACGAAGTAAAGGTGACCTGGAATCATACGCGATTGCGCCCCAAACCATGATTTCACGTTGTCGCACGGTGGGGCGTTCCACAATTGCTGCCGGATTGGACCTTTCTCCACGTCGACGCCACACGCGTACACGGCGACTATCACTGGACAAGCAGAAACGCGACTCATCTGAGAACACGACCCTGTGCCATTCCATCATCCACGTCGATCTAGCCCGGCACCATTCCAAACGTTGGCGCCTATTCGGTGGGGTCAATGGCAGTCTTCTTAGCGGACGGCATGAGTGCAAGCCATTAGCAAGCAATCGACGGGAAATGGTTCTGGTCGAGATGGAATGATCTAGGGTGTCTTGCACATGTTGCAGGATGGTGGTACAAGTGGCTTGTGGGGCCACCACTGCTTGTCGAAGGATACGCCGATCCACACGTGCTGACGTCACTCTGGTTGCACCGGCATTCCTATAAATTGCCACATTTCCTTGTTCCAACCATCTTCTCCACAGTCGGTGCACCGTGGACGCACCAAGGTGTGTATCAGCTGCGATTTGACGTATGGATCAACCTGCCCTTTTCAGTCCGATCACCATGCACCTCGTAAAAGCGTCTGTCTGCTTGAACTGCCTCCGTTTACGATGACCTGGCATTCTCTGTTATTACACGTGTCTTTTGACACAAGAACAAAATTTCTACAATTATTTTCCTTGAAGAAATAACGACACGAATACTGTCCTTTCTGCAAGTTCCTTCCCTTATATCTTACTCCATGTGCGCACGAGAGCTGCGCATTTTACATCATTTGCATAACTCGGTTAGGCGCGCCTACCCTGAAATTTGCATAATTTTCTGGCCACTATTTCTTGGTGTTCCATTTTCAATGTCACGCAGTGTATATTGGCGTATAGAACGTTTTAGAATAGAAAGTTATCTGAAATATCATCAACGCTCTATGTCGCTGAAAATTATAAACAGATATTTTAATTTAAAAAAAGGAAAAAGGCATCTCCTTATAGAACAACTTAAAATTGATGATGGCTTGCGCCACATATCGGAATAAATATCAACTATTATCGTTGAATTTTAATTATTTCAGAATTGGCCAAATACACATTCTTGTTTAATCAAGATGCTTTTTATTTAGCCATCAGCAACTTTCAGTTTCCCGATAAGGAGATGCCTTTTTTTTTATGAACCTTATCCCAGTACAATATCGGATTTGTACTATTTTTAATATATTTTAGTGTTGATTTAAAAAACATATAATTGATATTTATTTCTAAAGCCTTTATCGTGCAATGAATAAAATTTGAAAGAGAGAGGGCATGTCTCATCAATGGTGAACCCTCCCACTAGTTTTTTCATTTTAATCTCTACACCGCTTTACTATTGGATTGTACTGAATTGATACAAATATGGGAGAAGTTTGGAGCGCAGATATTCCTCAGTAATAAATGAATGGTTCAGATGTTTGTAATGGCTATAGTGAACAGAGTTTAATATTTTTTTATGATATCTTTTTTTGAATATAGATTGCTCTAATGAAAAATGAGTAAGATACTAAGAATTTCTCTTTGCAGCGTGAGGTAATCTTGGCAGTTTTTTAAAGGAGAAAATTGTAGAATCGCGCGAGAATATTGAAATGATTATAAATAAAGTGCGTGTTTTTTTCCCTAATAGTAGTTTAGTACAGGTGGGACGAACAGGCAATATGGACTTGTCCATATAGATAAGAATACAGAAAAAGCGAATTTCAATGATTTGATTCCAACTTGGCTTGGTTGACGTCGGAGGAGAAGACTAAGTTTAGCTCCGTATTTATTTGTAGTGTGGGATGAGGTGGTGAGCGAAGAGCCATGTGGGCGCCCTTCCTTCCCGATATTTCTGTTTGTTTGATGCCTCGCGAGGACAGCAGGCCATCTTCTAAATCTAGAGGATTGCACATGAAGATTCCAGTACATCCATTCCATCTTGAAGACACTCAGATTTGAAGTCTTTTCGAATGTCAGAATATATCTACATTCATCTTCTTCCGAGAGCTTTTGGACCTCTCTAGACCAGCTCCTATTTCAATTTAAAATTCTTGGCGGAAATATAGTAGGTTAATGTTTAAATAATAGACTGAATGATGGACTGAGGTTGTTCAAAAGTTAGAATGATTATGGATTAATGTAGCTTAAAATGAGAACTAATAGGTAGTTCAAAGTAAGAGCAATCATGGATCAAGGTAGTTCAAAGTAAGAAGAATGATGAATTAAGATGGTTCAGAGTAAAAAGAATAACGGATTAAGGTAGTTCAAAGTAAGAAGAATGACGGATTAACGTAGTTCAAAGTAAGAATAATGATGAATTAATGTAGTTCAAAGTAAAAAGAATGACGGATTAAGGTAGTTCAAAGTAAGAGCAATCATGAAAAAAGGTAGTTCAAAGTAAGAAGAATGGTGGATTAAAATAGTTAAAATAGGAAGAATGATGAATTAAAAGGTTGTTCAAAGGGGTAGTAATAATTATTAAATGAGTTATTGAGAATATTCTTTTCTCTCGTATGTAAATGACATTTATTACTTCAAGTTTTAGATGACATCGCTTACCTAATGTCTGAGATATAAGAAATACGATCACTGCGGGGGAAGTACAAGAATATAAGCTAATGACAACTCGGGTTGAAAACCCACTTTAAAGAAGTTTTAAAAAATAATAAATTTATATAGATCCCCCGATATTTCCAAACCTCTTCCCCAACCAGTAAGTGGATTTAATCAAACTCTGCCTCTAGTTCTGGGCAAGCACAATGGCATCTAAGAATTGAAATTATTTGAACGTTGCCTTTTGTGTTGAAAATAATTTCATACTGTCCCTTCTGATGCGAAAAATATGGAGAGACGGTCTCGCCTCAATGTTGAATATAGGTATCATTGTCGTTAAAACCTTTGTGCATAATCACCTTCAACATTATCACTAGGACATCTAAATTACCATATATATAAACTGAACATCCTAGTAGTAGAGCAGTCTGGTAGATTACACTAGCGAAACCATTGTGAGGGTTCACCCACTGATGAGCCGAGTTTTATCAAAATGTTTTATTACAGTAGGAAAGTGTTTTTTAAAAAAGAAAAGTAGCTTTAAAGTAATTTCCATTCTTGATTTCACGTATTCAATTCTTGGCCTCAACAGCTTTCTACCTGTTTAATAAACGTTTGATGTAGTTAGAGTCGATGTGGCAGAATATTTTTACCAACCATGATTATTTAAAATACAATATATCGCGGCTGATGATTGTAAAACGAAAATTGAAATTATACCGCGAATGTTTCTTTTATAAAAATTATAAATTTTATAAAAAATTTATATTTTTATAAAAGAAACATTCGCGGTATAATTTCAATTTTCGTTTTACAACCATGATTATCATCACCACGTGTACTTGAAGATAAACAGCCAATTCTATAGTTTATAAATAGATATAAACACCGAGACACATATTGAGAAAGAGAGCTATATAATTCATATCCTCACATATATATAATTAATATATCTAATTTAATTACTTACTATATTCCTCAGTGTCAACTATTTGTTGCATAACTAACGGTGAACATTCTAGGCTGCTCTAATAAGTTTAACCCTAATACCCAATGAGACTAATTCCCTTCCCCTAATCAATTTGGAATAATTTAAATAATTGCATTTTCTTCCAATTAGTTCAAATAAGGTTTTCCCTTTCCATTAGAGTCACAAGCCTCAATTTGGAGGACTGTTTTCTTCGGCGTATTCCGGCGTCTATATAAAAGATGATAGCAACAACACACAACCTATTTACATATCTCTCTGTATAGATGTCTATACAAATAAATAACACTAATATATTTCGAATAAAATCATTAAAATATATCAATATAAAATATATGGTAATAACGTATCATCTATATATGAGAAATACAACTATTAAAACACGAATGTTTCTTTTTCAAATAAAAGAAACATTCTACTCTCCTTACTGTGATTAAAATAGTGGGAGGATCATCAACGATGAACTCTCCCAACGTTTCTCTAATTTACATGCGACAACGAAGGATGGAATTGTGGTATTTTAAATCAAACTGTCGAATTCTTTGCTTGAATAAATACTCTATGTCTATAGTTTGCAAAAATACCATAACTACGAGTTCATCTTTCATGTCCGCATATATAATCAAAATGGTTCGATACAGTATTAGAGCTCTAAAAAGTGGTCATATGGATTAAATTCGAGAAACTGCTGGAAGAGTTTGACACTGATGAGCCAAGCATTCCCACTATTTTTCTATCGCAGTAAGGACAGTCGAAAGTTGGTTTTATTTGTAAAAGAAGCATTCGTGCTTAATAGTTGTATTATAAATGGCAATATCTGTTTTTCAAGATACGTTAAGCTCCATATTTATAAGTGTTTCGTTTAAAACTGGGAGAATAGTAGCCCATACTGTCTAACTTACTTTCAGAAGAAATCGCTCCTAACATGGAAAACCTTTTTTACTAACCTTTAGATATATTCGATGTGCATCTGTTGTTTGGTAATGCTTATTTTTAATAGTATCACATATATTTTCTATTGATCAGTATCGTCATTGAGTTTTGTGCCTTTTTATAGGTTGAGTTTTTTTTTGCCTATACCTAGTACACGTGATACAGGCCATGATAATCATGGTGGGTAGAAGTAGGCGACTGCTTTTACTGTAAGTGCACCAAATATCTACACATGTGAAAGTAGTTAGACTTTCCGGGCGCTTGGAGACACCTAATCATGAGTGATGCCTTAAAATGCTTACCGAAGCATGTAGAAGGCAAAAAAATTGTATGAATGTAGTTCGAATTTGCACTTACAAATGTTTCAGCGCCTCGTTTGGTTACTTACACTCGCTGGAGGGGTTGGACCTTTGCAATATTCGGGGGCATTGGCGCTTTTTTTTATTCAATCAGAAAAAAATTACCCAATGCGGGAATCGAACCAGGTTCGAAGCGGTCAAAAACAAACAGTTTAGACCATCCTTCCACCGACCCCATATTTAGGTTTAGTGCCACTATCTAACCGCATTTTGTAGATGATTAGGATAATTAGAGTCTGGAATTGTTCATGATAGGTATTGACAGCCATTTCTGATGGCTGTTCCACCACCTTGGTAGGATTCATCCCTTCCCAGGCAGATATTTTCAAGAATCCACAAGTTTTTTGCTATCTTTTATACTATAACTATACACATATATATCTATGCACATCTGGATTATTTACAATAAGATGTTATAGAGGGCTTCTCTTGAGAGGGGTGCTGATATATCTATACAAATTTCTATAGAGGAATTTAGTGTGTGAATAGCCTATATATTGTTAGTGAATAATTAATTGAACAATAAATCATCACTGATTATAGATATCAATTTGCCCGTGAATGGAATTAGTCCCATTTCTGTTTAATGTACTTTGTTTAATATTATTGTAAATGATTTTATCTGATCTGAATAACCAGTGTTATCTTATTGATAAATAAACATTTCATTTTTCTTAATTAAACGACCTCATCACTACCGTGACAATATAAATTGCTAAGAAATCTGTTCAAAACACCTAGCGCCACTGAGCGGCAGCTGCGAGAACTATTTCTGTGAACAAGTTTTATTTCACTCTCTAGTGTTTTGCTATGTGTGTTGGCAAGGCAATGAAAATAAAATACAATTATTGATTTTTATAATGTTGATTTATTTATCATGAATATTATAAAATAATTAAAAGTAATACAAACAATTATATTGAATAACGAGTTATCTCTCTAGTTCCTTTTTTAATCAATTCCCTCCTATACACACATAACATAAGATTGAGAGGTTATTACAATATTATTAAATTTTAGTGAAAAAAATGAAAATATATAATAAAAGTATTTCATAAAAATACTTTTTAATATAAGTGCAGCACAATCATATTATTAATGTCCCCAACACGTGTAAACTAAAAAAAAAAAAAAAGTAAAATTTTGATTTTTTTATAAGACAAATATTTTCATTTTTAAAGGATAAAAAATTCGCATCTAAATAAGTTTAACAATACGGTTTGGAAATAAATGGGCGAATGTAAATGAAGGATATGTTTTACCAGCTATTTTCTTGATTCTTAATAGTTATATATAGGCAAATAATAATAAAAAACTATCGTTATTATAGAAAATAGGGATAGGTGTATATGATGGTTCTAGGTTTATAAGAGGAAATCTTGACTGTTGTATTGACTCATCCATTGATGAGCTCTACTCATCCCCGGCAAACACCATCAAAAGTCTCAAGCTTGTAAAGCTTGATACCCTAATATGATTTGAGTGGAGATAAAAAAGAACTATAATAAGTTGTCAGAGAAAAAAAAGGTGTTCTTATGATAATATGTTTTTCCTTCTCTCAAGTTTTATCTTCTTTATAACAATAGAATAAAAGGTGTTTATGGCGTACATGGAAGTTCGAGTGTTAAAAAGCGATCTATTGAATATGATTAAATAAAAAAGGGCCTACCTGGATCAAAGAGGAAGCAATCCCTCGAAAAATATTCTGGAAAAAATTGTTTTTCTTTCATAAATTCAGGTTCGCTCTTTTTTTTCATATATATAAGTACACAAGTTCCGTCAACATTATAATAAATGAAATGGAAGAACCTTACAACAGAGATTTGAGGCATTAATTATACTTAGTGTAAGAGGAATATTTCAAAATGATCATTATGTTTCTTATGAATTTTTGGTTGATTACGTTTTATACGTGTTTCTTTTTTAACTAAGAGTTTGATTTTTGAAAATATTTGATCATACGTTAAAAACCTTAATCTGAAGGTTTTAATACTTTGAGTAGATTCAACTAATTGAGCTCACAATTAGCATGGTTCATATATGTGAAAATATGTGTGAAATATGTTTTCGTGAAGCCAGTTCTTACTTAGACCCGAGATATTATGGAGTCAATTTAACAACCTATGTCAGCTCGCATCATGTTGGCCTGCCTTTATCGAATTTGAAACAAATCAGATCATACCTTTATTATAAACTTTTAAAAACTTATATCAAGTGTAAATGTTGTTCTGGCCATGACAATCATTGTAGGTAATTAGCGAATGGGTTTTAATGCCTACAAATGTGGAAAACAGTTAGAATTTGGCAATTACAAGCTGCCATAGCCCTGTTTAGGTAGTTACACTCATTGGTGGGTTTGGACTTATAAAATAGCGATTGTCATTTGAAGATATAAAAGTTTTCATCTTCAATTCGATACCGGGTCGCTGCTGTCGAACCTCGACGATGTATTCCATTTCTCCCCCAACCACTTCTTTATCCTGAAAGTGAAAAAGATGGCTCTCATCAAAATTAAATAAGAATAAATTGGTAATATCACGAAAATATACTGATAACCACACTCAAAACAAACCATGCTGATACACACAAACACGCAAATCTCCCCTTCAGGATACGACAGTGAGCCAGGATGCCGCCTACAGACTTCTCGCTAGTTCTATTAAAGTCACTGTACGGCATTGATTCCCGGGAAGCAGGCAATTTCATACATAATGGAGAAACTTCATCAACGCACTTTAGTAATTATCTAATTAAAAACTTCCATTCTGGCCTCTGTGGGAGAGTTTGTAATTTTAATTTGAATAAACCGTTATTTTTCAGGCGCGCGCGAAGCTAATGGCCTGTCAGCGCTTGCAGAGATGGATAGAAGTCCTTGTCTGTTGGGGATCCAGCACAGCTTGTGAGACATGTTTTACCTTACAAAACTAGCGCTCTTATACATTATCCAGGTACTTCTAAAAATTTGTTATTTAAAAGTTTGTTATGAAGTGAAAATTTGTCATTTTTCAGGAACATGATATTCATCCAAAAATACATTTTCATTTTCAAATTTTCATTTTAATGTTAGCTTTGTTAGTTTGTGTTATATTTTCTATTGCGTTCTATATTTTGCAGTTTTACTTATTTAATTGTTCCAGAAGAGTTTAGAGAGACTTGAAAATTCACATCGTTAAAAGAGACTTAAGCCGATGGTCGATCATCCAATTTCCCCAATAGCTGTAATTTTTTTAAATCTTGGCAAGTGAAAAGAAGTTTTCTACTTATTGCTCTACTCTGAACCAACCAATACATTGTAAAACTAAATATCTTCTACCATTTATTACACTACACTTCACGCAAAAAATATTGTCTCAGTGAATAATTTATTTGAATAATAAAATATCACTAATTGAATAAATCAATCTTCCGAGAATTGTATTAGCCTCACTGCTGTTAAAGGTACCTTGTTGACTATTAGTATTGTGAATAATTCTGATCTTATCTATTTTATATAACCAGTGTGTGCTATATTTTTGAGATGAATAAACTATTTGTTTATCTTAATTAAACAAATCCTCGTCATCACTACCGTGACAATATCATTGATTAATGAAATATTTGACATGAGAGTTCCGACAAGCCTCCCATCTGCTTGCTGTAGGTTGTAACATTGCTACATTACACACGTGCTGCAGTGCCAGCATGCCGAGAGCTAGACTGGACCAGAGAGGTATTAAGTCCAGCCGTGCCATAAAAAGTGCAGGAAACAGCCGACTCCCCAGGCGCCTACAAAAAACGCTGTTTGCCTCCAGTTAATTATTGTTTCGGACCAAAGCGGAAGCGGAAATTGTCGACAAAGAGAGGAACCTATAAAACTTTGGACAAATTATATCAACGCTTTTAATTTAGCCGGTCCGTGAGGCAGGCAAGAATTTAGGGATAGTCATACCTTCGTTCGTGTAGGATAATAGTTTATCTGAATAGGGCTCTCCTAATGGATATTCATTTTTCATTTACATACTCAAACTTCGAAGAAGGAATAAAAGGTAAAGGCGAAGAGATTCTTCATGTATGCGGTATAATCTTGACAAGCTTTCGGACAAAGATGTCCTTCGCGTAACAGCCTGTTGAAGAACGTCATAGTCCGAAAGCTCGCCAAGATTATATCACATAAATAGAGGATCTCTTCCGCGTCAGCTTTGATTCCTTCTTCGAAATGCTATTCGTCGACTCCTCTTCTTGTAATACTGAATCTTCATATGGATGTAGTCCAATAGGCAATATACGAGGTAGATGAAGGAAAACGTATTTAAACAACACACGTTGTATTTAGCATAAAAATTGTAAAATATTGAAACAAAACACATGTTTGTCCATCATTCACCGTGTTTTCTATGTCTCGCCTGGTGTCAGTGGAAAATCCCAAAAGGAAAGTTATGGGAAGATCAGTTTAAAAGTCGTTGGCTCAACTCCAACTGTGAAGTCTTGTCTGCCATCAGCTGATTCATATATTCTTCTTCTCTAATTTCACAACTAGCGATTTAACTTGATTCCACCATTAAAGTAAGTGTGGCTCTAACAGTGAATGCCAACAACTACTTCATCGTATTCTGGTCAATATGCTTGATGGTGGCATTTCCACCCACATAGTTAGCTTATTTTAATCCTATTTTTTTGAAGCTGATTTTTAAAAATTGAAAAGTTTGCCAATATTTTGAGTTATATAATATACGATATAAAAAACGTGTTGAAATTTATTTTAAAACGAATGCGAGAATCTATATAACGGACGCAAGCTGTGGTGTTAACGTACTTTGTTATGACCCCTTCATTTAGTTTAACCTGTTCTACAGAAAAATAGTTATATATTTCAATATTTCTCACAAAACACTATTTTGAAAAAGGTCCTCAATAAATATACTCAAAATAAAAGCCTCAGTGCTTCGAAAATGCAATGAGTAAATTAGAAATTCTAATCAGAAAAAAAAAAATTGCAGTTTTAATCCAATTTTGATGAGCTATCTAGAGCAACCTACAGTGAAGGTCTTGTTCACCTGTTTAACCATTTTGTGATAGTTGTTTTTCCTAGCACAGGCTGCATATCATAGTATTTCTTAAGTTAATGTTTTCTCAAGAATATGGGTATTTTATTCGTAATTATTTGTACTCGTGGCTAAAAGTATATGTTCTATTTATACTGAAAACAATACAAAATTCTTAATTTCCTAGATTGTCTCATGTATCTTGTGTGGCTTGGATTAAGGAATCTAGGAAATGACAGGTAAATTGATGTTGTGATTTTTTCTCTTAAAACTTATCAATATAGGATAAGACCTCATGCACAAATAATAAAATACTAATTTTAAAACAAAAATATTATTTAAAAGAAGATAGAAGATTACACAATTTTGATTTTAAAATACTTTAAGGCTTTCAAAGTTTCTTAATTAAAAGGAAAATGTGGATTTACTTGAGAGATTTCTAGAATTATTATTTTTTTGTTTAAAAAGGCCTAACTCTCTGTTTCTACAATTTCATATTATTCTTAGAATTTCAACATTCCTTCAAATCTAGAAATCTATTTCCTTTATTAGAAGAGCAATTACATTTCAGACTTTTCTCTCTCTAAAGATTAAAACTATAAAGAAAATATTCTTCTCGTTCCTAATCCCGAATCGAAATCTACCCGGCTCCTCTAGCTTCTAATCCCAGGAAAACCTGTCTCAGGAGACACTCAACCTTCCTTTGGACAAAGAGCCAATTATAGATGGCTAGTCTTCACCAGTCGCTGAAAAAATCCTTTTAGTGGTAAAATTGTTTATCAGGTCCTTTAAATAAAATTTCATTCTGACCAAATACAAATATATTTCAAATTAAAAATGCATATATTGGAATAAAATATAATTTATTTACCAATATTTCAGTTGGATGAACGCCAACCTTTTTCAAGGTATTATAATATATTAATGTCAACAACAAACTCAGCGCCACATAACGTCAATGTGCCACATAACGATGGCTGAGTTTGTTGTTGACTTTAATATGCTGTAATAACTTTAAAATGGTTGGCGTTCAGCCAACCTAAATATTGGTAAATAAATTATATTTTTAAATAGACAAAAGAATTGCTATAAATTATTAAATAAAAACAAACGATAGCAATGCGTCTCTTTATAAATAAAATTTTTAATATGCTAGCTTTCGGATCTTATCGATCCTTCAACAGGCCAAGCTGTAAATTGAGAGAAAGAATATATATATAAATGTAAATTATTATTTATATACACCAACGAAGATAGAGAATAAAATATAAAATAAAATAAATATAAACACATTTCACGAGTTCACGTTTTCTCGTGGCCAGGCTGCTGTTGTTTCATCTCTGTCCAAAGCTCAGTTTGTTTTCTTTTCTTTTATAGTCAATTGGTCTTTTTATTCTAATGGCTGGGCTGTTTTTTGAATGAGTGGTACTGAGATGGTAGTTCTATACGCCTGTTGATACTGTTTAAATCTTGAGAGACGAAGGATTCTATTAATAATCTTTGATATTTGGATTTGATGTTGTGGTAATGACAGGTTGGGTCGGAAAGGTTAAAGGCATGGCCGGTTTTAGAGGTATGCTGAAAGATCAAAGATTTGGGATCTTTGTTTATTATATTTCTGTTGTGCTCGGAAATTCTGTTGTAAATGAAACGGCCAGTCTCACCCACATATTTAGCGTTGCAATCTT
Source organism: Cordylochernes scorpioides (assembly GCA_030710605.1). Lineage (NCBI taxonomy): Eukaryota > Metazoa > Arthropoda > Arachnida > Pseudoscorpiones > Chernetidae > Cordylochernes > Cordylochernes scorpioides. The sequence continues at coordinate 29,947,580 of CP092863.1, read as the reverse complement.
GGCAACCTATGGAGTAAATGGCATATGGTTGCTGGTCGGGACGTTTCTTAATATTAGATTTGGTGATGGGGTTCCGGAGTATTTGGCCTATTGAGAGGTGGTTGGTAAAAAAGGTTCTTAAACCAAATTTCTTGAGGGAGAGGGCTATTGATTGATTTTCAAAGGAATAAGGTATAATACAGGTGTTACGGTTTACTACGGGCTGAGTGTGTTTGGAAGGGTTGAAACTATGTCTAAGTATGAAGGGAAGTGGATAGCCACTTGCTGTTAGATTACTGATGATGGTTGTCTTTTCTAATTTTTTGAAGGCTGGGGTGGAGCAGTGTGTATGTATTCTTTTCGTGAGTGTTCTGACGACTGTGAGTTTGTGGCCTATTGGGTTATATGAATCAAAAAGGAGATAGGATGGTTTTATGGATTTTTTGTAATAAACTGTTGTGTGGTATGATTCATCAGTTTTGATAAAAAGAATGTCCAAATATGGAAGAATTTTTTGCATATGTCACAAGGATGACGTCCTATTGGTGTTGGAAACCCTAAAACTCTTACCATACACGCCTCACTTTCACAATAGAACATGAGTCCCACAAGGTTTTGCCATATTTGGACATTCTTTTTATCAAAACTGATGAATCATACCACACAACAGTTTATTACAAAAAATCCATAAAACCATCCTATCTCCTTTTTGATTCATATAACCCAATAGGCCACAAACTCACAGTCGTCAGAACACTCACGAAAAGAATACATACACACTGCTCCACCCCAGCCTTCAAAAAATTAGAAAAGACAACCATCATCAGTAATCAAACAGCAAGTGGCTATCCACTTCCCTTCATACTTAGACATAGTTTCAACCCTTCCAAACACACTCAGCCCGTAGTAAACCGTAACACCTGTATTATACCTTATTCCTTTGAAAATCAATCAATAGCCCTCTCCCTCAAGAAATTTGGTTTAAGAACCTTTTTTACCAACCACCTCTCAATAGGCCAAATACTCCGGAACCCCATCACCAAATCTAATATTAAGAAACGTCCCGACCAGCAACCATATGCCATTTACTCCATAGGTTGCCAAGATTGCAACGCTAAATATGTGGGTGAGACTGGCCGTTTCATTTACAACAGAATTTCCGAGCACAACAGAAATATAATAAACAAAGATCCCAAATCTTTGATCTTTCAGCATACCTCTAAAACCGGCCATGCCTTTAACCTTTCCGACCCAACCTGTCATTACCACAACATCAAATCCAAATATCAAAGATTATTAATAGAATCCTTCGTCTCTCAAGATTTAAACAGTATCAACAGGCGTATAGAACTACCATCTCAGTACCACTCATTCAAAAAACAGCCCAGCCATTAGAATAAAAAGACCAATTGACTATAAAAGAAAAGAAAACAAACTGAGCTTTGGACAGAGATGAAACAACAGCAGCCTGGCCACGAGAAAACGTGAACTCGTGAAATGTGTTTATATTTATTTTATTTTATATTTTATTCTCTATCTTCGTTGGTGTATATAAATAATAATTTACATTTATATATATATTCTTTCTCTCAATTTACAGCTTGGCCTGTTGAAGGATCGATAAGATCCGAAAGCTAGCATATTAAAAATTTTATTTATAAAAGACGCATTGCTATCGTTTGTTTTTATTTAATAAATTATATTTTTATCCAATATATGCCTTTTTAATTAAAGATCTATTTATGTATTCCTCTATTTTCAAAACAAATATATTTGAATATATGAAAAACACATTATTTATTATAAAATGTTTGTAAAATGTTTAAGAAAAACGGAGAGAAATTTTTCTTCTATTATAGAGCGATAATATCAGGTCACATCCGTCTTACATAAGTCCCAACAAAATAGCAAATGTGAATCAGTAATCATAAAAGGGTCTAAAAAGACGTGAAAAGATCTAGTCATATCTAAGTTGGACAAAGGCTCCAAGACAGTCGTCATGGATTGGTCCGATTATCAAGACAAAATGAAGAATATTCTCAGTGTGACACTTTACATTCTTTCCCATCAACGAAACAGGCAAATATGCTGTGTATTCAAGCTTCAAAAGATCCTTTAATGCCCTCAAAAGAACCAGACAATTAGACGCAGAAGAATTCAAGGTGTTCTCCTCCAGTTTTTTCTCGTGTCCTTACATTTATGGCCTATGGCCATCCATGGCCTTTTCCTCTTCGTCCTATAAATTCGGCCCCCCTATCGAAGTGTTTGGTATCGCATTTCTCTTCTTTGATCAATAAACAGTTTAAAACAGTTAATATCTAACATCCCGTTCTTCATAGAAAAGCTGACCAATCTCACTCCTGATCCTAACTATCTAATATTTTCTTTTGACGTCACTCCTTATATCTTAGTCTACCACATCCTTTCATACTAGATAGCGTTAGAATCTTACTCACAGACCTAAATATTGACACATCCATCATCCGAAGGTTTGACAGCTCATAGAGATATGCCTAGAAATGAATGTACTTTCCTTTGATAAGCAGTTTTTTTTCGGCGGATTGAAGGATCCCCAATGGGTAGCCCCCTTTCGAAAGTATTAGTTGAAATAGCCATGTCTAGAATAGATCATTGGATTAATTCTCACCAACAATTCAATATCGTTCTGGCGTTATTACATGACGACGTCTTCTGTGTATCTGCCCGAAAAAAATCAATCTGAACTACAGACTTAATTCTTAGAATTCAGACATTTCTTTCTCATTAGAGATGGAACATATCCAAGTCATCCCGTTCCATGAAATATCAATTATTAAAACCAATTCATTATTCCACACTACGCTTTTCTACAAGGAGAAACCCTCATACACGCACTTAACTCACATTGTCCCAACAGTTACACAAAATAAATGTAGTTAAAACTCTCTCTAAACGTATCACCACCCCTTGATCATTATCATCATTCAAAGCCGAATGAAAAGGAAATAGAATTTAGCATTTCACTACATCAAAATACCTATTATCTTTTATTTTCAAATATTTTTATACTCCTAACCTTCCCCTTAACTACTCGTATATAGAACCCATTACTTAATTTCATACTCCTCCATTTCCAATTCCATAGCATTCCGACTACGCAAATTCGGCATTAATATATATTTTAGCTCCCTTCCAGATCTAGGTAACAAACCTAGACACCCAATCTCTCAAAGCTCACAGAAAGACCACTTGAACAAATCCGATGCCATCCACTCAGTCTCGTGTTCAGAATGCAACACAACCTATGTTGTGGAGACGAGTAGATTGGCAGGTACACGTCTGAATACACATCGGAGTTGTGTCAGAAATCAAGACAACCGTTCATTAATATATCAACATAAACGTATGGCCGGTCACTCACTCAACTTGAATAAATAAATTTTCCTAATTACAGAAATATCAAAAACAAGCACCAAATATTAATCTTGGAAGCCTTTATCACACAAAACCTCAATAGTGGAAACGGAAATATCTCTCTGACCAATACAAAAACATGATCTTGAACAATAATCATCCTCTGTTCTCTCTTGCATATAAAAATCGTTTCAAAAACTATATATTAAATTATTATTTTTCTACATCTCATTTATTTTTATTTTAGCTCTTTTGTTAATAGTCAATTTTGCATATAGCCTTTAGTTTTAAAATCTGGTCTTATTTTATTTGTATGTGCAACATATTATTTATCGCTTATATAAAAACGACTAAACGTTCACAAACACAACGACACAAGACACACACACACAACACATATTAGAGTTCCACCTGTAGAAGAACCGTGGGGTTTGAAAATCATGTTCATCGCTATAACAAAAGAAACATTTCTCCGTTGTTCTTGGCCTTTTTGTTGTAAATTTAAGGGGATTATTATTTAGAAATATTATTCATTATAGAAAGTCTTGAAAACCATTTCTGAGATTGCACCCTTCAGTACTGCGTATATAAGCAGAATCGTCCAATACAGTATTAGAGCTCTGAGAAGCGGTCTGGTGGATTAAATTGGCGAAACCGCTGGGAGGGTTCACCACTGATGAGCCAAGCCCTCCCAATATATTTTTCATCGCAGTAGAGACAGTAGAATTTTGTATTATGTATAAAAGAAACATTCATGCTTTTAAATCCTTTCATTTTATATTATAGAAAGTACCTTTTAAATAACTCGATAAATTTTGCAGCGCTTTAATGATAAGGGTATTAAAGAATGCATTGTCATTTATGAGGTCTTCTCTATACAGGTGGCTTGATTCCACGAATATTTATAAGTTTGTTAAGAAAAATAAAGGCATTGAAATATATATTGTAAAGTTAAGAATTTATTATTAATCGTAAAAAGGACAAATTATTGAGGTCTTTCTTATACATGAGGCCTAATTGCAACGCAGATTTATATTTTTTAATATAGGTGTATTAGGAAAAATTAAGACAGGGAAATATATTTAAAAGATACGGTTTTAATAGTTAAAAAACGTAAATCGCACACTATAATTGAATATGAGCTTATTCCCATAGATCTTCTGCCATATTCTGATGTTAAAACAACTTTAAGGTGATGTTATTGCAGAATAAAATTACAAAGTTATACTTTTTCACTAACAAATCCCTGAGTTTTAATACAACTTTATGCATTCGGGGCGAAAAAGAGCTGAGGGTTAAACTAGCGTTGGAATTTTCAAAATAATCACATCCACACAGTTATATGTGTCTCCTACAGAAAATATGATCAAACTCAACATGTTTTAATCCCAAGAAAGCAAGTTTATTTATGATTTGACTTGTTTTTCACAATAAATCAACTCTGAGTATAATTCATACTTACAGTATTGTTGGCTTCCGTAGGCGTTTCTTACTGGGAAAAAGAAAGAGAGGATCCAATAAAATAATTTAGTAGTGTTTATTAGGACAAAATCATAATAGTGAACAACAAATATAACAGAGAGTACCGTTGTCTTCCGGGTATTCCTTCTACTGGGGAGCTCGGATTCTATATTCTGTGCGTTTATAATCTGTTTATCTGTGGCTCTCTGGTCGGGATGGCGCCTACATTCGGCCATTCCTGGATTTCAATCGTCCTCGATTGAACCTTGCGTTGCAGGAACGTCGTGGGTTGCGTCGGGGTGTATCTTCTACTTCTGGCTCCTCGTCCGGACTTTCTTCTGTAGCTGTAGTCGTTAATTCTATTTTGTTCTCCTACTGTCCTATCACACGGGTCCTTTCGAAAGATCTGGATCAGGTCTCTCAATTCAGGGTCGGAATGCTGAATCATCAAGATTTGTTCTTCCAGTGTGATTGTGAGGCACACTTCAAGGTTTTTCTCCACGATTTCCTCCATCGTGTCTCTAGGGTCGTCGACTGGAGCTCTACTCATTCCGTCTACGTGGGCCATCTTCTCCCCTGGTTTATGTCGAATTTCGAAATCGTATTCCTGAATCAGATTGTACCATCGCGCTATCTGAGGATTTGTAGTCTTCTTCGCGTTCATGTAGACCAGTGCTTGGCAATCTGTAACCACTGTAAACTTGATTCCTACGAGGAACTGACGTAATCGATCCAAGGTCCACACTATCGCCATCAGCTCCAATTTGCTTGAGTGGTACATCTTCTCGGCCTCTGTTGTCTTCTTGCTCACACAGTAGACCAAGCGCCATTTGCCGTCTTCGTCCATCTGTAGCACCATTCCTGCTAATCCCTCAGCACTCGCGTCGCAATGTACTTCTGTCTTGAGTTCAGGGTTGTAATGAGCTAGTACCGGATATTCGACCAGATCCTTTCGTAGTCCTCCAAATGACCTTCGCTGTTCTTCCTTCCATTCAAATTGTGAACCTTTCTTCGTAAGTCTGCTTAGCGGTTCTGCTTTCCTCGCGAAGTCCTTTACAAATCGTCTGAAGAAGTTCGTCAGTCCCAGAAAGCGTCGTATGTCGTGGACATTCTTGGGTTCTGGAAATTCTTCTATCGCCTTGATCTTTCTTGGGCCTGGCTTAAGTCCGCCTGTACTGATGACATACCCTAAGAACTCAACTTCCCTCCTTCCGAACTCACATTTGGAGGGTTTCAGTGTCAACTTCGCTGATCTTATTCTTTCGAGGACTTCCCTCAACCTTTCGATCATCTCCCGCCAATCCTTTGCCGGGATAATCACGTCGTCGAGATAGCAGAATGCCTTCTTGTTCAGCAGCGGACCTAGGACAGTGTGCATCAGTCTTTGGAATTCAGCTGGTGCGTTGGCGAGTCCCAAAATCATCCTTTCGAATTGACCTGTATCATCTGGGGTGATGAATGCTGTCTTTAATTTTGCCTTATCGGTCAGTGGTATCTGCAGATATCCATGCGCCAGATCCAGAGTGGTGAAGAATTTCGCATTCCTTAGGCCTTCCAGAAGGTCGTCTATCCTTGGTAATGGGAACTTGTCCTTAACTGTTTGAATGTTGAGTCTCCTATAATCTACCACCAGACGATGATCTCCAGTTTTCTTCCTCACAAGTAGGACGGGACTAGCGTAGGGTGATCTAGTTTCCGTGACTATTCCATTGTCCTTCCACTCTCTGACAATCTCCCTGATTGCTTCGCGTTCACTTGCAGTCGTCTTATACGGTCTCAGACAGACTGGCTTGCTTCCATCAACCTCCTTAATGTCCATCTTGGTGACATCGGTGCACCCTAATTCCTCCATGCCAAGAGCGAAACAGTCTCTATACTCGTTTACTACATCTAGGATTTCTTGTCTCTCTTTCGAAGTCAGAGAATGATTGACGTTGATGTCCTCAGGCAGTATGGGGCGCTTACGTTTCATTTGGTCTTGTCCTTCCCTCTTCTCTTCATTTTTAGTCTGAAACGAATCCTCTGCGACGTCCAGGTTAACAACAATATCATCAAGGTTCAGTAGTTCAACCCGCCCTACACATTGGTTCTTCCTTACTCTCAACTTGCCCTTGCCAGCTGAGATGATGGGTACGGTCGTCTTTCCGTCGACCACTTCCAATAGGGAATCGACACAGGCGTCATCTACTCCTGTGAACAATACATATCCGTCCTTTACCTCGTCTGTGATTGCACTTGTAAAGTTAATGGAGTCGCTCTCCAACTGAACAGTTTCGGTTGCTCTCAGTTCGATGCGACGCGACTTGATTTCTTCTTGCAGATTAGCAAACGGAAATTCGGATGAATAGCCAATATGCAAGTTTTTACCAATTCTGGCGAAGGATACGTAGGGCAGATCTGTCCATGTTCTTCCAATTAATAGGTCATAGGGTTGGGCATCATCGTTGACAATGAATACAGTGATTTCCCTTCCGACGATGCCATCAATCTCCAGGTCGACTGTCGTCTTCCCAACGGTCCTGGCAGCTGGTGCAGTCTGGTTACCGATGCCGTACAGACTAGTCGAGTCTGGTTCGATGTCGACGCTGATCCTCCTTGCGACCGATTCTCTCATTAGACAACTGCTGCTCCCGGTGTCTATCATTGCCTTCACGGTTTCCTTGTTGTCGATCTTGACATCCTTCAAATATACATCTGGCGGGACAGTCTCCAGTCCTTCGACTTCCAGGTTGGCTACTTTTAGTCCTTCTTTGGGTCTTGTGCAATTCCTTTCCTTGTGTCCCGTTTGACCGCATCCTCGGCATGTCAACGTAGTCCTGGGTGCTGGGCAGTCTCTGGCAATGTGTCCAAACTGATTGCAGTTGAAGCACTTCGGTTCTCCCTTGTCGTTTCTGATTGCACGGTTGACCATTCTCCTCAAGGTGTTAGGGTACGTTTCACTGATTTCGTTCCTTGCAGCGTCTTGACCCGAAACATTCGTTCCTTGTTTAGTCTCTTTAACTTCGCTTTGGTTGGGGAATCTCGCAGATTTCTGCTGAAACGACGGTGGTATGAGGTGTTTCGCATTCCAATGCGGAGGTCCCATCTCGGTGCGAACATTTTCGTACTCGTCCAGTTTATCCGCCAACTCATCTGGGTTGTTTAACTTGGTCCAATCGTCAATGAGATGATTACGCAGCACATTTGGAACTTTTTTCTTTAGTTGGTTAGTGACGGACAAATCCTTTAGGGCGTCGAAATTTTCCACGTTCATTCCTTCGATCCATTCGTTGAAATATCCTCGCAATTCGAAAGCGAAGTCTCTCCAGGAACCCTTTTGAGATCTCTCGTGCTTCTCGAATTTTTGTCTGAATTGTTCGGGGCTCAACTTGTACCGTTTTAGGAGCAACCTTTTCACGAACCTATAATCGCCGCTTTGTTCTTCTGTTTCCCGAGCGATTAATTGAGTCATTTCGTAAGGTAGCAATCCTAGGAGGCTGAACGCCCATTGGTCTTCATCCAATCCTAGTCGCTTTGCCTGTCTTTCGAAAAGAATTAGGTAAAAACTCAAATCATTGTCCTTCGACTCGTACTTGGGCATCAGTTTACGTATCTCGTAATGTGCGTCATTGCTGGTACTTCGAGACGTATCGTTGTTTCCGCGTGTAGTCTGGATGCGCAGCTTCTCAAGCTCGAATTCCATTACCATTTGTTCTTTTCGTTCGATTCGTTCCCGATCCTCGATTCGTTTCCGATCCTCGATTCGTTCCCGTTCTATACGTTCTGCTTGCTCTGTTTGTGCTGTTTGTTCCATTCGCTCCCGTTCTGCTCGTTCTGTTTGTTCCCGTTCCTCGATCAGAGTCTCCAACAGTTGCTTTGCGAATTCTTCTTCGTAAGATTGACTATTCAGGATAAGGCGTTTTAAGTCGACGATCCTGCTCTCTGGCGGTACTACCTCGCCGAGTTCATACGCCAACTTGCTCAAATCGCATTTCCTTACTTTCGCTAAGTAAGTCATGTTTTTCAAAAGGAAAAATAAACAAGGCAAAGTTTTTTTTTTTTAAATAAACAAATAAACTGACTAAACCAGATACGTACTGTTTCAATTATTTCTTTCAACGAAATCAACTTTTCTTTGGTAATTTTGAGACAATACCTTTTTTTTTTTTTCTTTTTACCGCGATACTTTGCGATAATACTTTTTATTTGTTTCTTCAATTTACTTTAAAAATACTTTCTTTAGAATACTTTACTTTACTTTAAAATACTTTCTTTAGAATACTGTACTTTACTTTAAAATACTTTCTTTAAAATACTTCACTTTACTTTAAAATACTTTCTTTAAAATACTTCACTTTACTTTAAAATACTTTCTTTAAAATACTTCACTTTAAAATACTTCACTTTACTTTAAAATGCTTACTTTAAAATACTTCACTTTACTTTAAAATACTTTCTTTAAAATACTTCACTTTAAAATACTTCGCTTTACTTTAAAATGCTTACTTTAAAATACTTCACTTTACTTTAAATTGCTTACTTTAAAATACTTTCTTATCGAGATGATTTTGCAATAATATTTTACCGAGGTGACTTGTAATAATACTTTTAGGAATAGGTAATTAAATTTCGTACATACCATGCAACTCCTCTTACGTTGATCGGTCACCGCGCCACGTCCTTCTCGTTTCCAAATTATTCCAGTGAATCTTCAATTTTCTTCAGGACTATCCCACTTCTGAATTTCTGTTGGCTTCCGTAGGCGTCTCTTACTGGGAAAAAGAAAGAGAGGATCCAATGAAATAATTTAGTAGCGTTTATTAAAACAAAATCATAATAGTGAACAACAAATATAACAGAGAGTACCGTCGTCTTCCGGGTATTCCTTCTACTGGGGAGCTCGGATTCTATATTCTGTGCGTTTATAATCTGTTTATCTGTGGCTCTCTGGTCGGGATGGCGCCTACAGTATTTAATGGGGAAGGTGGATTTCACCGTCGATTTCCGACAACTACGAGTCGAGATCGTATCCCGCATTTTTTTTCTAAATTTAAAATTGTTCCAATTGTCTCCGTTTCTTTCAAAATTCAACCCCATTAATGAGTGGAAGTAATTAAACGCAAATTTGGTACACTTGTAAGTACAAACGTCTAACTTCTGTTTATATGTGTAGATATGGGGTGTACTTATAGTAAATATAGGGATAATAAAGACGTCGACTTAGGGAATATGGTTAGATGTGGAATGTTCAGGTCTAGACCAATATTTGCGGGGTGTAAAACTGAACTCTGCGTCTTGAAGCCAGAGGGTAGCAGCTTCCGGACCATATTTGCAGCAAAACAGGTCAGCATTGTTTGATCAGTGTTGTTGTGCTATATATAGGGAGTTCTTTATAATAACGTCATTTCTACACGAGGTAGTTTCACTGAGGTGGATTCTGTTTTAATGTCCATCGATACAGAGTACAAAATAACAACTGACTCACCCGTGCAGCCGAGGTCACGCTCCGCTGCGTCACGTGGGAAAACATAGGTAGATGTTTTCTTACATGTTCTCAGCACATCCCCCTTTTTAAGACTTGAAATATATATATACATTACAAACTTTAAATGCATAATATAATAAATAATGAAGGCGATCCACAGGTTTAACAATTCGTCCACTCCGGGTTCTTATCTGGCCGTCTTCTGAGTCGTTAGAGGGATAATCCACAACTGGGGTCTTTTCATTTTCAACCAGTTCCTCCCCCGAAAAGGTCAGCGTCGATGGGTCGGCTGGATATTGCACTGTAACTCCTTTTCGTAGATGGAACCTGTTTCGACGTAAAGTCCCAACTGGAGTATCAACCATATATGACCTTGGTGTCGATGCCTTCTGCTTTACAATCCCCCAGGTTCGCATATCTGTAATCCAAACCGTGTCACCTTCGGATAGCTCCTCCATGTCCGTAGCTCCGCAGCGTCGATCATATCTGGATTTCATATCCTTTCTCCTTCTCCCCTCCTTTCTTTTCAGGGTCTGAGAGTCCACCAACTTTGGATTAAGATTCTCTGGTGCAATTGGCAAGGTCGTTCGGAGTTTACGTCCCATGAGAAGCTCAGCAGGGCTGTAACCGTTCTCCAAAGGGGTCGATCGATACTCCAGGAGTCCAAGCGATGGGTCTTGATTTTTCTTGAGGATCAACTTAGCAATTTTCACACCTGCTTCTGCCATCCCATTGCTCTGCGGGAATCGAGGACTTGAAGTGACATGTGTGAATCCGTACTGCCTTGCGAAATTTGCAAATTCACGAGCAGCTCCAAATTGCGTCCCATTATCGCTTACAACAGTTTCTGGTATTCCATGTCGGGCAAATATGGATTTGCAACTACGCACCACCACACTGGCTGTGAGCCGATCCAGCTGAATCATTTCAGGAAAGCGAGAATAATAGTCAATGACGACTAGATACCACTTATTCTCGAACTTGAACAAATCCATTCCAATCTTTTGCCACGGTCGTGTAGGAAAGTTGGTTGGTATCAAAGGTTCATGTTTTGAGACGGCTTCCTGGATACAGACACTGCACCTTCTGACCGTTTCCGCGATCTCTTCCGAAATTCCAGGCCACCATACCGTCTCACGTGCGCGAAGTCTTGTTTTTGTAATCCCGAAGTGCCCAGCGTGCAACTTATCTAGGATCTCCAGTTTCATACTTGCTGGAATAACAAGACGACAGCTACGCATCAGTAGTCCATTTTGAACGCCGAGTTCATCCTTGACATGCCAATAAGAGAGCAGAGCCGGTGACATCTTCTTCTTATCTGGCCAGCCTTGCTCAAGGTAGTTGACTACTGCTTTCAGGGTCGTATCCTCTTGTTGAGCTTCAAAATTCTTCGTCAACATGTCGTCTTTGTCGGTTATACGCGAGAGAACTGCATTTATATGCGCTGAGGTTGGCCGTTCGTCTTCACCTCCCTCGGTTGTAAGAAGTGGTTTTCTGGATAATGCATCGGCGTCGAGCAGCTCCTTTCCAGGGATATGCACTATTTCGAATCCAAACCTCATCATACGCATTCGGAAACGTTGCAGTCTTGGGGTCAGCGAACTCAATTCTTTCGTCGAAAATAGAGGAATGAGAGGCTTATGGTCGGTCTCAATTCGGAAACGCTTTCCAAGCAGGAAATCTTGAAAACGTTCGCAAGCCCATGTAATTGCGAGAGCCTCTTTCTCGATCTGAGCATATCGTTTTTCGGTAGGTGTCATAGTTCTAGAAGAATAAGCAACAGGTCGCCAGATTCCATTCTTACCTTCTTGCTTCAGTACCGCTCCCAAGCCGTATGAAGATGCGTCGGATGACACCATAGTTGGTTTCCTGACGTCGTATGCTGCCAAGATGGGTTGAGTCGTGAGCAATTCTTTCAACTTTCGGAATGCTCGCTCCTGGCTGCAATCCCAAACGAAGTCTTGACCTTTCACCAACAACTGGTTCAGTGGAGCCACAATTTCAGATAAATTTTCCACAAAGCGTCCCAGATGGTTCACCATGCCAAGAAATCTTCTTACGCCATGAACATCGGTCGGAGCAGGCATCTCCGCCACTGCTTCGATTTTCGCTGGATCTGGTCGGATACCGTCTTCATCCAGTATGTGCCCAAGAAAATTAATTCTTGGCACGCCGAAGACACACTTGGCCTTGTTTAGTGTAACTTTTGCCTCTTTCAATTTTCGGAGCACTAAACGAAGAATTCGATCGTGAGTCTTGGAGTCGGAGGCAAATATCAGGATATCGTCCAGGTAACACATTACACCGTCCATGCCTTGCAAGATTATTGACATAACTCTCTGAAAATACTCTGGGGCGAGTGAGATTCCAAATGGCATTCTGCAGTATTTATATCTCCCAAAAGGAGTGATGAAGGTCGTTAAATGCTGGCAGTCCGGGCTCAACGGAATCTGGTGAAAGCCACTGTTCGCGTCCAGTTTCGAAAAGAATCTTGCTTCCCCCAGTTGCCCCAGCATGTGCTCCACCACTGGCATGGGGTGCACTTCGCGCTGTACATGTTCGTTCAGCCTTGAGAGATCCACACAGAGTCGTATGTCGCCATTCGGTTTACCAGCAATCACAGTCGGTGCACACCATTCAGTCGCAACGTTAACTTGTGCTATGATTCCCGCCCTCTCGAGCTCTTCCAATCTTGTTCTGAGCTTTTCCATCAAAGGTATTGGTACCCGTCGAGGAGTATGCACAGCATATGGTTTTGCTCCAGGTTTCAATTTTATTTCGTAAGGGTTTCCGATCTGTCCCAGTCCTTCAAATACTTCAGGGAATTCCTTGATCGGGTTAATTCTCGTCGCAACCACTTCAATTCGCCTCGCCAGGTTCAAGAGCTCACATGCCCGGCGACTCAGAAGAGGTTCACTCAAACGACGAATGACATAAATCTTCTCCTTGATTTCATAATTGCCATTTCGCAGCGTTGATATAAACATACCCACAGTCTGAAGTTCGGAGAATTCAGCAGCTCTAAGGTTGATATCACTTTTCACTAGTCGTTGCTGTCCCATTATCTTCTTGAAGAGACACAGAGGAACACATGTAACATCCGCCTGGGAGTCGAGCTTGAACTTCACCTGTTTCCCGTTCACTTGGATTTCTGCTGTCCATCGCCTCCTGCACTCGCCTTCATCATCATCGAGATTAGATGAATCCTCCAGGAGTACACCAATTTCTTCATCAAGTTCAGAAACAGCTTTGACTTCCGCAGTCTTCGCCTGCTTATCTGGGCAGCAATTTGCAAAATGGCCAGTTTTTGAACACAGGTTACATTTTTGTCCTTCAGCACGGCAAGCCTGTCCTTCCCTGTGGGTGAAACCTCCGCACTTTGGACATCGTGATCTTGTTTTGGCTGACTTCTCCTTCTTCCTCGAAGGCTGCTGTTGTTGTTTCGGTGAGTGCTTCTTCGAGTTGAACTCCACCTGATTGACCTTTTGGCTTGTTGAGGGACGCTGCAGGTCGACTTGCTGCTGTCGAACCATTTTAACCGCCTTTTCCAAAGTCAGTTCGCTGTCCAACTGCATTCTTTCAGATAAAGCTTTGTCCCTCACTCCAACCACTTTTCGGTCACGGATCAACTGCTCATGAAGACCCTCAAATTCGCAACTATCAGCCAATTTGTACAATGAAGTGATGAATTCGTCCACTGGCTCCCGATCCTCTTGGATTCTTGAATTAAATTTCGCACGTTCGTAGATAATATTCTTCCTGACACAGAAGTGGCTGTCGAACGCCTTGAGGACGGAATCAATTTTCGTTGCCTCTTCCTCCTTATCGAACTTGAAGGTCCTGAATATATCATCCGCGCGGTCACCCATCAAGTACATGAACAAATCGATCTTGTCCGCCTCCTCTTTCTTCTTCATTCCACTGACCACGAGGTATCGTTCGAATCTCTTCCTCCATTTGGGCCATTCGTTGGGAGTCGAGAAGTCGAAAGTTTCTGGAGGTTGAATCTGAGCCATGTTGAATTATCTTCCAAAGTACGCAAAAATCGATATTTTGCGATATACGGGTTCGTATTTTATCCAGTTATCGCTGCCACCATGTTTTAATGTCCATCCATACAGAGAGCAAACAACAACTGACTCACCCGTGCTGGCAAGGTCACGCTCCGCTGCGTCACGTGGGGAAACATAGGTAGATGTTTTCTTACATGTTCTCAGCACAGATTCTAGCAACATTGTTCAACTTTAATATCTATGTGTTGTGTGTATGCTTTACATTTATATAAAAGATTTTTAATAAAAGTATTATAATGAAAATAATTAGTAAAGAAAACAATATATATTTTTTACTTCTCTAAATATTCTCGCCAATGTATGAAATGTATAATCGAGTAAGATTGCTTTTTTACAGATTCCATCCAAAAAGGTTAATATATATTTTTAAATTTGTAAACAATCCTGAAAGTGATAGTTGTATAAACGTATTGAATGTGGTATTTCAAACTTAAAATTGCTCACGGTATCGTATTCATTAAATTTTATTTATAAAATAAAGGTCACCTCTCCCGTCAAAAGAGACGCTATAACTATGCGTCATCTATTGACCGTCTCCGCAAACTAGCAGACTCGAGTCGGTAACAAAGCCACAACATCAGCTTTTGCAAATCCAGAACTCCTCTCTGAAAAAAAAACGCCTATCTTCCCAACAAAAAAAATCCAACTGTATATTCCATCTTACATGAATACATGAAATATTCTTCAATCTGCTTATGTGACCAAGAAGATCACAACCCTGAGCATATTTTAATCCGGTGCCCACTTGTTGCTGATTTGTGAGTACAATGTCAAATGAACAGTTCTAGTTTAAGCCAAATGGTTTCCAGTAAAGAAGAATATAGAATATTTAACAAGTTCTGTATGCTCCAATGGCCCCCGATACTTGCAAAAGTCAAACCCCACCAGCGAGTGCAAGTAACCAAACGGGGCTCTGGCATTTGTAAGTGCAAAGTCGAACTGCTTTTCACATGTGTAGACATGTGGTGCGCTTACAGTAAAAGCAGTCGCTAACTACCCACCATGATTATCATGGCCTGTACCACGTGTACTAGGGATAAGCAAAAAAAAAAAAAAAAAAACAAGTTCTGTAGACTCTATCTCAAATGCCGTGGACTTGAATTACATTAAGAATTGAAATTTCTAGTTTTAATTAGTATATTTGTGTCACTGGTTTAGTGGTTGTAATTCTAAATATATATTGGACTTTTTATAATATGTATGTAAATAATCTTTGTTTCTTGTATAATTTATTGTTCTAAAATATAAATTTGAATAACTTTCACTCTCTCTCTAAAACTATAAATAATATGTATATATATATTTAAAAAACTATGTACATAAAATAGATTAAACATTTACATGCAAATATCCACATAGAATATAGCGTGTGTTTTGTAATAAATAAATAAATAAATAAATAAAAGCTTACATGAATATTCTAAGTAAATGTATAGTGAATTTATTATACATTCATGGACAAAACATAAGGAAGTTGTACCTTTGAGCATGTATATCGGTATTCAGAGACAAAAACTCTGAAAGATATTTGATACACAGTAACTTTAATGAAAACACACGAGATAACCAGAATGTGAACAAAATTGCCTCTTTCTACTTCAAAAGAACAGACGATATCAAAGGCTTTCAACTTCCTTAAGTTTTTCCCATGAGTGTATATGGGGTAACCAAAAAATAATATGAAAATAATATGATATATAAACAAAAGTAGTAGCATCAGATTAAAGGATATTAAGGTAAGTTCTTGGGGCTCACATAAGTAACATTATGGGGGTCGGTGGAAGGGTGATCGAAACTGTTGGTTTTTGATCGCTACGACCTGGGATCAAATCCCGCATTGGCCACTTTTATAATTAAAAAATAAATACTCAAATGGCCCCCGATTCTTGCAAAACCCCAACCCCATCAGCGAGTGCAAGTAACCAAATGGAGCTCTGGCACATTTGTAAGGATAAAGGTCGGACTGCTTTTCATATATGAAGACATGTGGTGCACTTACAGTGAAAAGCATTCGCTAACATTTACCCACCATGATTATCATGACCTGTACCACGTGTACTAGGGATAATAATAACAATGTAATCGCTTGAAATCATGTAAAAGTTGGAGTAGAGATAGAAATATATCGGTATAAATTTAGAAAATGTTAATCCAAAGGTAAAATAAGGATAAAAGTATTGTATTCTATTCAAATTCCTTCAATCCACGAAATCTTATTGAAATTTAGAGAATTTTCTCACATTCTTCAACAGTTCTCCTTAAAAAATATAATCCTTTGGTTAGAATTATAACTTAGCAGGTAATTTACGTGTGAACGTAAATGTCGATTCCACAACACCAGCTTTGGAATTCACAGCACCCTCCTGGAAACCATGGTTTCGGGCTAATTATCCTCATTATTCAGGGCGGGCTTGGAATTCATGAAGCATTCATGATATAATCAGAATTCGTCGAAGAGGTTTTCAACTGGCTAGGTGGCTATGATAATTCTATGGCTGAAATATCGATGGAATTTTTCTGGAAGGATATCGATCTAAGAAAGAATAGGTGACCTCTCTCGTTATGACCCGAATCTGGGTGCTTTAGGAGACAGTCAAACGATGATTCCTTGTTTGTTTGTTTTTTTTCCATCATATTTGACGGGAATGGCGACCTTTCTCTTACTATATCAATACCTCCCTAACTAAATTTCCCTCGAAACTATAACGACCAATTATATCAATTGGATAGTTAACTATTTAAAGTGCCTTGCCAGTACATTTACAACAACAAAACCATTTTAAAATCTTAATACATATTATTTCATCAGATTAATTATCACTTGTGCAAAATGATTGTAAAATTACACACACAAAGCCTTTATTAAGAAGCCAGTCTTATACAGATTCTCCGTTGCTGACTTGCAAAGGTATCCCCACGATTATCAATCACAATCATGTAGTAGAGGATATAAATCTAAGTTATTATTTTATGCTTACTGCTTTGTAAACGTTATATAGAGACAGATCAACCATTCGACTTGATATGGCGCTGGTTAAAATACTTTGCACTGAAGTAAGTTGACTGTCGTTTACTTTTGAGAAGAACGTTTCTCTTTCTTCGCTAATATATCTCTGTGAAAATATAAACCGAAACTTCATACAAACGCTTCTTTAATAATCATGCAAAACTTAGGCGACCTATTGGGCGAAAGCTCTTCTCCAAGCCCTATAAGCTAAACGTATTGCAAGAAATTAACATTTTATGTTATAATCACATTTTGATCCACATTCATAATGGACGAATAAATATAATAACTAACAAAAATACCAAATATACAAACTAGAGCACTAATGAAAATCGCGCACAAGACCTCTAGAAAATCTCGAACCAAATTTAAAAATCTTTAATTAAGAAATAGAAAGTTGAGAAAGGAACAAAAAAAGCAACCTAATCAAAACAGGTGTAAGAAATAAAGAATGGTCCATCACAAAACAAGGGGATGTAAATACCGATTAAAGTCTAAAGACAGAAATATGCTCTGATAATTAGACTCTCAAACAAAGTAACAATCTGTGCCATCAGTTAGATGCTTATATTTAAGGAAATTACGCACGGAAAAAGAAGTCATATGTTGTAACAAAAGTGACCGAGTGTCGCCAAGACGCTGGGTGTTGAAATCAAGAATAGAATTAACTTGATATATTATTTCTACAAGATCTTTTCATACCAGAAAATGATTTCCACAACTTCATTTTATTAATGGACTCAGAATATATGGCATAATGTCGGAAGAAGATATTCATATCCGAAAGGAAGGGGTTCAAACCATATCAATATATTGAATATGAGGCATTAACGCCCCATCTATATTTAGAAAATAAAGCCATCAAACACGAATGTTTTTTTTTTAATGAAAAAAACTTTCCACAGTCCTTACTGCGATGAAAAAATGTTTTGAGAGAGTTTGGGTCATCAGTGGGAAACCCTTTGAGCGGTTTTGCCCATTTAATCCACCAGATTTTTATAGATCTAATACTGTATTGTACGATTTTGATTTTACATGCGACAGTGAAGAGGGGGTGGCAATAACGATGAAATTAACGCAAACTATGCACATAAGCCTTAAGGACAGTATAGTTACCTATGAATATTTGCATCGAGCAATGCTCTCCGCAAACAATAAGGACAAGGCCAGTTAAGCATAAATTAAATAAAAGGTATTATATGTCCTCTATATATAAGAAATGAAACCATTAAGTTCGAATATTTCTTTTATATTTATTCTTCATAATGCTTAACTAATTGTATTGGCAATTATGCCGTGTATTAAACTGACCTGACCAATTATCATCATTGGATATATATCTTTCTGCCTTTTATAGATATATTTATTTATAAATAAAGCAGCTTTGGTCTATTTTATTTGCAGAAGAGCATTGCTTGATGAAAATATTTAATGTATTGATATTTATATTGTCGTAAAAGCTCATCTCCATACTCTTATTAAATACCACAACCAAGATTTCATCTTCCACTGAAGCATATATAAACAGAATCGTCCAAGCTCTTTTAAGCTCGTTTAAGTTCTAAAAAAACTGGTGGATTAAACTAGCGAAGAGAGAGACGCTGGGAGGGTTCACTACTGATGAGCAAAGCTGTCTCTATATATTTTTTTATCGTAGTAGAAACAGTATAAAGTTTGATTTATTTGTAAAAGAAACATTCGTGCTTTTATTATATTCCTTATCAATATATTCTTGTATATAGTTTGACACAATTTTCAGATAAGAACAATACGAGCGGGCGTAGAAAGAGAAGAAAACAGTGGACAATGTAATTGAGGTAAAATATGAAAGAGCCTGTAACAAGAATAAAGAAACAACACTCTAAACAAAACCCGGCGTTAGATTATACAAGAATTTAACATAAGCCTACACTTCATGTTAACGAACCCAAACTTTCCACTTCAACAACAAGATTAAATCCAAATAAAAGAACAAAAGCAGGTTCGCTGCCCCCTTTATTCACGGGATAGAAAACTAACAAAAATATTTCAAAACTTTCCCAATTGATTAATGGTATATTTAATGGAAGCGGCGGCCTGCGTGAGCTTGTATTAAATAACAGCCTTTCTTAAATCCCATTTGGAGGCGCACGCAAAGCGCAGTTTTTGACGCAGTGGTAATTGTGATTAATGGAATGGTCCAGTGTGAGGAGTACTGAAAGATGCGGTGGAGAAGTTGGGCTGCCCAGCACCACCGATAATACAGAGGGAAGCCAACGCTGAAACCCACCGGTGTGCCATCACGACAGTGGAAGTCACCTCGCCGTTCTAATCTTAACTAAACCTTCCCCATTAGGATATTGGTACTCAGGGGTTGGCGGAGGAATGACATACACCGTCTATTCTCGACACCCGCGACCCTGTATCGAATCCCGCATTAGGAATCATTTTTCTTAAAAATAAATTGCTTCAACGGCTCCCGATTCTTACAAAGGTCCAGCCCCAATAGTGAGTCCAAGTAATATAACAGAACTATAGCACAATTGCAAGTTTAAAAGTCGAACTGCTATTTATATGCGTAGACATGTGATGTACATGCACTAAAATCAGTCACAAACTACCTACCATGATATTCATGGACTGTACCTCATGACTAGACATAAAGAAGGGATATATGGTATTTGTATGACTGACGCCTCACTACATAAAGACGATACTCTTGCACCAATAATCTCAAATTTATATTGACCTCTTCAATTATAACTTGATATTGGCCTCTTTGGTGATTATTTGATTTTGGCCTCTTTAGTGATGATTTGATAATGACCTCTCTAGTGTTGAATTGATATTGACCTCTTTAGTGTTGACTTTATATTGACATCTTTAGTGATTATTTGATAATGACCTCTTTAATGATGATTTGATATTGACCTTTTTATTGATCATTTGAAATTGTTGATCTCTCTAGTGTTGATTTAATATTGACCTATTTAGGGATGATTGGGAATTGTTCACCTTTTTATTGACGATTCGATAATGGCCTCTTTAGTGATGATTCGATATTTATCTTCAATGATAATTTTATATTGACATCTTTAGGGTTGATTTGATATTGATCTCTCTAATGTCACAAACTTTACTCAAAATCAGTAAATTTAACCCTCCATTTTCATTATCTTTTGTCTATTATGGTATATACTTTATTTGATACATGTGGAAATTCATGAAAATAATATTCTAAATATTTTTTCTATACGAAAATAGTAGAGAGGAAAAAAAATTGTATTCCATTAAAATCTATTAAGGAACCCCCCTTCCCCCACCTATATGTTTATATACACGCTTGTTCGGCGCCACATATACTAAAATTGGAACGATCCAGAGAAGATTAGCATGGCCCCTGCGTAAGAATGACACCTTTATGTTTAAAATATGTATTTTTAGAATACATTTCATTATATAGAATTCATTCCAATATATAACATCTAGCAGGGTTCCAAAATAAAGTTTCAATAATCCTTTTAGAATATATAAATAACAATGGAAAACAAAGAAACCGAATCCTTAAAGATTTGAAATCATTAGTGTCTTGATTTAACAAATTCGTGCTTTGCCACAATCAAAGAATGTATTCATTTCGCCCATAGCGTTGCTTGTTGTGGCCCAAATGGCATGAATATAAACTCAAGATTGGCTCGGACAATACGTTTAGAGAGAGGTTGGATATAGAATTATCTTCGAAGAGAAAGATTTTGCTTCTATCCAACAGTATGTTGGATTGAACTCTATATGATATAAATACACATTGTGCCATCATCAAAATAGTCTCAAATACAGGTATCATATTTCTAATAATTAAGTTTTTATATTCTGGGCCCATATATTCCTCTTTCTGTGTGTGTGTGAAGCACTTCAACATATAAAACTGAGCTAGACACCTGTAAAATATGTTAATATTCTGAAATGTTCAAATTTCTACCATACACGCACTCGCACGTACACACTACAGATATAACAAAAACAAGTACTTTGTTCCTTAAACAGATGTACCTAGGACTCTAACCATAGTATCCGCCATGCCACCGATTGTAAAAGGTAAGGTCTACAATAAATTTAGGCTATATTAAAATTTGTTCCTTATAAGTTTTATCCTCTTAATTATTATAATGACTTACTATTTCCTGTCCTATTTTATATAAATGGTGTATGTAGTGTAGGCTGATCACGTTCAATCAATACTTTAATGTAGACAATTTTGCGGCAATGGAATCGCAAGTCCATCTCTAATCTATCGGGGTATATCCATGTACTTATACCATCCAGTATATTATATAGGACTCCGAGACAGGGCCACTTCTGGACCTGGCAGTCCGCTGGGAGTCCGGAAGATTAGCTCGGGATTTTCCGGGAACTTTCCATTAGATGGATTATCCTGTCCGCCCCATTATCTTGGACTGCGATACATACATCTCTTAGGTCCACGTGGCGGGTGTCTGGTGTATATACATTCTATAGGAATTAAAACATCTCTTAGGTCTACGTTGCCGGTGTTGGGTGTCAGGTGTATATACATTTCATAAGAATTTTCTTTTCCATTGATTTAAAATTTATAATCCTTTTGTAATATCTGGAAGACAGAGATATGGGAATGATTTATTTCTATGTCATTAATAATGAAAAACATTCATATAGGTAATGAAACATTTAAACACGAATTATTTTCAAATGAAACAAACTTCATTTTATATAAAAGGGCGTACCTGGATCTGTAAAGAAAAAAAAACATATTTTCTCAAAATTTTCGAGAGATTGCTCCCTCTTTATCAATTTATTGCAGTCTGTGCTGTACAATAAACTGATAAAGAGGGAGCAATCTCTCGAAATATTTTGAGAAAGAAATTGTTTTGTTTTTCTTTACACACAGATCCAGGTACGCCCTTTTATATAATCTTAATTAATGGATCGCCTTTAGACTCTTTATAGAACTTTATATTGTCCTTATACTACAATGCGAAATATTCAGAACGCTTGTTTCATCAGTGGTGACCGTCCGAGCGTTTTCACAAATTTAATCTATCACATACCGATTTTCAGAGCTCTAATACTGCATTGTATGATTCCAGTTATATATGCGACTCTCTAGGTGGAATGCTTATTATGACTTTTAAGCATACTAAGGGCATTGGTTTCTATGAGAGTAGAATTACATATAAATAGGAACATTTTTCTTTATGAAAAATAAACACATCATCGATTTTCTTTTCATTCAATAAGTGACTTTCTAACATAAAAAATATATATCGTAAAGATAGAAGTTGCCTGGCCTGCATTCCTAGTTCTTCAAATTAAAGATACTTCGGTCAGTAAATATTTTTTATTATCTCGACGTTTCGACAAAAATATTTTGTCCTCGTCAGGAGCGAACAAAAATTAAATTATTTGGCAAAGCGTTAAAATTATTCTAAGGCTGCATTATCGCGTGGAAACGCCCTTGCAGCTTTAAAATAATTTTTAACGCTTTGCCAAATGCTTCAATTTTTTGTTCGCTCCTGACAAGGACAAAGGAATTTTATCGAAACGTCGAGACAATAAAAAATATTTACTGGCTGAAGTGTCTTTAATTTGAAGATATATCTATATGATGCATTAGCGCGCTATTTGCTATAATATATTTTAATTATTTTTGACAGTATGATTCTTTTAAGAATAAATCGAATTTCTACTGCCCTTACTATTGTATAAATAAAGACGTCAAATCTCTCTCTCTCTCTCTCTCTCACATTACAAGGTTCTTTAAGTCTTTTTAAAAGTATAAAACCTTTGCTACAATCAAGATTGATTGAAAGCTTCTAATAAGACAAATACAATTTTGAAAAAAGTGGTCACGTAAATATAGTTTTCTAGAATGGAATTAGAGTATGATATTTTTTTAACCATTCGACTTCAAGTTAGGGAAATTTTTCAATTTTCGAAATAAGAAAATATAGTTATGTTTGAAATAGTTCGAGAGAAGTATTTTACAAATATTTTTAATTTAAATTTAAAATTATTCTACAATGTGATATATTTATTACCAGTTACAAATAAAGCACGCTATATCCGATCTGGATAATTTCGCGTGAAACTTTTTACAATAATTCATATTGTATTCCTTTTTGGCGGAAATGTGATTTCTACAATAGGATTCTTTTAACACTTTTTATTTTATTTTATAAATTGTAATATATAATTATACTTAAATAAAATCTAGTACGCATCAATTTCTATAATTGTTTATAGTTTTCATATCCCGTTTTTATTCAATTGAATAAAGAGAAAGGCAAAAAAACTGGATGATAAAGATTTGTGAAAAAAAAAAAAACTTTATTTTAATAAAAGATAAAAATGATTTTATTGAGTTTGGCTGCACACCTGGTGCCCTCTACCAGCTAAACAAGGCATTATCGATAAATTATTGATGGAATATTTATACGCGGCATCTTCCTGAATATTTCAGGGGAAAAAAGACAATTTTGAATATATTTATTTCTTTATATCGAATGGAGAAAAACCCTATTATAATCAAATTTATTTCTCAAATATTATCTTTTGCCTCAAAATATAAATATTTATTTTAAACCTTTTTTCTCTATATCTTTTTTATATATTTTATAAATAAATAATACGCTATAAAACAAAATATATTTATTGAAAAATTATATATTTTTTATTTTGTCTGCGAATTAATTGTTTGAATTAATATTTTAATTTATTAGAGATTAAAGTGTGTTAATATTATTTAATATTTATAAAATTTTATTTGTCTTCTATATATATATCGATTAAATCTGCAATTAATTTTTGGCAATGTTTCTTTTTTTGTCTCTGGTGAAACCGAGGAGAGCGTTCACCACTGATGAGTCAAGCCTTTAATAAATATTATGATTGCAGTAAGGTATGCAGAGGTAAAAAAATAAGGAATACATTGTCAAAAATTAATTATTTAATATTTTGAATAAATTTACTTTAGTAAGATTCCATCAGAAGAGAAAATTGCTAAAAAATATAAAATACGAATATATAGCAATACGTTTCTTTATTTGTGTAAAGTACAAGCTTTCAGATCTTTATAATTCTTACACATGCATGTGTAATCCTTCCACATGCCTGTGTAAGAATTATAAAGATCCGAAAGTTTGCCCTTTTCACGAATAAAGAAATTCATTGCTACTGTTTATATTCTTATATTTAATACTTTATACTTTAGTAAGTTGTCTCAATTTGCATAGAATCTAATATGTGTAATTGATTTTATAAAGAGATCATATATATAAGTAGAAATATGGTAAAAATAAATGAAATTTAAAAATAGTACAAAAGTGTAATTGTACTGGGATCAGGTGGAAAATTTGAGAAAAAGGCATCTTCTGATCATGCAAATAAAAGTTGCCTTTTTTAAATCAAATATAAGCAATAAATAATTGAACATCTCATCTATTTATGACAATTTAAACTATTTAAATAAATAATTAGTAATATAAATTGGTGGAGCCATGAGGAAGGTTCACCACTGAACCCTTCCAATAGTTTTCAAATAGTTCAGCAGGAAGTTATTGGGGAAAAAGAGGAATATTCTCGTGCTATAACTACACTTGCAATTCTCATATATACAGAGTGGCCATTAATCCCGAAAACTTTATTTCATTAAAAATTGAAAGGAAAACTAGAATAAAAAACTATAACTATTCTATTTCAGGCAATAGATTAAGCTTTAAACTATCACCTTAAATGAAATAGTTATATATACAGTGGTACCTCGACATACGAGCGCCCCAACATACGAGTTTTTCGAGATACGAGCCGACGAGCAAGTGATTTTTTGCTTTTAGTTACGAGCGAAATTCGAGATACGAGTTCGGTTCGGTAGTAACACGCAGTCGCGCCATCACGATCAGTTAGCAGCGTGCTTCCGCTGTGATAAGTTGTGTTTTGTGTTCGCGTTTTGTGTTGCGTTTACATTTACAGTTTTAGTTCATTTATTTTTATAACCATGGATCGGAAGAAAGTTTGTAAAAAGTCAAGTGCTAAGAAAAAGATGATGAGTATTGAATTAAAACGTGAAATTATAGAAAAACATGAGCAAGGTGTTCGAGTTGTTGACTTGTCGAGGCAGTATGGCCGTAGTACGTCCATGATATGTTCTGTGCTTAAACGGAAGGAGTCGATAAAGAGTGTAACGCCGGCTAAGGGCCTTACGATGGTTACATTGGTTTTGAGGAGTCAGAGGAGGAGGTTATTTCTACAAGTGAGATAAAGGAGATCTTAGGAATGTGGGAGAGAGTTTCACAGTTCGTGGAAAAAAAACACCCAGAAAAAGTTGCAACAGGTCGTGCATCTGACCTTTTTAATGACACTTGCCTAACTCATTTCCGGAACATTCTGAGATGGAGGAAGAAACAAACCTCCTTGGACATGTTTTTTTCTAAACGGCCTACAGGTGAAAGCGAGAAAAATGTAGCGAAAAAGGCAAAGAACAGTGGGGATATCTAATTTATTTATTTACATTCTCTTTTTTGTTTTTGTGCAATATATATTTGATATATTTAAATACGTTTTTATTATTTAAAACCACGTAACAAAAATAACTGGGGTGACATTTTGGAGGTTGGAACGGATTAATGGTAGTTCAATTGTTTTGTATGGGGAAATTTGCTTCGAGATACGAGTAATTCAAGATACGAGCAAGGTTGCGGAACGAATTAAACTCGTATGTCGAGGTACCACTGTATTTTTTTTAATTTGCCTTTTAATATTGGATTAAAAAAAAAGGTTCTGGGACTTATGGGACACCCTGTATATAATAATGCTTTTATAACACATTAAATTATTTCAATTTAGTCATTTGCTTTATAAATATGTTTTTAATCAGAATAAATAATACTAATAAATGGTACACACTCGCACAAAACATGTATTATTGTTCATTGAGATGCAATGATACGAGTGTATTGTCAAATTTTCTTCTTACATTTATAAATTACATAAGTCAAAGTTCTTTTTATACGATTATGTCCACATTCTTCTATCAATTGAGAGATATATATGCAACATATAAACTTAAGAATAAAATAGAATAAATACACTAATATACTTTTGTAACAAATAAATTTACAGGCAAAGTGTTACTTTTCAATAACATCATCATATATTATTGAAAAGAAACACATTGCCAGTAAATTTATTTGTTACAAATGTTAGGATTTTTATAAGTTGTTTTTTCATAGATTAGTTTATTTATATTTTGACCAGATGACCGGACGACTTTACATGTATATAATTGGTTTTAAATGATGTAAATGAGTTAGTTATGATAGGAAATTAAAAGTGTTGATTTTCTGAGAGGTGGTTGTGTTTACTCTGCTCGATTGTAGACTAGGAAAGAATTGGTTCCTAACAACAAATTGTATCTATAGATGCCCCAATTCAATTTATAAATTTAACACTAATATGCATTTAATATATAACCGAATAGGAGAAAATGCAATGTATTACATTGCAGTAAGGTATGTAGAGATAATTTTGATGATATTATTGAAAAGAAACACATTACCAGTAAATTTATTTGTTACAAATTTATCTATAGATGCCAATTCAATTTATAAATTTATCACTAATATGTATTTGATATATAATTGAAGAGGATAAAATCATATAATACTAAATTTAAGAGACTTTTATAAATATAATTGGGGATATAAAACATTCCTATAAAAGTGGAATAAAATTCTATTCAAAATTAACATGTTTCAGATAACAAGTTTAATGATTAAATAACGAATAATTAGAATCATTTATCTTATATTAACTATTTTAGTTAATTAGAGATACAAATTTCCTCTAATTTATATATAGTTGGAAACAAATGATTTATAAATGTGACGTGTCTTCTGCAATAAATGTACGCTAGTTGGCATTATTCAATAATTAGATCTGGTAGAATCTGAGCGCAGTCATCTGCCCGTCTATTGGAATAAAGCAGGTTAGCTCAATTATGTACGAGCGCTCAATTGTTCTTACCTCACTGAAGGATGGCACCAGTAGGAGGAATTTTGGTAAATATTTATCTATCTTTCTACCTTCATATCTCTTATTTTTGTAAAAGGCGATTAAGTATTCTAATTTAAAACAACTAGAGCATTTAGCCTGTCGCACATACATACGATGGAAGATTTCAAGAATAAATAAACTTTAAAATGTTTCGATAGAATAAAATCGAATAATTTTTATTGCTCTGAAATTTATCATTTAAGAATAAAGAAATCAAGCATCAGATTCCTAAACTTCATAGAATAAAAATAGTTTTGTATTATGTTTATCACCCTAGTAAAAACTTCACTAGTGGTGTTAAGGAATAAGCCATAACACCAGTTTCGGCAAATTCAGAAAAAAGCCAACATGGTTTCAGGCTATGGCCTTTATCAGTATAGGGGAGGCTTCGATTTAACTACATCCTACGAAAGGAATTATGAAATCTGTCGAATTTACCAAAATATTTTTAATTAAGCTGGAAAAAATGGCAAGCGCCGATTTTCAGGCTGTAATACAACATAAAGTTTGCAGTAGGGTGGTATACATTTACTAAAAAAGGCATCTCTCCCTTTAATCTCTCAAGTAAAACCTTTTTACGGTGAAGATAAGTAATGAGCCCCAGCACCTTTTTGGCAAATTCGTCCGATTTTATAACTTCTCTCTTAGGATGTTATGAACTCGAAGCTATCCCTGTACTAATGAAGGCCATAGTCCAAAACCATGGTATACAGGTTGGCTTTTTGTCTGAATTTTTGCCAAATATTGTGTAGCGACTTATTCCTTAACACCACCGTAATTTTCACTGGTGTGATAAACATCATGAGTTGTTCTAATTCGTAATTAAAAGGATAGATGCGTATTATAAAATGTAAATATATACACTTCATTAAGTTGCGGGAGGATGATATTCATGTATCAAAAGAGGCATCTCTCCCATTAAATATACATTAAAACAATGTATTTAGTTTATCACTCTAGTAAAAGATTAACGATGGTGATAAGGTATGAGCCATAGTTTATTTTGTTACCTATATACCTATAATACCACAGTACTTTATTTCTCCAAAGATGACACTATATTGAAAAGACAATCAAATAAGGGAAATATATATTCACTTTCCCAATTCCTTTAATGTCTAATTAAAATAAAAACATTTTTACGCTTTGAGAAACTTTTCTTTTCATAACTATATACGAGTCGTCTTCTTCTTTCGTTTCTCCGCTCAATCATATTAGTGTATCATGTTTGTCCTCTATATTATAGAGCACATGTTCCATATCAACACATGGTTTGAAAAGTGTGTTTCCACATGCCATCGACATAACTAGGCATTCCCTCAAGCTCTCAGTCTAGTATGGCATCCTCCCCGCGGCGCCAGTTGGTATATATTCTCATCTAGCGGCGGGGAATAATTTATACAGAGCTCCTGGAAATAACCGGAGTTTATGGACTCCATGGCGGACTCACAATGCTTTATGGACGTCGTAGATAAGGCCAGGTGTCCTTCTGGACTTCCTATAAATAACGGCGGCTTCCTTCAGGCGACCATTTCCTCCAACTTACTTGGCAGTACTACCTGTCACGGGCAGTACTACCTGTAACGGGCAGTACTACTTGTCAGGGATAGTACTACTTGTCATGGATAGTACTACTTGTCAGGGATACTAATACAAATATTCTTATATTTCAATATTATAACCTCTGTAAAATCTTTAGGACAAAATAATAAAGCCTCCGAGGTTGCGTTTCTTTCTTTAAAACGTTTAATAAAGCTCAAGCTTTCGGGTATGGTGGCCCTTCTACAGGAGCAACGCAAACATTTGCGTTGCTCCTGTAGAAGGGCCACCATACCCGAAAGCTTGAGCTTTATTAAACGTTTTAAAGAAAGAAACGCAACCTCGGAGGCTTTATTATTTTGTCCTAAAAATTCTTATATTTGTAAATATAACTGAGGTAGGCACTGCTGTTGTGCTGAGTCTTTATATATCTGAATGTAGGGTCGCGCGCGTTTACACACACATTTAGTGTTATTTCTATCATTTAAAGTAAGTCGTTAGTGATTCATACATCATTCTGAAGACTCATCATTCATGATATTTGTCTGTAGAGATGGTGTGATCATAGAATGATGGCTGTTCAAGGTACGCTGTTCTTGCTGGTTTAGGGTGAGAAACCTCTTTAAATTTGAAGATCATGAGAAAGAGCCCTGTGGCAATTAACTTATTTTTACTTAATTCAACTACTTATGGTACAGACCATGATAATGATGGTGGTTAGGGACTTGGGATTACTCTTACTGTGGGTGAATTATATGTAACACACGTAAAAACCAATGCCCTGTTTTGTTCCATGTAATCATTAGAAGGGTAGGACTTGTACAAAGTAGAATACTTGTGCAACGTTTTACAAAATCTCTACAGTTGGAGGGGGTAAACAAGTCAACAGACAGACTTTAGAAACTGTAAAAAGGAGTTTTCAAAGTAAATAAACGACACAATATAAATGAGAGATGTTAAAGAA
The DNA here is from genome assembly GCA_030710605.1 of Cordylochernes scorpioides. Classification (NCBI taxonomy): domain Eukaryota; kingdom Metazoa; phylum Arthropoda; class Arachnida; order Pseudoscorpiones; family Chernetidae; genus Cordylochernes; species Cordylochernes scorpioides. The sequence goes on along the minus strand of CP092863.1, from coordinate 29,917,635 downwards.
GGATAATTTGAAAGGCTAAGAAATAGGCATCTCCTAATCATGCAAGTACTGACGGTTTGCGCAATATGTCGAAATCCACTAATTTCATTGATTTTTAATTAAGCCAGAATATATTCTCCAAACTACACTTTCTGAATAAATGAAGAAAAGCCAAACCCGTACGCTTTTCAGGATGTTAGCCTTCGTCAAAACGGTGCAGACTGTATCTCAACGACCAAAAAACTGATCCTAGAGGCATCGTGAAAAATCAAGGAACGGCGTGGACGTTCCACGAAGCACCAAGGCTTAAACTTAAGCTTAAACTGGCGAAACCGCTGAGAGGGTTCACCACTGATGAGCCAGGTCCTCTCATTAATTTTTCCATTGCAGTAAGGGCAGTAGAAATTGTTTAATATCAAAAAGAATCTTACGCCTCTAAAATAGTTTCGAATTTTGATAACAGATGGCGCGCTAGTGCATCATACTTTATTCTTGTTAGGTCCCCGATCTGAGGCTTTGGCAAAACTTTGGGTCATCGAGGACTCATCGTCATCTCTACTTTGGCTTGGCTTTGTAGCGGAAGGTCGCACTCCAAACCACGGCGAAGGAGCTCGAAGCGTTGGCATCGCCAAATCTAATGACAGAAGGTTTTAGGAGTAAACCCTATAGACTCCTAGTTTAACACATCTGGATACTATTAATTCCTAATAAATAACTTCTCAACACAATGTATCGAAATATTCAGGGATATTATTATCCTTAAACAGTAAAGTTTCTGAACAAAACCTATATATAGATTCCATTTTAAAACTTTCTCATTTCACACCAATTGCTTTTCTAGAAAAACAAAGAGATTTAAACAAATGATTAAACTGCCCTCTAAAAAAGATTAAATTTTAATTTTGTCACAAAAATCGATGATAAACTTTAGTTAGGAAAAAAACAAAAGATTTTTTTCTCTTGGAAGATCTGGGGTTGGAGATTAAAATTGGAGTCGAAGTTAATTAGAAGTTGAGCGCGTCGAAAGTAGAATGAAATGTTTATGAGCCAGTTCGATCCCTGAATGTTCGATGAGGACTTTGCTGGATGTGGAGTCTCTGTTTGGGTCCGTCTACACCTGAATCTACTCTTTATTATAGGATAGATAGATGGTTATCTTGGCTATCCTTCACGGCAAATTGGATCTATAGATATTTTATGTAGTGGTGACCTAAGAAGAAATTCAATAAAACACAATTTAACACTATAAATAATTAAATAATTGTCAATTTTCTGCAAGGCTGCGGCCATTGCTGGGCATGAGAATATGTGAGTAGGTGTTAGTTCCACACCAGGACAGTTGTTGCATGTCCTATAATTTCTTGTGCCATCTGGATGTATTGTCATTCCTTGATAGTGGTAATTGCTGCTGCTGTGACAGAGATGCATGGAGACATCTGAGGCTCTTCATTGGACACAACAACAACAACAATTAAAAAATTTGATTACAATGTGATATTGTACTGGGATAAGGTGAATAAATTATGAAAAAGGCATCTCCTTATCGTGCAACTTTTAGTTGCACGATAAGGAGATGCTTTTTTCATAATTTGATAACAGACATGCCATTTAGATCATATCGCTTGTAATCATCGTTTATGGTAAGGAACTTCTTTCAATATACATTCTCACAAGTTTGTGTAAAAATAAATGTCATAAGCCAGAAACAATCCAATACTGTATACACCTTGAGTAGTGCATACACAATATTATAGCTTTTTTTTTATCTTTCTGATAAATAAACTAAATTGAACTATTCTTGTGTGTGTGATGCGTATATTTTTTTTTTCAAGAAAACAAATTTCTAATGCCCTTACTGCAATGATAAAATGATGGGAAGGTCTAGCTCATCAGTGGTGAACCCTCCCAGCGGTTTCGCCAGTTGAATCTACCATACCACTGTATCGATCTTATACCTATACTGAAGCTAAATTCTTGGCATTGGTATTTTAAACTGCCTATTGGGTTGATGTTTTCACCCTCTATTTGATTTAAAGAGGAACGATAAAGATTCTCAGGGTATGTGTGATACATTGATACCTTCTGCAATGTAATTTAGTTCAAATGAAAAAAAGTAAATGAGGAAATATTCGAATGAATGATTAAGATGGAGATATAAATATCCACATTCATTCTTTCGTATGACAGAAATGTAAAAGGGTAAGTGACATCTATGTTTGCTGACAGAGAATTACCGATGACAAAATAATATTCTTTGCGTACCTGCTCTAACAACTATCATATTAACATATTTCAATACAAATTTGTTCATAATTTGGTGTTGAAAAATTTAAAAGAATTTCAACAATGAGTTCCAGGTCTTTCGCTTGAGTCTGGCAACTGAAATAATTCTTTCAAAGCTAGAAGCCAGTTGATGCGCGTTTAACTTCAATAGAATGTGGAGACCTCAGACCAGAATGACTCAATGGACGGAGCCGATCAAGTGGCGACCACAATGGGATTACTTGATTCTGATCTTTGCCATATGCTCGCATTCGACAAGTTTAAATAATCTGATAACCGACAAGTTTCTGCCAAGTCTACGATGAGTATTGGCTTAAATTGCGATTTATTTTTAAAACGAACAAACGGGATTACGAACAAAGATGTGACATTGATCTTTAATAAAAATAATTCGAAAATATATTGCTGATGTGTTTAGAACTCCACCGCAACTTGGATGCTGAATATTACAAACTTGTCTCAACTCCAGCACTGCTTCAAGTCACTGCCCGGCAACATCTCCCGCCTGTGTTCATTCCTCAACACCGACGCTCTAACACACCTTAAATTGTTGAGATGAAATTATTAGAGTCCCTAGACGAAGAAGAAAATTATTATTTTATTTTTTAAAAATAAAGTTGACATAAAATGAATGGGATAATAATAGGGGTTTAAATCAATAAGGAATAAATATAAATAAATAAGGTTACCATATAAATATAAATAATAAATGTTTTCAGAATAGAATTAAGTTTAAGTCGTTGTTCTTCTGCTATTTTCACGTTATCCCCAATGTATCTTTTCTTACTTCAATATCCGCGCTACAATGTATATAGATATTTCCTTAACAAGTACACAAAGGATTATTCCGTAGATTTACAGATGAAAGGAAGAGAAGCCAGTCTCACTTCTGTACAGCTCACACAGAGGGAAGTTTCCTTCTCAACATATTCGTGGCTTAATTCTTGTCAGCGGTTGCTTGTGATGAAAATCAGAATAGAGTTGGTGAAGTTAGATCAACACAGCAAACGCAAAACTTTCAAATTTATTTATTTTTATTTTTCTACAGTTCACACATCTTTTCCATATATACCTAAACACGATTATCAATATTATCGGAAATAGCACTAGAGCTGGATCTTTGTTACTTAGCAGGTGCTATTGTTGTGTGTTAATATAGAGATACAGTTGTAAAATACCACATGAGCAATATTTAAAAATAGTAGAGGAAATTGTTATGTAATTTTATAGCAATAGCTGAGACGCTATCAGTAATATAGATTAAAATATCTAGATCTGAATAATGAGAACTTTAGCCAATAAACTATTTTCTCGTGTCTAAATCGCTTGAGAACACAATAATTAATGCAGTCGAATAAAGTGAATAAAAAATTCTATCAATCCAAATAAATTCATTTTTGATTGATATGAATAAGGGATTCTTTAAAGAATTATAGAAAGAAAAATTACACTCTTTAAAATAGCTTGAATAATATCATATTGCCACGGGATATAGTCTTTCTTTTAGTAAAAAATTCCAGACTATAATGAAGCACGCACCACACATTTATCACACGTTTATCATGCAAATTAAAATTATAAAAAACCTTCCACTCTTCTATAATACTTGGACTTCTTGGAATTATCAGGCTGAGGCAGGAAGTGGCGTGTCTCTGTGGTACGGCTGTTCTGAGAGGACCCACTTCTAGCGTTATGATTACTTGTATTGATTCATCATCCGATAACAGGCTTTCCAATCGGGTCCAGAACATTGTATTTAAGACTTTCTTCTACTCTGAATTTTGCCATGTAATATATACTTCGGCTAATCTGTCGGTGGAAGCCATGAAAACCGTGTAAACAATTCAAACTGTCATCTCACCCCTCTCTATATAAGGACAGAATGTGGCGAAGCACATGGGAATTATAAGAATCCGAATTTATTCACATATATCTATATGTCTTTACATACATATAGATACAAAATAAATGCTTTGTTATGCCTTGACAACGGCGGTGTTCAGCCAAACGAAATTTTGGCAAATAAATTTTTTTATTCAATCCAATATATGCTTTTTTACCTATAAATCTATATATTTATATAGAGCCATTTTTGTGAGTATATTTGCATATGAGAAAAGACAATTCTCTCGTTTATAAGTTAATCCTACCGTAAAGATAGAGGCTGCCTGGCCGGAATTCATAGTTCTTCAAATTAAAGATACTTCGGCCATTAATCTTTTTATAGAATATAGAAATTTTAATGGCTAGTAGTGTATATTGTAATATAATTATTTTCTTTGATTCAAAGCATTGTTTTGAGCATTTTATATACGAATGAAGTATCTATTCCTACATGTATATTTATATAATACATCCCTCAAAGCTACAAAGTATTCTTGCCTGCGATTAGTGCATGATTTTATCATCTCGAACACCATTTTACCAACTTCGGTAGATTCCATAACAAATCACATAGGACTTTAAATAATTATAGCTGCCCCATGTAATGATGCAGATCATGACCCGATACCATGATATACAGGTGGGTTTTGTCAAATTTAGCAAAATCTGGTGTTATGGTAAATTTATTGATTCATATCAATGCTATTTTCAAGGTCAAGTATGCTTTTTAAAAGTATTTTCAAACAGAATAAGTAGTCTTTTTTTGCACATATATATCTAGGCTCTTTAAAATTAATTTGATTTCCCAAACATCTCTTATTCCATTTTAGTCAGAGGATCCAGAGTAAAATATACGAGACGCGTAATATAAATATTTTTGACAATTATAATTATTCAACTAACATACTTTTCGAATCTTATAATCTAATTTTTTCATGCCAATTCAAAGATTCTGTAATTTGGTAGCACAAAAATGATTTCTAAATATTACCTATTATCCAGTATTTTAAAACCGAATGTGGGGGGCATAAAGATTTATTATAGAACAATATCTATGCGCATTCAAATATAATATATATATATATATATATAAATTATACCAAATGATTATATTAATATTACAATATACACTACTAACCATTAAAATTTCTACAATCTCCTCAGTGGAATGATTTATTTGAATCCTATTTTCTATTTATAATTCCCTTGAGGCGAGTGGCAGCGAATCACTGAAACGTGGAGAAATAAATGAAAAGTTGGTTGATGTAGCTAATAATCTATCCTTTACGTTTTCCTACATATCTACATATCAATATACCTGATATATAGAAATTATAAAGTTGTTATCATCCAGATATGATACATATGGCTCTTTCGTGTAAGAAATTTCATTCTATGAACTCGTCTATACTCAATAAAACAGTTCATAGGGTTTAATTAGAAAATATTCTCCAATTACTTGTAAGAATTTGATATTCATAAAATATTACTACATATATATATTGTAACGTAGTAGATGACTTAACAGATCACAATGATAAAGCAAAATATTATTTAATTTACGAGGTCAGCACGACTAAGCGACTACATTAAAACTAACAAATTATTCACAGCTAGAAAATATATAACAACAAATCTATAAAACATATATGAATATTTAATAAATACAGAGTTATGCTGTGTATTTTCATTGTGTGATTAAATAAAGTTATAAAATTATTCCTTCGCCACACAATATTATCGTCTATTGGTAGTTAGTTTCAGTTAGCTTTACCAAAGTGTGTCTGGATCATGGTGCCATGATCAAAGAAAGCTGCACCCCTATACCCTATTCCATGAGATCATTAAATCATGGAATTCGTGTAATCTTTACATAAGGGGATAAGAAACAACAACAACATTTGTAGTTAGTTTCGATTTCACAAAGTGGCTGAGAGGCTTCATGTTTAGAAATGATATTCACCTTAATACATTCGTATTTTTTTATTTATTATCGAGGTTATGGAACACCTATAACTGATGTCTATGTAATTTATAAATTGAATTTATTCAGCAAAAAAAACTTTTATTTATAATTTTTGTATAGATTTAGACGATCATTTATTTATTTTTTAAAACTGCTTTATCAAATATTCATACTCAAATTCAAAGCGTTTTTCAACCTATCTTGAAACTATCTCCAATGGTCCCATACTTGGCCTAATCCAGGCGGCAAACATGAGGTTTTGGCCAAACATCCTCCTCAAGTTTGTTCTGTGGTTTATCCTTGTTAGAAGACTCCGTGTAATGGATCGCTCCAAACAATTTTAAACCCGGGCCAACATGGATTTAATTGATTGCTTCTCCAAACAGGGTTATCCCAACTGATGCATCACACTACACAACCTTCTTCCTTCGCTTTCTTATTATTTATGGCCATTTTGATGGATGTTTTGACAGTAATAAATATAATATTTTCAAGAAATTTTACTCTTTCTTAGGTTGTAATTTTTAAGATAGAAAAATAACGCGTTATAAAATTGTATCATGTAAAATTGCAGACATTTCATCTTAATTGCCTCACATTTCTATAATAGAGCTTCTATATTTCATTATAAATATAACAATCTTTTTTGCTTTAAAATAGGTCAGTAGAATATATTTCTTGCTCGACAGTTTGGTTTTATAATCAGTTTTTTTTTTTTAATATGATAAAGAAATTTTGTTGAAAAACTTTAAAGATTTTAGACATTATAACATACGTTAGAAGTGTAAACAATCTTAATATGTACAATGAATTGCAAGTATAAACTATAAGTATACATTATATAGTATATACATTAGGCCCAATGTTTGGCAAAGACGCATATGATATAAATTTGAATATAATTCTCCTATTTACATATAGTCCGCGTGACTTTGCGAAACATTGGCTTGATGAAGTGCTATCAAGCTTACCGTTATATTCCTAATAAACGAAACTTTGTGGAAATCGTTTTATTTGTGTTACAACTATTTATTGAAATTATACTTTATATTTCGAATTGAAGTGATATCTCTTAATAAAGGCGAGCAAAAATATCTCTGTTTTAGATACTACATATATAATAATATATCGACGTTTAAATCTTTCTTTTCGAGCCGTGATATCTGCTAACCATATTAAGTATATTTTGGCGTTATATTTACCATATACATACTTACAGCAGCTTTATAAAGACCACCGGTCTTATACAGATTCACCGCAGGAAGGAAGCATAGATGGGGCTCCTATACTCCAGGTAGCTCAGAACTCAACAACAGACTCCAGGTCCGACGCAGGTCTATTTTTACCATCCTTATTTTTTAATTTACAAAATAATAAATTTGTAGCTTTCCAAACAACAAATAATGTGGGTGTATAAATTTGAAGGTGTTGAAAAAACGCAAATTATTTCAATTATTCATATAAAATATTGTTATTTTAAAATGTAGGCGTGTGTCTCGTTAAATAAGGAAAATGATATTTTACATTCACATTTGAGGAAAGGAGAATTCGTCAGGCCAGATCTCTTCAATGCGAGAAGAGATCTAATCGCAAAGCAATAAAAGAGACAAGAATCACTCGATTTAGTTAATAAATCTTTGAATTCATATATCCCTGTGTGTGTTAAGATAGTAAATGAGTGTTTTAATAGTTATCATAAAAGTTAGGAGGGGTTGTATGACATTACGTTAGAAGGATACAAGTATTTTTATTCTATCGGAAGACGTGATATGAGTGGGGAGTAGTACAATGTTTATTTGGAGTACACACTATTGTACAGATATCTTGTAAATAACCGTATTGAGGAAATAGGAGAGATTTGTAATAAAAGTTTCATCATTCCCTAAGCTAACTGCACCGCCCCGCGGATCCATCAACGTCCCGCCGCCACCTGTCCGCTCCCGGCTCTATTGATTCGCTAAATTAGCATTTTTATGTCTTCTATTTATTTCCTTCTCCCACCACAACAAAAATGATTGCTCAATTTTATCTTTTAATAAAATTGTTGATTCTTTAAGTTTTAAATGGAGTTTTTTACTTGGGGGAGAGAAATAGAGAGAATATATTTAGAAGTAAAAATATTCTTCTTTTTTCTTCCTTAATAGAATGAATAAAGAGTTTTACTTCTTTGGTGAGTTTTCTCAGGCTCGGCTTTCTTTCCTTCTTTCTTTGTTTGGAGAATAGATCGTAAACAATAGGTCGGTCCGGAGCGTTGACCATTCGGACTTTGTCTTTACTGGACAACTTCTCAGTTTAAGGTTGATGCTGAATATTCTCGGTTTCAATGGATAAGGTTAGGGGACAAGATGCTCCAATACTTACATATTTATAACCTAATAATGGGATTGAGGGAAATTTCAACACGCAAAGGCGATCGATTGTGTAATGCGTTCCTTCAATGACACTTATGTAACACACAAAAAAAAAAACATTGTTAGGCCCATTAGGCCCTTTGAGGAGCAGTTTTTAGTTCTAAATATGTGTACATAGGTTGTCCATATAGAGACTGGGTCTTATATTTAAAGTTTATTGATCTGTACCTATTGTTAAAAGTCTTCAAAATAGTTTCCTTAAACATTAATACACCGCTGGAGGAAGACTCTCTCAAGATGGAGGAGCCTCCCTTCTTGAGAACATCTATATATATTGCCACGTGGAAAATTAGGAAAGACAAAATTCAGTTTGACACAGCAATTTATTTATGGCAAATACAAACTATGAATGATAAACAAAAGATAAGCAGCGAAGTAAGTTTACAGAGTAGCAAAATATAAACATAAAAAATGATACTTTGTTAACAAAACAATAAATACTTTGCTACAATATTTTATCATCAAATTGTAAATAATAACATTTATATTTATTAAATTTGTCATTAATTTTTGTCACAATTGATTAAAAGTGACAGTAAAATATGTATGTTATAATAGGGGAAAAAAAGCTTTTTCTGTTTGAATTTTTTAAATTTATTCTTACGCCTTAAGCCAGGCAGTACTTTTATCAAATATATTTTCTATATTCCAAAAGCTTAATTAAAGCAATTTCTAATCTTTACTATTTTTATTATTATACTTTCAAGATTCTTGCCACGACTACATTACCATAGCATTAATCTCAACAATCCCTAAAATCAACAGAAATCTCCTATTGATTTGTATTTATAACATGTATAATTGTCAAATTGTCAATACACAGCTAGCAATGTAATTACCACACTGCAAAGGCTCTCTGGAAGACAGCTGCCGACTCTAGAGATGCTCTTCTAGAGACTCTGTATCAGCCCATTGGATTATTGAGACGACTTTGAGCTTTGGAAACAGTCTGGAGGGGACTCGAGGCTGTAGTTATATAATAGTAATAATCAATCGTATTTGCGTATTTACATATCTAATGAACAAATTTCATTATGGCAAATTTCCAATATTCTGATTTGTCGAATGTTGCAATTGATATTTGAATATTTATACGCTGAATAGATATTTTAAGTTTAGTTAAAGATATTGGGTGGTTACATAGCTATACCGTAAGTGTTAGTTTTGATTATATATATAACAATATATAAAATAATTGGTCTTAAAGCTATAGGGATTTGTTTCTTAATCGATCTAGCCAAGAAACATATTCAATTCCTAATATTCAATCTATTTTACGGAAAATATTGACTTTTTAGTAACAAATTCCTCAAACTTTCGTTTTTATGTCATCATATCTCGATTATTATTTATTATTATGATTAACTATTATTTATTATCAATAGTATTCGAAAATATAATATATTTTAATTCAGATTACAGTTGAGCACCAAACCTTTCTTAACAATCGTGTGACGACATTATATATTAAAGTGTCTCAATTGTATTGAAGGGCTCTAAATTCTAGAAAAGAAATTGTCATCAATATCCTGGTTTTTTAAAATATATAAGTATTGTTAATGAGTAAGATATTTGTAGAGAGTAGTGTTTGATTCTAAATTTCAGTATTTTAAATCCAGTAGATCTCAATTAGCGATTGTTATATCTGTTTTGCCATTTTAGAGACTCCAAAAGTTAGACACTGCCAGCAACTACAGCCAGTCTCTAGAACAATGTGACTAATGTCTAAAATATTTGACAGTAGGAATAATCCACAGGAATCCGTCAACAGCCTGTTATAGATAACCCTCGATATCTCTTTATATCGCAATGAGTGATTAAAGGGATCACAGTTGAAACCCAGAATCTCCTAGTTCTTCGGCAACACCTCCACAAATTTTCCTCCAAGTTACCGCAGCAACAAACTTCTGGGTGTAAAAGAAAATCGTTTAAATTTTAATTAACAGCGTAATTATAAGAGCAATTAGAAAGCAAGATGGCGTCAGTGCTAATTGCAGAGCGGGAGTCAGTTTTTGGCCGGATTCTGCGGATAGCATAGATTAATCACACCCACGTGTGATTGGATTACGTGGAAGCAGCTTTTTAAACTCGGACCTGTACAGCCAGTAATGATGGAAATCTTCGGAAATATTTGACGGAAACGATTAGCTCTCTCCAATCCTCAAGTTTATAAAAACACACAAATATGTTCATTTTTCTTTGACGATACCATTTTCAAAATTTTTCTTCATTGTAGATTATGTTCCTATGAGTAAAACAAGAAGAGTTTTAATTGTTTGTGACAAAAATTTATTTCTTTATTTCTCTCTCCATTTTAAATTGAAATATTACTTATATTAGCTAAAGAATGGTTTAAAATTATTCTTCCTTTCTATATAAAAAGTTAGATGTTTTTATTTTTATGAATGATTATTTTTAATTTAAAAAAATAATCTCTATGTTAATGATGCGGTAATGAAGAGTTCTTAAACAGCGCTAATGTTTGGATGTATGAAATTCTCTAGAGATATAAATATATTTTTTGTTTTGAATAATGTTTTATTTTTTAGAAAATATAAATTAAAATCGTTTTATAATGTGCCTTCCAATCAAGTTGTCCAAGGCGATCTATCTAGCCATAATCTGGTGGTAAGTGGTTGCATTGGTCCATTCATTGATGATTTTCTTAGGGGAAATAATGCGGTGTTTTTCCCTTGTTATTCCCATTCAAGCTCATGGACCATATTGTAGGTTCAGTCACCTTTAGAATCCATTTATAATTTCAAAAGAGCAAGTGAGTTCTCTCCTCCGTATTGGGTCGAAGTTGATTACTTATTCCCCGTCTCTGCGCGGCATCCTACTGGCTTAGCCGCCCTACGGCCTTCCGCCATGGGGAAGCGCGGGGTAACGATTTTCTTTCCTAGGAGATAGGATTATATACATAGGTTGTTGCAGAAGTAATGCCTGTTTGTCCATAACTCGAAAAGTACTTCTTCTTTCATATCTCCACCTAATCATATTAGGGTTTCAAGTTTGTAAATCTTGAGACTTTTGATGGTGTCTGCTGGGGTTTAGTAGAGCTCATCAATGGATAATTCAATACAGTCAATAATGTGTTTTGGGATTGCAGGCTGAGAATTGCACTTAGTACATAGTGGGAAAACCTTGCAACCATTCGGGAAAGTCATTGTCCATAGATGACCAGACTTAAGTCTGAAAATCAAAGACTGTTTTTCTCTTGGAAGGACAGAACTGGTGCTTGTCCCTCCTGCACGAAAAGTACTAAATATTTTCATTCAAACTTTATACATATTTAAATAAAATAATTGTGAATAGAATGGTATTATAAAAATATTCTCCAGCGAAGTCTAAACATTTCCCTCAGCGCTAAACCCACGCTGTAAATCCGCTTTGGAAATATGCTGGATTTTGTCCTTTCAACCATGTTTTTATGGCCCGTTTTACTTTCTGTAGTTCTTCAAATATTTGTCTACCTTCTGACTATTTTTCATTGGAGAGAATGAATACAAGTCACAAGGTTCAAATCTGGGCTGTATGGAGGTAGTGGAACCAGTGACCAGCCCATTTGTCCAGTAGCTTCTGAAGTCTGGAAAGAGGTACACTCTGTATTACATTACTAGAGCTACACTATTATATATAATATTTGCTCAATGCAAATATTTTATATAATTCTACTGTCCTCAAAGCTTATGTCCATAGTTTGCTTAAATATCATTTCGGAGATCCCACCCGTTAGTTTACCCTATTTAAGTAAAATGTTCCAATACAGTATTAAATCTCTGAAAAAGCGGTCTGGTAGATTAAATTGGCAAACCCACTAGGAGGGTTCACCACTGATGAGCCAAGCCCTCCCAATATTTTTTCATCGCAGTAAGGACAGTATAAATTTGGGTATTGTATGAAGGAAACATTCGCGTCTTATGATGTTTTAATTTTCTATATATATATGGCGCATTATTGCTTTATATTTATACGTAATGTATATATTTCATACATATATAATGTAATCTTTATTACTCTATATTCTCTCTCTCTCTCTCATTGAAAAGGTGATTATAAAGAAGGTTTTAAAATAAATAGTAACACAATTCTCTCTATGCGCGATGTATATCTCAAATTATATTTTTTTAATTTGAGAATATATAATTTCTCTCTAAGCCCACAGCCTGCTATCAGATGTGGTGACAGCACAGAGGCAAATACAAACAAGTCATTTAGTTATACGAAGCTCATGAAAACACAGTTAAATTATTCATATTTCAGGTTCCTCAAGGAAATTCCTTAAGATATGCCTTGTTCCCATGAACATTGTGGCAATGCATGTCTACGAATCAACACACACGAACTGTTCGAGATACGGTTCCACAAACATGTTAGTTTGTCTACTAACGGTTTATAGGGATTATTGCACTCTCAGCATCAATGATGATTCTGGTGACAAGTTTGCCCCGTACCAATACCACCTTATTGTATGAAATTTTATAGAATGGCTGAAAGAGATAACGTCGCCGTGCGATATATTCACCGACGAATCCGTCTAAATGTATAAAGTCTATTAGAGAGTGATCTGAAAGACGCGTCTCTGACAATGAAGAACGAAGTCCTAATACTTCATTACAATGTAAAGGTATAATTTGTTATATAGTTTCTCTAACTACTCTAAAGAACATTCGGACACTTAGATGTTAAGTCATTATCCCTTTAACGAAAAATGATATCTGAGGCAGTTTGTAAATCGTTATGTCGGATTTGGTGATACAAAAGACGGGGGACTACATAGATACGTGGCCAGTGAGGGTGAGCGATGACTAAAAAATTCTGCGGCATGAAATCTTACAGAATTACACACGCCCAGCTTAATTCTGATTCGTCTACTTACGCTACCAACGTCACGTCGTGTACGTGGATCATTCCATTACTTTTAATCAACTCAGCTACGTGCAGAGGCAGCGTGTATTGATCCGCCATATACCCCTCGAATATACACTCCGTGTTCTCTCGAGTGTATCACATAGAGAAGTGTTTTAAAAATAAAGCAATCCATACTTAAATCATTAGATAATAAAAATACATATATTGGATTGAATAAAAAGAGTTATTTCGGTTGGCTGAATGCCAAACTTTGTGAAGGCATTCACATGTATATGTTATATGTAAATGTACATTATACATTAAATATAATGCCTTGACAAATGTTGGCGTTCAGCTAACCGAAAAATTAACTAATAAATCTTTTATTCAATCCAATATGTCTTTTTATCAAATCTAATATGTATATAATGTAAAAACCTTTAAATTCTTACATTTTTCTTGTTCCTGGTTGTTATTCAGAGTGAGTTTTCTCTAATCGGAATAGAACAGCATTTATAAACATCAACAAATACCTAGAAACTTTAGTGGAGAGGTGTTTCAACTTAGTGAATGGGATTCAGAATGCTGAGAGAGATGTTTGGTATATAACATCTCGATTTCATATATTTTACCAAATAACGTTTATCTTAAAATTCACATCTAAAATATTAGAGAGAAGCTTAAATGTAATTTTGTCTTAAATCAGCAGGACGCTGTTCATCTAGGAAGGGAGCAATGTCACAGAATAATTATTGTAAATACTCTGTTGTCAGTTTATCATCATAAATATTTGCTTAGTCATTACCCTTTACCATGCTTTTAAATTATCACTTGTAAAATTAATTTTAAAATAGTTTGCATTCAAATCAATAAATTATTTTTGCTTAAACTTTTGTAATACTCGTTATCACTACCGTGACAATATGCTAGTTTTTACATATTTATTGTTTGTATCATCCGTCCATTGTTAGAAGTTTTTTTTTCAATAAATAAAGGTGCTTTTAGGCTGCTTTGAAATTCTTCCTCTTCTATTTCTATCTAATCTAGGAAATTAAATTGAAATATATTTTAATCTATTTGAATGCTTATAAACTTTTGTTCAAAAGAGGAATTAATAATAATAAAATAAGCAATAATTATTCTAATCTTTTGTGTCACTGACTCAAAGTTTCCTAGCCAAAATAGCATTTTCCCACTATAAACATGATATTTTATCTATTTGAGTATTATATAATTTTTTATTAAAAACAAACAAGGCATATTCTGACCCCTCACATGAGCAATTTACATGGCAGAACGCTATCAACACATGAGATTTTATATATTTGTAAATATTGTTCATATCTCTGTATACACATACGTGCTTGTATTTTCTACCATTCTATATAGATAACATCTATATTAAATAACAACACTCCAACTCTTAAAAATGACAAAGGTGTCCTTAATAGATAAAAGAGAGTTTTTAATTAATCCAAGGGGAAATTTTGCTATATTCTAAAAAGGATAAAAGGTAAAACAAACACAGATTCCACTAGTTGACTTGTCTCATGCCAGAAACTGGTGTTTTTTCCACTTTCCTGCTCGCATAAACCAACTGGTAGCAGTATACATCTAAATTCATGTACAAAACATAAGGAAGTTTCATATTTTGATGTTCCCGACTGTCTGTTTATTGAAGGAAACAAATACAATTTTGTTCATACTTTATTACCTCGTGTTTTTTCAATAAAAGTAACTCTGTATCGAATATATGAGTTATTATCTGAATCCTTATTTACATGTTAAAATGTACAACTAATTTAGGTTTTATCCATGAGTATATTTACACAAATTGGACCTGAACGAGCATTATAATAAAATAGTACAAAATATAAAAAATCTTTGTTGAATTTACGTTACATAGAATCTCCTGGAGCAAGTTAGATGTTGATTGTCCTTTAGCTTATATTGTACTCCAAAACCAGAAAGGTAGCTGTATAAATCTTCTTTGAGGATGTATTTCACGTAAAGCTTTATCAATCTTTGTAATTTTAAAACTGATACATATATCCTTATTTTCTACTGATTTTGCAACTTTATTAATTGGAACATAACATCAGATCCGTGACTCGAATGTATCATCTGTTCTGGAGGACTATATATCGCCAGTAGTTTTACTATTTGAAAATAAAATATATTTATATATAACACACGGTTATTTATTTTTTAAATTGGTGCTTTTCTTTTCTATTCGGCACTGATAAATCACTCGTATTCTTTGTTCGTTTAAAATTCCTTTATCATGAATTCTTCTTCAGTACCGCGGATATAAAAGTAAAGTCGTCCAATCCAATATTAGAGCGTTATAGTAGATTGAAATGGTGGTTGAAGCCGGTCGAAGGGCTCAGTACTGATGAATCAGGTCTTTCCAATAGAATACTTTAGAATACTGCCACAGTAAGGGCAGTTGAAAATTGTTTCAATTATTTTATTTTAATAAGAAAGCGTTTTCCGTTAGTAATATTTTCTATTAAATAAAAAGAATGACGTAGTATTACATCAAGATTACTCGTAATTAGAGGTTTTTGCGTTTAACTGTATCGTATTTGAATGTTCGAAAACGTTCTTACAGCTACTGGAACTCTACCGCAAAGACAGGAAGTAAAGGCTTTTCACTTAAAAGACACTATTTCCACCCTACTTCAATCCCACGATGATTACAAACTCTATCGCATTATTTTAAATAAATCTGTATTGGTCTCATGAAACTATATTTTTATAGAAAACCTAAAATAGAGTGAATAAAATTGCATCGGATGAGTTAAGCAAACATTTTCACAATTTAAAGCCATTTTCAAATGATAAAAAAAAACGTAAAGAACTGAAAAACTAAAGTGGCTTAAAAAGTAGATAAAACAGGTGACAAATGGGACTGCACAATTAGAGCAAAGTGTTTTTTATTTATAATTTAGAGGCGATGTTTTTAGAACGCACACGTCGCGCGGCGTGACTAATAGATGTTCCTCCACTTTGTCACTGTCAATTACCTCAGGTGAAAGGATTTTGAGACATTTATTTATCGATATGTGAGTTGGGAGAGTTTTTCACCTAATTGCCCTCACAGGATTTATTATTGTGCAGTAATTAGCAGACCTGTGGATGGAAGAAGGAAGGAATTGATGGAACCGCCCAGCCCAGGTTTCACCAAAGCAGGCGATCCTTTCACCACTTCCAATCGATGAGGCCATTAACTCTCGGCTGCTTTGATAAAACTTCTAGGTGGACCTTTCCCCCCTAAGTATTCTGTGGAGAAATGCGCAGTTTTCTTTAGAGAAGAGGTAGCCCGTGGTACAATTTGCCGTGCAGCTACCCACCCATTATCTGTCGGCATACAAACCTTTAGACCACAATACCGGATGGTTCGTACAAAGGACTTGGTCGTTAGAAGATGTTCACTTTTAAAAAAGTGAGAATATATATATACAAAGTAATTTATAATACAATATAATGCGGCTTATAATTGTAGAACAACATTTGAAAATTGTCCCGCATGTGTTTATTTTTGAACGAAAAATCGAAATTTATTTTAAGGAGAAATAACGATTATTTCTAACCTTAGGGATGAAGTATGAAAGGATGAATTGTGAAGAGTAATGATGAACGGAAAAATAAAAGTGTCCAGGGATGGGAATCGAACCCACAGTGTTCCGCTATTCCGCACGCTGTTCCGCTTCTGCATAATAATTTTCCCGAAAGTTTCAATATTTTTGAAAATACGAATAATAAAAATTTTCGATCATCAATTCTAATAAAATGAAAACTTGAGCAACACGGCAGTATAATTGCATCACGTTCTAGGCGCATCACATGAATTAAAAAATTATAAATATCACTTCAAGTAGCCTCTTCAACTTTCAATAGATTCAAAAACTGAACAACGAATTTGTATAAAATTTTGTTTCAACTCAAATTTCAATTTTGTTTAAAATAGCCTTGGGTGATGTATGGGTGTGTGTTGTGTATGTGTAATCATTAGAGAAAAAATCAGCCGTATATGAATGGTATTTACGATTTTAAAATGGCAGAGCATCATTGGACGATGAGGCGCACGTTGGCCAGTCATTCTCCCTTAAAGGATTTCTGAAAACACAAAAAAAAAAGAGAATTTAATAAAAGCTATGAATTGGGCTACGTTAGAAACTCGGATACCTAAATCTTCAGTAGGATTGATAATCAAAGAAGATCTGCAGTTGAAAGACACCTGTCAAATATTTTCCTAAAATGCGTTCGAAAAGAAATATTATCGTGTTTATGCTTCAAGTAACATGCTTGAAATGGTCGAACAAAGCCCTAATTGGAATGAAAACATATTATCTGGAGACGAAACTTGGGTTTACGGATATGACCCCGAAACTAACGCCGATCGAAAGAGTTGAAAGTAAAAATGAGCCAAGAATGAAGAAATTTCGTCTTTGCAAGTGAAAATTCAAGGCTTGACTAGTGTCATTCTGTGACATTAAAAGGATTTGAGGAAGGACAAACAATAAATAAGGAAGTTTATTTGAACATTCTGAAACGTTAAGCGAATCAATTCGCCTTAAAAGAAAGAAAATGTGGGATTCCAAAAATTGATTTATTCATCACGACAACGCTCAGCCACACACTGCTACATCTGTGCTGAATTTTTTAACCAAGAACGGCATCTCAATACTTCACCAACCTACTTATTGTCTAGACTTAGCTCCCAAATGACCTTTTCCTATTCCCAAAAATCAAAATGGTTTTAAAATAGAGGGTATTTGACACTAGAGAAACCATCATTGCGGAATCGAAATATGTATTAAAGAGCATCCTGAAAGACGACTTTTGTGAATGTTTTGAAGCATTGAAGCGATTGAAGCTATGTTTAGATGCGGGAGAAAGGTATTTTGAAAAATACTAATACATTTTTTCTCAGTCTTACTGTATTTATATTTTACCTTTTCCGGGAAATGACTGAACGGACCTTGAATATTTTACCTATTTTAATTAATTTGGTACGACAAAATAAAAATGTTATAGTATTTATGGATTGATTTTTAAATATTTTATTCCGCAAATTTATTAATGTACATTAGTGCAATCTATTATAAATATGTGTGAAATATCTAAAATTACATAGTATATCTCCATGCTTTCTTTAAAAGCCATCACACAACGAAAAAAAACCATGAAGAGTGCATAATATATAAATATAATGTGAATATAATAATTGTAGCGATCTGGTGTATTAAATTGGCGAAATCGATTATAAATTATTTTTCATACTCAGTGCACTAATTGTGGAAGTTCTTCATTGTAGAACGTTTCTATCCACAATATGTCTATTCTATAGACAGACTTCTATAGAGTTAATAGTAAATATTAAAGTACGAATAGCTGGTATTCATTTGTAATAAAATACCTCTCCCATTTAGTAGACTGAATGTAGGACATTCAATAAATTAATAAAAAATAATGTAGCTTTTAATCTGCAGAACGTCCATGCTCAGTTAGATGAATAAGTCACAACACTAACAATCCCAAATCCATATAGAAGCGAAAATGTTTGCCAAAGTTTTGTTCTAAAACTCTCATTAGTACAAAAGCGACAACTGTTGAACAGAATCTTATGGGAGGAGTTATGAAATCGACTAAATCTGACAAAAAGCTATTTAAAACTGGTGAAGTGGAAGAGCCGATTTTAAGCCAGAATTCATCATAAAAGTGTCATTAATCCAAAATCATGATGTATAAGTAGGATTTTGTTTCAATTTGCCTGAAATCTAATATTGTGTCTTATTCAACTATCCGAATCTTCATTTTCTGTACAGAGAAGATTAAATAAATACATTTTTATAGTGCATTTATTAAACTCATTATTATGCATTTACTAAAAGAAAGAAGTTTTTTTTTATTATTATCCCATTGTATAATCATACAAGGTCATTGAAACTAAATTCATAGATCAAATTTACAATCTTGGTAGGGACGCACAATCTGACTGTCATGTGGTGCCCACTGGATAACCCTCTAACGACAGCAACTCTTTTTACCTACC
This sequence comes from Cordylochernes scorpioides, assembly GCA_030710605.1. NCBI lineage: Eukaryota > Metazoa > Arthropoda > Arachnida > Pseudoscorpiones > Chernetidae > Cordylochernes > Cordylochernes scorpioides. The sequence continues at coordinate 29,898,200 of CP092863.1, read as the reverse complement.
ATGGAGACTTATGGAGTAAGAAATGCTCATGTGTACAGTTCATACAATCACGGCGCAGGTGAACACTTCACTTCATTTAGCACATCAAAACACAATTACGATGGTTCAAGAGTACACACAAAATATTCCTATGTGTTCATGTAACATATTTGAACTGAATAAGAAAGTAAACTTTTCACAATCCAAGAATCCTCACATGCCTAACTCCATAATATTGCACCATCGTGCAACCAATATCACATTGGAGACTGACTTGTAATTAAATTTTCAACGACCATCTTGTAGATCCAAGCCGGAATGGTGAAACTTCCGTTTTTAAACATCCTTTAACAAGTATCAACTTGTCATTTATTTCCTCAATATTTCCCTCTCTCTTTTATATCATTGAAATATTTGGAAAACCTTTTAGAAATAAAAAGGTATCGCCAGAACAAAAAGGAGAGGGCGACAATAATATTTTTTTTTAAGAAAAAAATGTAAAAAAGTGGAGAATTCAAAAATATTTCCATTCAAATCTGCTGCGTAGTTTAATTCAATATATCACTAGATATGGAACTAGGAACTATATTTATTTGATATATTATGTAAAATACTCACATATACGTTTCAAATTCAACATAAACAAACTAATAAGCCTAAACAATGTGCATTTAAGAGAAAAACCTTTTTATATTCATATGAGCTGTTTAGTTACAAAAATATTTTGCAACATTGAGCACAAAATATGTTTAATTTGTCTCATTTTTTAATTATATATAATTACTAATTACAACTTTAATATAAAATCAAGTTATATATCACTTATCCCAAATACACATGGTCCAGGCAATGATAATCATTGTGGATAGTTAGCGACTGCTTCTACTCTAAATGCACCATATACCTACACATGTATAAAGCATTTCGACTTTTGCGCTTAAAAATTTTCTAGAGTCTGTTTGGTTGTTTGCTCTCACTTTTACTAAAAACGGAATCTTTAGAATAAAAATGTGCTCAGTGCGGAATTCAATCCCGGGTCGTTTCTAAAATCGACAGTAACGCGCCACTTCTCCACAAACCTCTCTCATATATTCTAAATCATAAAAATGATATTGTATATTTAACAAATAAATTAAATGAATTAAATAGTCTCTCTAAAGGTTTCCCAACGACGCATCGCTGAGACGTTCTTGGCAGATAACTTTCAGCTCACAGTGTTGTGATCAGAATTGAGGAGATTACTTCATATGTCAGGATCATTCTGCTGCTGTTGTTTCTCCATTGACAATATGTGTTTATAAAAATGAAATCACAAGATCTTATAAATCAGATATATCACTACGTTTCTTCATTTTTAGGAAGAAAAGTTGGCTTGTGAAATCTAAACCAAATTGTACCGTAATAAAGCAAAATATCGCCATAGCTGTTTTAAGATCTTGTGATTATGAATAGAACAAGATATTTATTCTAGCGCAATTGAAATCTACCCATCACTTGAATTTAAAAAAAAAAAAAAAGAATGGAGATTCAAGCCTGGTTTACATACAAATTGATGTTGGCTGGCGTGAAGGGAGATGTCATCAAACGGCCGTGTCTACAGAGATATCGTCCAGAAGGGCCGAGGTTCCCACGGGATGGCTCCAGACGTGCCGCTCCATGCGACGGCCGCATCAACATGACGTGGAATTGATGGGACAATGACAGTACTGTCATCACCTCGCTGTCCCACTGCTGTCCAATAGCGTTGGAGTCCCCACCCACGTGACATTCATCTACTTCACGACACACGTCTTTATGCTATATTTTCATTTAGTAGCAAAACTATATATTATTTATAGTGATGTTCAACCCCCATTAGAGATTGTGTGTACACAATAAAGTGAAAGGATTTTTATAGGTTTTTTAAAATTGTAAATAAAATAATATAAATGTAAATATGTAAATAAAAAATAAAAAGTAAAAAGGTTACCAATTCAATAGTAAAGTAACAAAATATTGAGTTTTATAAAATAAGATATAATGACTAAAACATTCAACTCATTTACAATTAGTAAATTCAAGGAAGGTTACTAACGACCAAGTAAAATTGCGCTGAGTAAAATAAGGAAGGAAGTTGAGAATATTATAAAGATGAAGTTCTATTCATAAAGTTGTGGATGTGTTGTTGGGAAGCCTAACAGAGGAACTGCTGACCAGCTCAAGATTGGAAGGTGGTACTGGGAATGGTCTTGATGAGGAGTGACACAATCATTCATATTTCCTAACGATTCTTTACAAAAACACAATTTTCACTATTTTTTCTTTTTAACTCGAAAAAAAAACATATAGGTTATGTTCTATGTGTGCCATATTAAAGGTTTCAATAAATAATTCCAACTATCAAAATATGTTAAGTGGCTTTCCCTAATATTTCCAACAATTAAATGAAAGAAAAAACAATAAAAGATTACGCCATCACATAAATGGAGCTAAAAGAAATTTCCAAGTGAGAGAGAGAGAGAGAGAGTTAAAGCAACCGTTTAAAATATAATATATATATATATATATATATATATATATATATATATATTTCCGCCAAATATTTGTTAAACTTGGACAATTTTCAAATTTGAGTGCAGAAAGAAAAATGTTTCCTGGAGGCTGATTAAGAGGAAAAGTTAGAAACATCCATCCAATGTTCCCCAGGCCAAACTTGCCGAGGGCTGTGCATTCAGTCGTTTTAATTATTTGTTCTGCCCCCACCAATACAAACTTGGAAGCATTTTTGAGACTACTCCCCCTAATGTAACAATGTTTACTGAGCCCAAGCAAATACTTCATTAGTCGACCACTTAACATTCAGACGCTGAAGGAGATCAAAAACTGATCAGTTCTAATGAAGATTGCTGCCTGGATGGCTTCAGATACTCCAGGAGGGAACTGTGACCATCTCCGAACAACAGCAGATTTTTTACCTAATATATGCAACAAAAAAGCATTTTATTAAGACATTTTGTTTTATATAAACTCGTACTTGAGTCCAAGAATTAAAAACCACCAAGAGTAATTTCTAAAAGGAATACAGTAAGTGGTTTGGGCACGCTTATCTTCATAACAATGGTAAGAGGATCAATAAATAGGTATTCAGCTATGCACAATCTTGGTGGTGAGAGATAACAGCCACTACATGTCTACTAGTAATCTTCTTTTGCATTTTTAACGATATTCTTTGATTTTGTACTGAACTGTAAAAGTGGTATATTAAAGTATACAAAGCTCTGAGATCGGCAAATTCATCAGAAAAAAACTTTTATATAACTGGATTTTTTTTTACGTTGATAGGTATATGGAACTGCCAATTTATTTTGCTTTTTTTTTCAGCGCCTTTTTCGTTAAATAAATTGAATATTGTAAAATATATCTAATTTTTGATCAAATGTGTTTTATAAATATCAGAACATGACCTAAGTTCAAGGTTTTAAGAGAAATTAAAGTACACAGCCTGCACAACAAAGACAGATTCAGCATCCTGAAAGACACCGTATGTCTTTGGCTCTTCTTGTTATCAAGAATATTGTCAATTATTTTGTAATGTAAATAACACCACCATTGAGAATATATTTATTCCGATTGATGGCGTAATCCATTAGCAAAGTTCAGTTGAATGATCAGGAGATTACCTTTCCTAATATGCCGTTAATTCAGTCAATTCAGTCTCGTTACACGGTTGATTTGAATAACGTAGCTATGTAAATATAACGCCAGGAATTGATAATTAAGCTACAACAAAGACTAAACCAACACATTATCAGACGTCGCTTCAATTCAATTTGAATCTAACACTCGGTTAAATATAAGATTCCATAATATAATCGTCCAATCTTTGTAGCAATCATTTTCCATAATTTTTACCACACAATACTTGATTTACTGATGTGTTTCGAGCTACGCCTTAAATATTTTCGATTTTTAAATATATCTTGTTCTCAAAGAATTGTGAAAAAACTCTACACATAGGAAATATATCATACTAATTACATATAAAATTTGTAATATTGATTTAAGGTAGCAGTTAGTTATATTGCCTAAATAAAAATTTAAAAACACCATAACTTTGATCTGAGATCCATAGCATGTTCCTGTCATCCAGCACATGAAAGCTATTGAAATTAATTCGGGCTAGTGAAGAGTCTGTTTAATCATTTCGACTCAACACACAAGAAGGATAGAGGACTGGAGGATCCATTTTCATGGAAGAAACATCATTTTGACTCAACACACAAGAATAATAAAGGACTAAAGAATTCATATTCATGGAATAGGCATCATTTTTTTATTCAACACGCAATAAGAATAAAGGAATGAATAATCCAATTTCATGGAAGAAGCATCATTTTAACTCAACACACAATAGGAATAGAGGAATAGTTTATTTAAATTCATGGAAGAAGCATCATTTTGTCTCAACACAATATAAAGAATCTATATTCATAAATAACTTGTTATTTTTAACTAAACACATATTCATGGAGAAGTATCAATTGACTCAAAAGATAATAAGAATAGAGGACTGGATGATCCTTATTCACGCGTAGGTTTCAACCTATCTAACAGTAAGAAGGCTTATCTACAATGACAACTTTTTAAAATATGCAAATATGCAAACTAGTCAAAGCTCTCATGTTACAGTGCCATAGTGTAAACCTGCCATGAAAGTGCGTTCGAAAAATCTGAGAGATAGAATTCTAAAGGATTAAATATGTATATTAAATTCAATACCTTTTGTAGATATATTTTGAATTACATAGCAACAAGTATATTTTAATAAACTGATAATTAATATGATGCTGATTGTACATATTGCCAGACACTTCTTTCTTTTGTACACAGTTCTTTTCTCTCTCTCTCTCTCTCTCTCTCCTTGATAATATCATATGACTATTCTATTCACGGCCTGAAATTATTGTATATATATATATATATATATACTAGCGGATGTGTACCCGGCTTCGCCCGGGTTTTATCCGAGTGAAAGTTTGCCTAACGAATATTATATATTATGAAGTATAATAAACAATGTTAAAGATTAGTTTTAATTATTAATCAAGATTGTGTGTGAATATGTGAGAAAGATGTAATATCATTGTTGTTTTCTTGGCCGACTGTTTTACATATGGTGTTATCTTAAAATTGCTTGTTTTGAATATTTTTTTAGATTGAGTTGAATGAATTGCTGAATTTTTTTTTTTTTGTATTTATATATAAATAAAATTAACTCTGTTGATTTTTTTTTTTGTATTTAATCGATAACAGCGAAGTTACGCATTTTAAAGTTAGGAAAAATATTTTGATGTTAAGCAAAACCTGCTCCATCTCGTTTTACATAAATGTTGAAAATTTGGTCGAAATTGATGCATTGTAACGAAAGTTTTTAGTGAACAACACTTATGAAATTTATATTTTATTAATATATATATATATATATTAAAAAATGAAATAAAAAATAAAAGATAAAAAGATCAGGTGTTGAAATCAATATAAAAAATGGCATATCCTGACCAGGAGCACATGTGCTTTACAGAAGGCAGAGCGCCATCTGGTGGAACAGAAATCAACTAAACATTGATTTAGCCTGTTCCCTGATATTTGGCCAACCCAATTTCTTGATAAATCAAGAAAAGCCATCCACGAACGCGTTTCGCGCTTTTTGGCGCTCGTCAGCGTGGAGTAGGCTGAACCATTGAGACCAAAAAAGATTTTTTGATCCCAATGGCTTCCTGAAAAACCAAGAAATGGGTATTTAAGGCCAAACTTGCGTAAATACGCTTAACACATTAAAAAATGAAATAAAAAATAAAAGATAAAAAGATCAGGTGTTGAAATCAATATAAAAAATGGCATATCCTGACCAGGAGCACATGTGCTTTACAGAAGGCAGAGCGCCATCTGGTGGAACAGAAATCAACTAAACATTGATTTAGCCTGTTCCCTGATATTTGGCCAACCCAATTTCTTGATAAATCAAGAAAAGCCATCCACGAACGCGTTTCGCGCTTTTTGGCGCTCGTCAGCGTGGAGTAGGCTGAACCATTGAGACCAAAAAATATTTTTTGATCCCAATGGCTTCCTGAAAAACCAACTTGATTTATCAAGAAATTGGGTTGGCCAAATATCAGGGAACAGGCTAAATCAATGTTTAGTTGATTTCTGTTCCACCAGATGGCGCTCTGCCTTCTGTAAAGCACATGTGCTCCTGGTCAGGATATGCCATTTTTTATATTGATTTCAACACCTGATCTTTTTATCTTTTATTTTTTATTTCATTTTTTAATGTGTTAAGCGTATTTACGCAAGTTTGGCCTTAAATACCCATTTCTTGGTTTTTCAGGAAGCCATTGGGATCAAAAAATCTTTTTTGGTCTCAATGGTTCAGCCTACTCCACGCTGACGAGCGCCAAAAAGCGCGAAACGCGTTCGTGGATGGCTTTTCTTGATTTATCAAGAAATTGGGTTGGCCAAATATCAGGGAACAGGCTAAATCAATGTTTAGTTGATTTCTGTTCCACCAGATGGCGCTCTGCCTTCTGTAAAGCACATGTGCTCCTGGTCAGGATATGCCATTTTTTATATTGATTTCAACACCTGATCTTTTTATCTTTTATTTTTTATTTCATTTTTTAATGTGTTAAGCGTATTTACGCAAGTTTGGCCTTAAATACCCATTTCTTGGTTTTTCAGGAAGCCATTGGGATCAAAAAATATTTTTTGGTCTCAATGGTTCAGCCTACTCCACGCTGACGAGCGCCAAAAAGCGCGAAACGCGTTCGTGGATGGCTTTTCTTGATTTATCAAGAAATTGGGTTGGCCAAATATCAGGGAACAGGCTAAATCAATGTTTAGTTGATTTCTGTTCCACCAGATGGCGCTCTGCCTTCTGTAAAGCACATGTGCTCCTGGTCAGGATATGCCATTTTTTATATTGATTTCAACACCTGATCTTTTTATCTTTTATTTTTTATTTCATTTTTTAATGTGTTAAGCGTATTTACGCAAGTTTGGCCTTAAATACCCATTTCTTGGTTTTTCAGGAAGCCATTGGGATCAAAAAATCTTTTTTGGTCTCAATGGTTCAGCCTACTCCACGCTGACGAGCGCCAAAAAGCGCGAAACGCGTTCGTGGATGGCTTTTCTTGATTTATCAAGAAATTGGGTTGGCCAAATATCAGGGAACAGGCTAAATCAATGTTTAGTTGATTTCTGTTCCACCAGATGGCGCTCTGCCTTCTGTAAAGCACATGTGCTCCTGGTCAGGATATGCCATTTTTTATATATATATATATGTATATACAAATGTAGAGTCATATATGTATGACAGAGCAAGTGTCTCTAGGGGGACATAGCGCTTTAAATTGAAATAAATAAATAAACAATGCTGGAGGAGAATGCTGAAGGAAGCTGACCAGCTCTCGACCCCTGTCAGGGACCGAACCCCAGCATCGATCTCAGCTTATTGAAATTTAGGATCCCCCGGGGTGACGCTGTTTTAAAATTCTTTTTTGAAAGAAAGCGGATTTTTTTTTTTGCTTGCGCCGCTTTTCTTTACCCATATAGTTAAATAGCGATTTAGGTTTTATTTACCTTTTTTCCTTCTTTCCATATTTTAGAACTTTTCTTTATGCAGTAAACTTTTGTTCTTGTCTCAAAGACTTTTTGTTTTTGGTATAGCGTTTGATTTTTTTATCCATAGTTTTTAACTTCTCAAACTTGCACGGATTTCTTAAAGAATTTAACGCGAAGTTTAATTTTATAAAAATATTCTCTAAATATTCATCATCACTTTTTAAAGAAGAAAAGTGGTGAGGTTTAAAAAAATATTATATATTCTCTTTTTGTGTTTAATTCTGCAGAAAACTTTACTTCTAACTGTCGAATATGGTGCTTCGGGTAAAGTTTGTGAACGTGGAAAATATTTCGTATTAAGAAATAGGCGTATGGCACACACATAGTTGAGTTGGAATGCCATGACCTCTTTTTCGCTCTATTCCATGAAATGCCAGAGTTCTCTAAGTACGCGCTCCCGCTCTAGTAGACAATATAAAAATATGGTTTAATAAGATTGAAATTATCAAATATTTCGTGGTCGACAATAATGAAGAGCTTGGAAAGTACGAAAGGTCCAATGATAAGCCCGTTGAAAAATCAATTAATGAAATATTCGAGTAGTAAATTTTTAATTATTTAATTAAACAACTCATTTTGTTATCTACTCTACTACAATATGAATTGTTTTCACGCGCAATTATTCAGATCAGATATAGCGTGTCTTATTTGCAACTGGTAATATACATATATTTTGTGTGTGCATTTTTCATTTTGTATAATATTCATTTTATGTTCAGAAGTTATAGAAATGGTGTTTGTTTATTTCATAAAATAAAACTTATTAATGATACATATAACATCGTTATTCTAATTGTTATCATATTTATTATTGTTCGAAAATATGAATGTGTTTGTGTGTTGTGAAAAATATTCAGGTTGGCAACAATAGTAAACTCATTATTGGAGAGAAGTAGAGAGAGAGACAAACTTCAAAATAACTTGCACAACTATCGAAGAAGAAAATAGACCATGTGATTAGAAACTATATAAATGGGTTCATTTTCTTATATAAATATGCTAATTATAGTTTATAATGAAATTCTGCGGTTATTTATTAGCATCTGGAGAAGTTGTTTCTGAGATTGTATATGATCACACGTTACCATCAGAATAAAATAATACTTTCTTTGGATTTTTGCAAGTCTGTACTTTAAAATGATTAAATAAATACTACAGCCTTTTAAATTATGCATTTTCATAGTTCTGTGACCCTCTATCACGCTTTATCAACATTTATCTCTGTTTAATTTATCTTTGATTTTTGTAACAATAGACTAAGAGTGCCAAGGAAATATATTGAATTTTTTATCACGCTTTTCAAGGACACCACATCTTATAATATTTATTTTTCCGATTCATGAAGATTTTTCAATACGTGCAGAACGTGCAGCGATATTTCAAATACGTTGAACTAGAAAGCAAAGATAAAATTAACAAATGTTGTTACGAAATATTCACAAAATCTAAACATAAAATAAATGTTTTCAAATGTCATTTAAAAAGTTTTGTAATCAATTTTCGTTCTTTATTAAGTTTTGATCTTTGATTTAAGTTTTCTTTATTTGGTATTTATACTCTTTAGGGGCACATCACTTTTCTTATTTTATTAAACATATTTATAATTCTCTCCAGTCTGTGCAAACATGCTTTTTTATATAATTAAAATGATACATGATAACTGTTCCATTTAAACGTATAACAAACTATAATGTGTTATCAAGGTCAGCCTTCGATGTAGAAATACTCGCCATTCTGACTTGTTATTATAGCGGTTTCTTAATAGAGGATGTGGCGAATCAATTTAAAGAAACACAAAGAAAGAGAGGGACTGAGAGAAACGATATAAAAATGAGGTGCGAGGTTTAATGGAAGTTGGTCAATTTTACGGCGTCGTCCGGAATTGTTTGAGCTCGGGAGGGACGATAAAGTTCTAAATGCCCGGAACAAAATTGAGTCTCCGAATGGAATGCAATTTCCAGAGCGAGGGCGCCGAATTCCGCCAGCGGGACACGCGACCCACGTGTCTGCTTCCATCGACGGCACTTCAGAGCAGCTATAACATCATCCTAATGTTCTAATAGATTGGCTTTTTTAGCATGTGGATAATATTTATGGAACAACTTTCACATCAATAGATTTAAATCTCCTCTACATTAATTAAACATTTCTTGAAAATAAAGATACTTCGGCCAGTAAATCTTTTTATTACCTCGACGTTTCGACAAAGATTTTTATACACAACGAGAACAAAATATTTTTGTCGAAACGTCGAGGTAATAAACAGATTTACTGGCCGAAGTATCTTTATTTTCAAGAAATATGAATGCTGTTAGGATTTTATAAGTTGTTTTTTCCTAGATTAGTTTATTTATATTTTGACCAGATGACTGGACGATTTTACATGTATATAAATTGGTTTTTAATGATGTAAATTAGTTAGTCATGAAAGGAAATTAAAAGTGTTGATTTTCTTAGAGGTGTTTGTGTTGACTCTGCTCGATTGGTAGACTAGGAAAGAATTGGATTCCTAACAGGTTATGGGCCCAGCAGCACGCTTCCACTGCGCCGTAGAAAGAAATTAGAGGTCAAAGCTGAAGAAAGTAACGAAGTGTAGCTGAAGCTAAGGTCTAAAGAAGTCGGGCTAAGGTATAAAGAAGGTAAAGTTTGAAGAAGTAGTGTTTGAAGAAGTGAAGGTGAAGTTTGAATAAGAAGAAGTAGAAAGTTTAAAGAAGAAGAAGAAGAAAAGATTTGAGTTATAATTTTTTGTGAATTTGCATAACTGGAAATATCAATGGCTGACGAGTTCAGAATACCTAAACTTGATGGTAATAATTATTATTCCTGGGCTATAAGAACTAAATCTATTTTAATCCAGAAGGATATATGGGATGCGATTGAGCCTGGATTTCCTAGGGAAACTACAGAAAAACAGAAGCGGAAAGATAGCTTGGCATTATCTGTCATATTATTAGCAGTTGAAGATTCATTCCTAGATGACATCGGTGATTGTAAACGAGCGATCGATGCATGGCAGATGCTGGAGGATATCCACACAAAGTATGGATTACTACATATATTACAGCTACCGAGAGAATTTTTCAATATTGTCAAAAGAAATGACGAAGACATGAAGGAATATTTCGCGAGAATAATGGAATGCCATAGAAAATTAGCAAAGTGCCACCATGGATTTGGGGATGGCGAATTGGCGTTAATTATGTTATTGGGATTACCAAAGAGCTACGAGCCGCTGATTCTCAGTTTGGAACAGCAAGAAGAGAAGCTATCTACTAGTGTGGTTAAATCCAAATTACTTTTAGAAGAAAAAAGACAGAAACAGCGTCAAATTCCTCAAGAAGATCCTAATTGCGCTTTTGCGGTAAGAAGAAAAGAGGATACATGCAAATCACCATGTCAAGAGCAAAATAAATTTGAATATGATCAAGCAAGGAATTATCATAATACGTGGACGGAAGGGAAAAGGGAAAATTATAACTACCCGAGGCAGATAAGGTGTTTCAGTTGTGGCAGATTAGGGCACATAGCTAGGAATTGCAGATTTGCCAACTCCTCAAGGAGAATTAGCGAAGGTATCTCCAGGCAGATAAGGTGTTTCAGTGGTGGCAGATTAGGGCACATAGCTAGGAATTGCAGATTTGCCAACTCCTCAAGGAGAATTAGCGAAGGTATGCTGAAACAAGGTACGCTAGACCTGACTCATAAGGTCCTATTTGCGAACAACTTTAAAAACAATAATTCGCAGAATATCTGGTTTCTGGACAGTGGAGCTACTGAACATATGACGTCGAACAGACTGAAATTGACGAACACAAAAAGTATTTCAACTTCAGTAGAAATGGCTAACAATGAGAAAATAAAAGTATCAGAGATGGGTGATGTAACCATCAAGCTCGGTCACGAATATGGAGGTGAAACCTTGTTCTTGGAAAACGTTTTATACGTTCCTGAGTTAGACGGAAATATTTTGTCTGTTGGAAGGATTGAGGAAAGAGGAAACAAAGTATTATTCCAGAATGGCAAGGCCTCTGTTTTTGGAAATGATGGCGGGTTAAAATTGAAATCTAATAGAAGAGGAAGAATCTATACAGTGGAAGAACTAAAGAAGGAAGATGAAGGGGAATACCAAAATGAAGCTGCAATCCCAAGAGGATATTCAGGGACTGATGAGGAAACAATATCGGTAGAGAAAGATCTGAATAACTTAGAACGAAGAGAGGATGGAGAGCAGGCCTATGAAGACGAAGCACTGAGGAGAGAAGACGAAGGCCAGAATGAAACTATAATCCCAAGAAGATCTTCAAGAATTGCGGCTAGGCAGAAGGAGTATTGTAGATCAGCCTTCCACCGTGGGATAGATGAACATAAGAGCCATCAAGATGAAATGCCGTCATCATACGAGGAGGCGCTTAATATGCCCAAAGCACAAAATCGGCTGAGGTCTATAGAATGTGAAATGGCATCACTTCGGGAACACAGAGTATGGGTTTTGACTTGCCAAATGGTGTTAAACGAAGACCTAACCAGGATCTTGACCACTCTAGGCCTCCGATGAGGGTATGAAAACAACTTTAAAATGGGGGGGCATTGTTAGGATTTTATAAGTTGTTTTTTCCTAGATTAGTTTATTTATATTTTGACCAGATGACTGGACGATTTTACATGTATATAAATTGGTTTTTAATGATGTAAATTAGTTAGTCATGAAAGGAAATTAAAAGTGTTGATTTTCTTAGAGGTGTTTGTGTTGACTCTGCTCGATTGGTAGACTAGGAAAGAATTGGATTCCTAACAAATGCCGGCCAGGCAGCCTCTATCTTTACGATTAATTAAACAATTAAAAAAAAGGTTTTGGGGAGATGAGTTTCTTTTTATTTTAAAACACGTCTCAAGCATCTCTGCCATTCTACAGGAGAACAATGAATAAAACGCCGCCTGATGCCAATCCTGATGCCATTGACATTGACACAATTTCATTCGTTTTATTTATGTTCTCCTGTAGAAGGGAAGAGATACCCGAAAGCTTGAGATGTGTTTTAAAATAAAAAGAAACTCATCTCCTGAAACCTTTTTTTAAAATTATTATTATTATTGTAAATACATATTTCCTAAATATTCAGGTTACGACACTGACTAGATAGATTTAATTGATGTTTCCAGATTAGTATTCAGTTCCTAATCCTGTGGGCTTGCTATCATCCATCCATATCATCAATTGACAATCAAAATAATTTTCTTGACATCTTGTCTATACATGCAAAAAATGCACAGTCTGCACTATTTAAAAAAGATAATTATATATATGCATAACATTATGTACAATGAACATGGCGCCTCTGCCAGCGCTGCAAAGTTTGGTGGAGAATCGCCAGTGGGTCTCCAGCGACACCACGCATTTCTCGATCTACGAAGAATACGTAGATCGCGTACTTCGCCGCTGAGGAGATGGTGATGGCGTAGTCCGCGAAGCCAACTAGATATCATCAATATATCAAGGAAAAGAGATAACCTTTCTATACAATCTAGTGCTGTATTAAACCCACCTCAAGACTTTCTTGTTGAAATAGAAACTTGAAGATTAAACCATATTTTCTCTCTTTTTATTTATCTTTTAGAAAATAGATTAAGACGACACACATAATTGTAATAAGATCTGAACATTAAGATTTCCAGAAATTACTTAATTGAACAAACTTCTAAACTATTCCTTCATTTTTTAAATTTTTCAATAGATTTAAAATTAAAACGAGTAATTGAAAATAATATATATACCGATCTCTACCTTTTCAGGAAGTAAAGATTAAAGTGGGCCAGACAAATTTTGAAATGGAGTTAGAAATTTGTTTCAGTAATATATATGAGATGTCACAAGACAAATGATTATTTATACTTGTCATTGAAAAGCGACTAAAATGTCGAGGAATAGAGTAGGATAGAAAACCAACATAAGACGTTCTTGAGAGAAGAGTAATATCTAAAAACTGAAGAATACTATATGGTAAAAATTTTCCGAAAGAATACTTGTATTTATCTATTAAAAAAGCTCACCTTTTCTCTCCCAATAGACAAAATAGGCCATAAAATTTGTCATGCCACTTTTTGCTATCGAAACACCTATTTATTAAATTCTGCAGATTCAACGAATTCCTTTGAATATTATGTAATTAAGTCCACCTTCTGGATTGACGAAGGGCCTTTAGCTGAAACCACGTCCTCCAGGTGGGGTTCTGAAGTTGCCTACTTATTGCTAAGCTGTTGTGGATTTTTAATCAACTGCTAGTTTGCCGAAAATCAATAAATGGTTCATAGTTTTGCATTTATTGTGACGGAAAAGGGCCCTTTCTTTTAATTGAAGAATAAGAGAAATATTTGTGGTATTGCAAGCACAATGAAGTCATGGGGCCACAATGGTTTCAGGCGTCAATGGATAATACAAAAGAACAAGGCAGGTTGGACTCTACCTAGAAAAGGCCAGCGCCAAAGACAAGGTACATTAGGGTGTGATCTACAGGAGAGGAAGCGTTTATCTGTTTTTAAGTCTGGGAGTAAATGAACAATCTTTGACGAAATTCGACCCCGTCGGAACCTCGCCCTGTCTTGGGTATGGCGGACTCTCAATTAAACTTTATTGCTTTGTTCTGTATTATATGATTGTCAAACTGTCGCGTTGAATTGTATCTACCTTTTGTAAGTGTTATACTATTTATAATTATGATATATATGAAATTCTAGTGAATGTTGACATATATTTTACTACATACATGTATTTATTTTGAAAACATATTGTATTATTTTTCAATACTAAGTCAGGATGGGCGCGACTGGCGTGATTCCATCAAGGTGAGCGGTGGATTCGAGAGAAGAACAATTAACTCCTTTCTCGGACAGTCTCCGGAGAATCTGAGCGGAAATCCGTTCCTGGACTCTTGCTTCCCTAGAGTCCCCAGCTCTGTGCACTTCCGACAAATGGGCAATCATTGCTATATGACGTAGAGACTGAGGATTATCAGCTGACATGATATCATAGCTGTTACGTAGAATAATATCTTCCTTGCGTCATTTCGTGAATCGAAAATTTGTCGATTTTATTTGTTCCACGACTGTGGTACCACTCTCCAACACACTCATAAATTAAATGCACAGAGACAATTTCAAAAACTCCATACAGACATAAGAATCGCTTTTATCAGCTATCAATTTACCTACATTTGTGAGTTTCATTATAAACTACCCTTATTTGAAAAATAAATTTTCATTAGATAAAAATATAGAAGCATAGGGCGCTTCTCCCGTCAAAATAAACGTCAAAAACTGACGCCATCTATTGACCGTCGCCGCGAACTAGCGGCCTCGGGTCGGTGACAAAGCCACAACACCAGCTTTGGCAAATTGAGAAGCGTCCATCTAGAGACCATGGTTTCGGGCTAATGGCCCTCGTCAGTCTAGAGCGAACTTTATTCCATGAGATCCACACGGGATCTAATGGAATCTTCACAATCTACCAAAGAGGTGTTTTTAGATGGCGTCAGTTTTTGACGTTTATCTTGACGGGAGAAGCGCCCTATGCTTCTATGGATCAATTTCCTCCCGGCATTTTTCCATCTAGATAAAAATATTTGATTGCCTTAACACATTTTCGACGAATAAAATAACAATTAAAGACAAACAGCAATTAAAAACTATTCCCTTTTTATTCTTAACCCTTGAATACTAATAGTGAAATGTTTCATCTTCAAATATTTGGTAACATGAACTATTAAGATACTTTGATCAAGGTTAAAAAGAAATGGAAATTTTCCAGAGAGTTTTTCTATTGATCATTAAGAAGAAGATTCGCCTCTCCCGTTAAAATTGATGCAAAAACTAAGTCCACCCTGGAATGACGTAGGCCTTTAGACCAAAACTTTAGTCTCCAGATGGGCGTTTTGAATCTGCTAAAGCTGATGTTGTAACTTTGTCATCGGCTTGAGTCTGTTAGTTTTCGTAAACATGTCCAAAATCTTTTAAAATCAGGTATCAAATAAAACTAACTCTTTCAATTAAACTTATATTTTTAAATTATCATAAAAAAAGAAAGTTCACCACTCTCATTAAATTTGACGCAAAAACTGAACGCGTCTATTAACCATCTACACAAACCAGTAGACTCGAGGCGAAGACAAAGCTACAACACCAGCCTTGGCAAATTCAAAACGCCCACCTGAAGACCAAGAATTTTGGCTAAAGGCCTTCGTTACTCCATGTCCGGCTTAAACGGCACTTAGTTTTAGCATCCATTTAAACGGGAGAGATGACCTTTCATCTTGTTGATCAAAACTCCAGGGAAGATTTCCACTTGTTCTCAATGTTTTGACAAAGTATCAAAATAATCCATGTAACCTAGAATTTAAAGATGAAGTACTTCACTAGTAATATTTTAAGCTTATGAATAAAAATGAAAGGTGTTTTATTGCTGTGTCTTTAATTGTTATTTTTCTTTGTCGAAAATGATTTTGAAACAATTAAATGCTTTCACCTATTCAATGTTTCTTCTGAATATGTATTTTTCGAATAAAAAAAGGTAGTTTAAAACACATATCACCAATGTGTGTAGCGTTTAGGCTTTGAGTAAATTTTAATGGAAGTGGAAAACTTTCTTTTTATTATTCAGTTAAAAATATAATTATAATGGAAAGGGGGAGTAAATTTTATTTAATGCCTGATTTAAAAGATTTCGGAGATGTTTGCTCCTCTACACACCTGTAGAGGGATGTCTGAAGACTTGTGAAATCAGGAATCGTATACTCTTCTCTTTATTCTTCACTTTTAGAGTAAAATATTATTTGGGTATATTTGATTAGCAATATATGAACTTCAAATATAGGAAATTGCGATTTACTATTATAAAATATCAACTTCACCTGTTCATTTTTTTCCGGCCATCCTCAAGCAGCCTAGTTTCTCTCTGCGGTTATACTCTGGAAGGAGCCAACTAACCAAACAAGATCAAGGAGCGACACAAGGTTAGCTAGATGTCAAGTTCCTACAGTGCCACCAAAACGTGGATACAACCTCACTTGGCTATTGGTTGGAGTTAATCCTTTCTTGGCGTCATCTCCACAGTGTGAAATTGGGAGAAACAGAGTGAGGGGGAGTGTGGAGGCGGTGGAAATGAGGCGTGGCTTCCATTAGACACATACTGCTCCGTCTCTAATTATGTCCCCGCTGTGGCGGCGTACTGTCACCGCGCAGCTTCTATTGCGATTATTACACTAAACAACATATAGCTATTTCTGAAAAAGTACAATGTCATTTTTGTACTATTTTTCATTGAGGTTTGCCACGTACTTTGCCACGTCTCACGTACCTTTGTCCTTAAATGACATTTTCTTGATTTCTCACCAAGTTTCTAGGATAGTTTTATTTTTGTCGGTGAGGACAGCCTGCTCCGCGCTGACAAGGACCAACCAACCTGACACAGGTATCTAGGAATATTTTATATTTATTCCAGCGAATAGCGCAAACCATTACTAACTTTCAGTTGCACGATCAGAAGATGATTTTATTAATATAGGTCTCTATCAATAGACACTAGTAATTCTTAAGAGAATTAAGAGAGTCACGCTCAGCTACGTGATTTTATTTCAGCATCTGCCGTTAAGCAACGTAAAATTTCGAGCTATAGCTTTTATTCAGGTAGTTTGTGAAGCTCAAACTTGGACTATCATATGCAAAGTACTAACCTGTATATTTTTACCTCATCATATAAATAGTCTAGGTTTTTTTCAAACCCAAGGAATTTTAAATGCCTGAAGTAGAGAATAAGATAGTTCGAAAGCTTACGTTGACTATAGCTAGATTCTTAAATAAACAAACTTGGCTATATACGTGATATATGTTTCTAACAAATTTATTATAAATCCATTTGCATTACATTTTTGTTAAACCCTTGTAGTTGCATAGATACTGAGTGTGTTGGTTCCATTGTAATAGTCTAGACGCAAAATGTACTGAATCCGTTGTTGTAGCCCAGATACAGAATGTATTGAGTCCATTGTTGTAGCAAAGATTCAGGGTATCTTGAATCCATTGTTGTAGGCAATATTCAATTTGTGTTGAATTCTTTGTTGTACCATAGACATAATGTGTTGAATTCATCGTCGTGGCCTAGATTAGGGGCTTGTTGAATTCATCGTTGTACCATAGACACGGTGTATAGAATCCATTATTGTAGCCTAACCATAGTGTATTGAATCCATTGTTGTACCATAGACATAGTGTATAGAATAAATTCTTGTACCATAGACCAGTGTATAGAATCCAGTCTTGTACCATAGACACAGTGTGTATAATCCATTATTGTACCATAGACACAGTGTGTAGAATCCATTATTGTACCATAGACACAGTGTATAGAATCAATTGTTGTACCATAGACACAGTGTACAGAATCAATTCTATATTGTGTAGAATCCATCCTGTAGCCTAGAGTCAGGGCGTGTATCATTGACACACCTGTACAGAGTGTATCGAGCAGGAACACGCGGGAAGAGAGAGAGAGATGGATCATAGACCGACATTAGCGGAATGGAAGTCGTCCAATCAGCAATTAACCCCCATTTGAAGACCATTACCGCCCCGGGGTAAATCTGCTGGGAGTGGGAACGGCTCTACAGGGACCCTGCAGGGATTTGTCTTCTTCCTTGGAGAGAGCATCTTGGATGGGCCACGCTGAGAAATATAACTAATAGCTCTTCTTTCTATATTCTTCATAAATAATATCATTTTAATTACATTGATTGATGTTTCAATTTGAGTGTATAATATTATCAAGGTTTTATATTTTTATAAAGATTAGGATTGTCCTATTGATATTATATAATAATTCTCATTTTTTGAACTGATAAATATATGCTTAAAAGTGAAAACGCATGATGAAACGTAAAAATGAATATATATCAATATTTCCTTTCCCGGTTGTAAGACTACTTGCACAAGTTAGAAAACTTTCAAGTTTTTTTAGAGAAAACCACACCAAGATGCTCTGCGGTGAGGACCCGATTTGTACCTTCTGTAATTCAAAACTAAAAAATGAAATCACCCACTATATCTTTGATTGCTCTGCTCTGAAAGAAGAAAGAAGAACCTTTATGTTCAAAACTGGGGAACTCTGTGCTTCACTCCCATCAATAATTGACAATATGACCCAGAATAAGTATACTGCTACAGCGTTTTATGGTTTCCACAAGTCCCTATCTCAGAAGAAGGCCAAGTGACACTCACTCCTCACTTTCCTACTGCTACTCTTTTTGTGTTGTTTTTCGTTCTTCCCTCTTTCTCTTTCTTTTTTTTTTTTCTTCTGTTTATATTGTTGTTTCCTTTGTCTCACTGCTTTGTTCTTATGCATACCTCTGGTGAATCCTGTATAGGGTCAGTAACCCTAAATAAAGGCTTTTTTGTTGTTGTTGTTGTTATATATATCAATATCAAATGAAAATTTATTAATCTTTTTTTGAAAATCACAATATGTAGTTAACTATTGTTTTGAAAATTGAGCAATCCATACTTAAATCAATAGTTATCTGCAAAGGTATATATTGGATTGAATAAAAGATTTATTTGCTAATATTTCGGCTGACTGAACGCCAACCTTTATCGAGGCCTTACATTTTTGTATACACCTGTGTATACAACACAGTTTATACAAAAATGTAATGCCTCGATAAAGGTTGGCGTTCAGCCAGCCGAAATATTGGCAAATAAATCTTTAATCAATCCAATATATGCCTTTGTAGATAACTATTTTGTGCAAATATATCCATTGAAATTAGTAATAGGTAATATTTGTATACTAGGCGCACTACTCTCTATATACCATTCAATCCTTGTTTAACATTTTCTTTATACTAAGAAACATATTTAGTTTTTAAAACGGATTCTAGTATACAGAGCGAGTAAGTGTACAAAAATTATATCTGAATGCTCATAAGAAAATGAGCAAGATATTGTGTCGAATATTTATTTTATTAACAAGTTATCAAATTTAATATTCATGTTTTGATATTATGTAAACTTTCCTTATTGTGCCTCTCTGATATTTATACATTTTGATTACTTACTGTGTCATCCTGAAGTTTATCTTTCTTAATTTCTACTTGACATTTTTGTGGAGATGCTAGGCAGAGCGCCATCTAGTGGAACAGAAATCAACTAAAAATTGAATTAACCTGTTCCTTTTGATATTTGGCCAATCTATTTTCTTAATGAATCAAGAAAAGCCAACCAAGAACGCGTTTCAGGCTGTTGGCCCTCGTCAACATGGTGCAGGCTGTACCTGTATAACTAAAAATATTTTGGTCCCAGAAACTTCTTGAGAAATCAAGAAATGTGTAGCGTAAATACGCTAAACATGTGTAAACATTTTTTTTGTGTGTGTTTTTTTTTTGTGTGTGTAAAGCAAATTAGGCATATCCTGATCACTAACACGAGCGTTTTTACCTTAAATACCAATTTCTTTATTTCTCAAGAAACCTCTGAGACTAAAAGATTTTTGGTCATAGAGGTACAGCCTGCACCAAGCTGACGAGGGCCAACAGCTCAAAACGCGTTTGTAATTGGCTTGCCTCATTGCCTCTCTGGTATTTTATAAACTTTTATTTGCTCTCAAATAAATTGCCGTGTGTTCCTGAAGATTTTTGGTTTTCTTAATTTTCTACGTGAAAATAGAAACAATAATTGAAAACGTCTTAATTCTTTTTGAAATTAAATCTTTGCACATTAATTTAAGAATGCTAAAAATATAAAATTTTGAAGCTTACTAACGTGATTGACAGGAATCGATGTCGTTGTTGTGTTCAATGAAGAACCTCAGATGTTTCCATACATCACAGCAGTTACAATGTCCTCTATCTTGGGTGTGTAAAGCTGCTGCTCTGGGTCCATGTCAATTTTCTGCAAGGCTGCGGCCATTGCTGGGCATGAGAATACGTAGGTGGGTGTTATTTCCACACCAGGACAGTTGTCGCATTTCCTGTAAGTACTTGTGCCATCTGGATGTATTGTCATTCTTTTGTAGTGTTTCGTTCTGAGTCTTGTTATTGTTTTTGTAATTATTCTCTCGTTATCTCTCGAGTTTATTTCGCATATTTGATATTTCTTTATCTTTTGTTGAATTATCTTGTATTTTGCCAAAGCATCAACGTCAAATACTTACATTTTTTTCTTTCTTATGGATCAACTTTCTGGCTTCCTTTGCTAATTCATTTGCCATATCATTACCCCCGATCCCAACATGGGCAAGAATCCAATGTAGAATGCAGTTCTTCTCTAATAAATCCAGTTAGTTTAGTAATGAGTGTATTTTCTGCGTGATTTTAGTTTTGCTCTTCTGAATCGATAAAATATTGATATCACTCCGAGCAATGTGACTTGAGATTTATAAATAAAGAAGTTATGTGCTTCGAGGAAAGTAATTTCCAGATCTTGCGACACTTCCGTCAGATGTAGTGGCTGAAGTTATGTTTTTCAAGGTTAGCTCCGTTGTTAAATATGAATGAGACGAGGGCCTAGCGGCAAGAGAACTCGGGGGAAGAAAGTTAGAAATGGAGGGAGAGAGAATTCCTGGAAAATCTCGCAGATAAATAATAAATTCAGTGAGTTAGGGGCGATATTTCAATAATAGATCCGACCATGTTGAAATAAGCTGAGCGATTCAGCACGTACGCCATATCTTCCTATATCTCTCCACCATAATTCTACAGATAGAGTTAATATGTACAAAAAGATGATTTTGTGTAAATAATTTAAAATATTTTATTCTTCTTTCTCTCACACAAATGACTCTGTTCAGATCTTATAAAATATTAAAACGAACAAAGACGAATAATTAGCTTAAAGAACATTTCGTTGTATTTAAACGACCCTATAGGCATATATGAACTTTAGATTATTCAAATATAAATCTCCAAAGATAATTTCCTCGGATATTTATATTTGATTAATCTAATTGATACAGAAGAATATAATTCTAAAATAGGAACTTTGATTGTAACGTCAGTAGAGATTTTTAGCCAGAACTGATAGATCATCTAGGAAATGGAAAACTCATATTTCAAGCGAAGGGTAAATGGAATTCTTTATAGGCTTGATCGACGACTGTTAGAGTTTATTTTTATTATTTTAATATTACTCTGTAAATGTTTGTATTTGACCAGGAATGACTGGTCACGTGTGTGTATTCTAGTGTATATATAGTGTGGTTGAAAATAAAAGTGTGTGTGAATAGTATTGGTGCCTTTATTCTCTCTTTGGCAGAGGCGTTGGAAACACCATTGGGGTGTCATTTGGATAGTTCGAAACCTATACAGTCCTCTAGATAACGGCCTTCTTTCTGTTAAGGAAAAGATACCTTAACATTTTGGTTCCTCGAGCCGGATTCTAAAAGAGAATCGGCAAATCACTTAAGAAAAGGCCAAAAAAAGGTTAAGAGTAAAGAAAAGGCCAAAGAAGAAAAGGCTAAAGAAGATAAGATCAAAGAAGGCAAAGCCAAATAATTTAAAGCTTAAGAAGGTAAAGTTTAAGAATATTAAGAATAAACAAAGTAGATTGTCGAAATTTAGAGAAGATATGTAAACTAGCCTTTATTTAAATTTGTTAATTGAGAAATTCAAGATGGATAAAAGTAAGAAATTGAGAACGCTGCTGCGATCATCAGTGACAAAAAACATAAAAGAAATTGAGACTGAATTTCATAAAGAATATCCTTCTCGGGACTCTATCTTGGTCGTTTTTAAATTGCTGGAGATTAATGAAAGCCAGCTAAGGAATGTGAATTCCCAAATTTAGGGAGTTAATGCTGGACGATGAGAACACCACTATGCAGGAATTGGAGAGGGAACAGGATTTGGTCGAGCAGTATGAAAGAAACTTTCTGCTAATAGAGAAGAAAGTAGGAGAATATCTCGATCTTAAGGGAAATGACCAACAAGGTCAAGGGGATGTGGCGATCTGCAATGGAAGCAGTTTAGAATTCAGGATGAGTGAGAAGCCAAGGGTTGTAGGAGCTACCTTGATGAAAGGAGTTGATCCAGCTTCTATTAAGGAAGATGCTGGGATTGTGGTATCATCCGAGCAAATGGTAGAAGAGACATCCACGCAGATTGCCGTTGAAGAAAGTGAAAAGGCTCAGGTTGAGAGAAAGTGTTTTGCTGAAGAAAGACAAAGGGCTCAAGTTGAGAAAAGGTCTGTTGTAGAAGTTGAGGAAAGTCATAGGGCTGAAGTTGAGAAGGGATCCGTTGAATCAGATGAAGAGAAAGGGCTGGATGTGGAACAAGGAATGGATTCAAAGAACACTGAAGAAGTGAAGCTGCTATATGCAGAACAAGGTACTGATTCAAATATGGCAGAAGGGCTAGATGCAGGACAAGGCGGACTCTCCTTGAGACGGTATTTGGGGAGGAGACCCAGTCTACTGAAAAGAATCCCTGAAGTGGGGATAAAATTTCGGGAGAATAAGTTCGGAGTTTTGGTGGACACATGAGAAGATATTTCCGGATGATCGCCATTAAGGAGAATGATCGGGACTACCTCAGATTTCTTTGGAAGAAAAAAATGGATAACTGATGGTTTTTGGGCGGGAAATGGTTGTAGACGATTTTAATTGAGTGCCCCGTACCTCAAAATCCGGAAGAAAAAGAAATAGTTGAATATGATGATGCAAAGGTTGGAGAAAGTAAAACGCTTTCTAAACGGGGTTGTACTGTCCAGATCACCTATGTGAAGAGAGAACCAATAGAAAAAGGTTCAATTGGCAAATATCTTCCAAACAATAAAATGCAACTTGTATCGAAGGAAACTGTTTCTGGAACTGTAATAACTCCAATATTATATACTAGCGGACGTACCCGGCTTCGCCCGAGGTTTTACCCGAGTAAAGGTTTGTCTAACGAACATTTGTTAAAACAATTCTCTATAAACTTATAAAAAAAAGATATATTTTGATAATTTGAAACTCGTAAATTTGAATCTCTCGATAAAGTGAACATTTTTTCCCGGTCCCTGTGTGCCGTGTCATCCTGAATTTTGTCTTTCATAATTTTCTACATTACAAAATCATCGTTTTATCTAGTGAACATATTTTCCCGGTCCCTTGAAAAATACTCGATAAGTTGAATAAAATCATGGTCGTGAATCTTTCGATAAAGTGATTATTTTTTCCCGGTCCCTGTGTGCCGTGTCATCCTGAATTTTGTCTTTCCTAATTTTCTACATTACAAAATCATCGTTTTATCTACATATTTTCCCGGTCCCTTGAAAAATACTCGATAAGTTGAATAAAATCATGGTCGTTTATGGAAGATGGACGTAGTTCCCGGAGGTCACCCGCCCCCCGCGCGCCAGGACCTCTTGATCCCTCTGATTGGCCGACGGCCGGACGGGGGTGGGGGGGGGGGGGGGGCTCTTGATCCCTCTGATTGGTCGGTGGGAACTTGGAGTGACCGGCCGGACGGGGTCGCAAGGTGGCGCTGCTTGAGAGTTAAAGCTACAAATCTGCAAATAACTCTAAGGATATTAAAGATATTCAAGAAATTATTTTTCGTAAACCTTTCCGGGGATATGCCTAATAATATCCCAAATTTTCACGGCGATTGGATGTATGGTTTTTGAATCCATAGAGGACACACACACACACAGACAGACAGACATTCAATTTTTTATATATAGACTCGCCAGTTCTCCAAAGGGGCAAGTGCCTACTCCAGCGAAAAATCTTAATTTAGGAGACAAGTCTCCAGAAAAGTCTGGTAAAAGTGCTAAACTGGAAAGGATTGCGAATCCGGTAGATTATAGGAAAATTATAACAAGTGGTTTGAGATCTCTAAAGAAGATTTCAGAGTCCTATGACTGCTCTAAGCCTGCAGACGATACCTCTGGGCCTTCAGACGATACCTCTGAGCCTTCAGACGATACCTCTGAGCCTTCAGACGATACACCTAAGCCTTCAGACGATACCTCTGGGCCTGCAGACGATCATTCAGGAGGTAAAGCTCAAGGTTCTCAAGAGGTTCCAGAAATTGCAGTGGAGGATTCTGACGAAAAGTCTGCAATTGAGGATTCTCAACCTTCAGGGCCTCCTGATGTGGAGGGTTCTGAAGTGGGGGCTTCAAGCGATGTAGAGGTAGGAGCTCAAACAAAGAGCCCTAAAGCCATATCTTCAAAAATACCTTGCATGAAGAGAAAAGAATCCAGCATAGACTTGGAGTGCTACGAAGACCCTTGGTGAGGCTGGTGCTGCTTCCGGTGGCCCCTCCGGAACTTTATGTGACCCATCAACTAGGGGAGGAATGTTAGAGTTTATTTTTATTATTTTAATATTACTCTGTAAATGTTTGTATTTGACCAGGAGTGACTGGTCACGTGTGTGTATTCTAGTGTATATATAGTGTGGTTGAAAATAAAAGTGTGTGTGAATAGTATTGGTGCCTTTATTCTCTCTTTGTCAGAGGCGTTGGAAACACCATTGGGGTGTCATTTGGATAGTTCGAAACCTATACAGTCCTCTAGATAACGGCCTTCTTTCTGTTAAGGAATAGATACCTTAACAACGACTCATCTTAAAGAGATAACTTTGATCAGAAACCTATATTTGGAGTTCCCTAATACAGTATTAGCTGCCTCCTGGCCTGTAGGGCTGGGTCTTCGGGCGAGGCCTGGATGACGACGCCCTAGCCATCCTGGCGTCTGCCAAGACATGTCATTATAAGTATCATCTCAACATTGAACTGAGAGATTCTGTCCTTGTCTGGAGGAAGACAAGATGGAGGAGCCTCCCTTCCTGAGAACAGTTTTTTATAATTCATCACCAAATTGTAAATAATATCATTTATAGCCAATGAAAACATTCAGACGCGAATATTTCTTTTATAATGTTTATTATATAACCCTGGGAAGGTTTACCACTGATGAGCCAAGCCCTCCTAATATATTCTTACATCGCAGTAAGGACAGTATAGAAGTGTGATATAAGTATAAAAGAAACATTCGCGTCTAAATGTTTTCATGTGTTATATTTAGATGACGCGTTATTGCTTTGTATTACTATCATTTATTAGTAAATTAAATTTAATTGCCATCTATCGTTAAAATTGTATACAAATAAATTTACTGGCAATGCGCTTCTTTTAAATATCATCTAATATTATCTCTACAGACCTTACTGCAATGATATGAGTTATTGAATGAGAGGGCTTGGCTCATCAGTAGTGAACCCTCTCAGCGGCATTTGGCGAAACCGCTGAGAGGGTTCACTACTGATGAGCCAAGCACTATCATTTATCTCTTTATTTAATTTATCATTGAATTTTGTAACAATTAACAAAGAGTGTCAATAAAATATTTATAAGAGTCATTAGTTACTAGGTTTTATCATGGAACGTTTTCTTACTTGGGAGGGAGATGACATTCTATGATAGCTGTCCACAGAGAGAGCATTACATAATGAGAACGAA
This sequence comes from Cordylochernes scorpioides, assembly GCA_030710605.1. Taxonomy (NCBI): domain Eukaryota; kingdom Metazoa; phylum Arthropoda; class Arachnida; order Pseudoscorpiones; family Chernetidae; genus Cordylochernes; species Cordylochernes scorpioides. The sequence goes on along the minus strand of CP092863.1, from coordinate 29,872,077 downwards.
TCATTCATTTCGTCAATTAATAATTAAACTTATATTCCTATATATATAAATTTAGTTCTGTCCGCATTCATACAGTGAACCAGGGTACAACGTTGATATCTAGATTGAAGTTTTGTTCGAAGTCTCTGCTGTGAAAATAAAGTGGAGTGAAAGTGGTGTATTCTAAACGAAACTGATGGGATATCATGAAACCTGGCATGATTGAATGGCTATTACATATAACAAATGATATAACAGAAAATGTGTCCACATTTTAATGTTTTAAATATAATTTTGAATCTATAATATGAATTACACATTATCATCTATAAAGATAAAGGTCACCTCTCCCGTCAAAATAGACGTCAAAACTGAGAAGCTGGTGTTGTGGCTTTATCACCGACTCGACGCCGCTAGTTTGCGGCAAGGGTCAATAGATGGCGTCTAGTTTTGACGTCTATTTTGACGGGAGAGGTAACCTTTATCCTTATAAAAGAATATCCTCCCGGCAAAATTTCCATCCATATTATCAATATCAATTTATAAGACGTCACAAGAAGTTGATTTAGGTCAAACTCCATTTTCGTCTTTAGCTTCATCTAGGGTCAACAAGTAGAGAAGAATCATCCTGGCACTTCTACTCTCTCTCTCCCAGTATGGCTCACCCAAACTTGGAGCTAGCGATGTGCCAAGACTTCCATGTAACTTCATGTCTTTTGTTGGCAACAACAATCCAGCCATGATTGAACCATGCCTTCTCTGGTATTGTCACTTATTAGCATTCGTATCGTACTATAATTTTATTTCACCTTAAAATCAATTTTTAAATGGTATTATTAGGGTTAGGGTAAAAAAAGGTTTGAGTTATATTCCAACTAAGTTTTTAATTAATATTTTTAATAGAAAAAAAGGTGTCTGTTGTTGATAAATGATGAATTTTATTGTTTACAAATATTTATTGTTTCCGCTCTCACAAAACTACCTATATTTTTTTATGTGACTCAAAAGGTTTTCGCTAACCTAGTAAATTGATTGTGTAAGGTGCTTGGGTATATGGCTTTTTTGATAATTTTATTTTTAAAATACTCGTAATAAAAGGAAGAGTAATCTCAGACATACTAGGAAAAAAAACATTAGAATATATCAAGAAAATATTTTAAAATACGCATCCATAAATTATAAGGCTTAGTGAGGTAATATAATTTTAAAAAATATTGTATAACCATTGTCAACTTTGAAAAAGTATCATCAAAATAATTTCAATTAAATATAAATAGTATTTATAAATAAATACTTATCTTCCAGAGAACATCCTCACAATGACAAAAATTAAACTATATTACATAGCAAAAGTTAGAAATGGATTTAATATTTACACATTTGCCCCCACAATTACATAAATTCTTTTTTCCGTTGGCCCCCGCACAGTTTGCAAACACTTCAGGCTGGGGGAACCCCAAGTTATTGCAGATTATAAATAGGTTCTATGTACGAAGCCAATTTCTCTTATTGCTGAAAAAAAAAGAGAGTTAGCTAAGCTTTTGGAGTATCTCCTTGATCTACATTTATTACAGGAGATGGCAATATGCTGAAATTCTCCGAAAGACTTTCCGTTTTTACAGCAATAAGAGAATATAGAAATTCTATATATCTTCAATTCCAGAATCATATAAATGTTTATGAAAGCAAAGGTCGTTTCTCCCGTCAAAATAAACGTCAAAGCTATACGCCATTTATTGACCGTCGCCACAAACTAGCGGCCTCTGGTCGGTGACAAAGCCACAACACCAGCTTTTGCAAACTGAGACGCGTCCACCTGGAGACCTTGATCTCAGGATAATGGCCCTCTTCAATCCAGCACGAAATTTATTCCATGAGATCCACAAAGGATCTAATACGATCTTCACAATCTGCCAAAGAGTTGTTTAGCTGGCAAAGTGGCTACGCCGCGTATTTGTGACAACGGTCAATAGAGGGTGTATAGTTTTGACGTTTATTTTGACGGAAGAGGTAATATTTGCTTTATTAGATCAATTTCTTTTTAAAAAATCCCTAAATAAATGTTTATTTAAGAAAATGGTCTCTCAATATTTTATTACTTAAGTGTAAATCAATACCATTTTTCATTAAGTAATACCTATTTATAGTATGTGTTTGGCAACCTGAGCTCTTCTCGACGGCGGTGCATATTTCCCTCGGCCATTAACTCAACCACGCGTGTTTCTAAGCCGTCAGCCCATTACTTCCAACAATCAATTCTTGTTGGATATTCCCTGGCAGTCAGATTAATCAGGGCTCTCGTTTAGAGAACCTCGTCTCTACTTAAATTTACAACATTAGAGAATTCCTTAATCTCTTTTCCCTCCTAACCACTATTTGTGTTGGTCATAGCTAGGATAGAGCAGAGCTAACGTGAAAATACTGAGATAGATAAAAGGTTTTACTCGCATCTTTGAAAATCCATCTCTATGTTTTCTGTCAATTCTGGAAACTCCGAATAAAAGTCAATCTTATATCGAAGTTATCAATACCTCCGCTAAATTTCCTTTGAAACAAAGTCCAATATCTTCATCTTAGATACAACTATAGATGCCTCAGGAGTTTTTCGAATATTCACCTGCGGAGTTGTTTCCAATTCTGTTAAATTTGAATGTTAGCCTAGTTCAATGTCCAACCGTTCAAAAATGTCATAAATACGTGGCACGAAAAATGTCATAAAATAGTGTCAGCTGAAATACGTAATGCTATTTATGCCTGTGTATGTAGTACGTGATAAAAATTTAACAACAAGTATATAAGAATTAGGAAATTTGTAGAAAATATCAATAAAAGAGGCACACCTGAAAGAGGCAAGAAGTATGCCAATTGTAAACAGAAAATAGGTGGAAAACATGAAGTAAAAAAGAAATCCAGGTTGCGCAGAGAAGGGGCATGTACAGTATTACAAACATATAATAGGTAGTAAAATTACAAAATATTTTCTCACAATGAGTTTCTTTTTACTTCAAAACGCTAGCTTTCAAGCGATAATCGCTCAACGGGCTTAATTAAACATTGACTATATCTTAAAATTATAAGAAGTCCCTGCAGTTAGCCCGATGGAGAAAGAAACTCAGTTGTGAGAAAATATTTTGTAATTTTAAAACGTTTTTCACAATTTTATCATGAATATAATAGGTAGATTGAAATAACTAAGAGAAGGGGTCAAGGAGGTAAATTCTCTCCCTCCGTTGTTCCCGAAATAGTTCTATGTATAAACAATTCTGTGTTGTTATTATTCAGGCTACTTCACAACAATAGGAAATTATCGACCTTTTAAAAAGGTTTCTCACTGGAACTGATTCTACATCTATTTTCTAAATATGTCTTAGAAACCACTCAGTGTCAAAGGTGGCTACGGGGGGTTATTCCCCAGTGTTCTCATGAATATCATCTTCTGCTATTCTCTGATGGCCTTTGAACAGCCAGGGCCAGTTCTAATACAGGGAGCGACAGCTGTCAGACCTTGGTGCTTGTTCCATTAAACTGGGAGTGCAAATTTGAGCCGGGAAAGAGAGACCCGCGTTCTTATTAAAAACGCCTGGTCCATTAAAAAGTTGTTTGCGGTCAGAAGTTCGGGATATGCAAATGCACGGGACCCACCATCGATCTAAGCTGTGGGAAGGGCCCAGCTGTGCTCTCAATTAGGTATGCCACCTGCTCCGGTTTCTTCCTCCGCCAACCCAACAAGTATCCATCTTCATGGCTAAAGTTGGTGTTTGGATGAGCAAACTTTTCAGCCTTTCTTGCTCGCAGTCTACGGCGACGTGCCATGGCGACTCTATTACATATCAGATGACGACTGCCTGATGAATGCCAACAGCTTGAAACGCGTGAGAGGTTAATTTTTATTCAAGAAATAGTATGGTGAATATTCTGTTGTAAAAATCATCGATTCGTTTATATTGATTCCGACAGATGTCATAAGCTATCGAAATCACTCAGTTGCACGATAAGTTATTTTTCTTAATTTTAGAGCACTTTAATCTCCAACAATGAGCAAAGTTGGTTCATTTAGATTGAGTGTTATCTTGCTCGGGCTACTCTTCACACCCATAACCCCGTAAATTTCAATAGAAATGTTTTTAACATTAGAGTCGAAGGAGATGGGGTGTAACATAATGATAGAGAATATTCTGATCGTATAATGACATTTTGCTGATAGCAGAGCGCCATCTATCGGAATATATGAACTAAGATACAGCCACGCTGATGAAGGTCAACAACCCGAAAAACGTATGTTGGTTGGCATTTTATGTTATTACAAGAAAATAGTCTAAATTCAGGAGAGATGAATAAATATTATAAACGTTCAGTTAATAATTATTTCTCTAGATGGCGCGCATCAGCATGATTATTTATTTTAATAAATGTCTTATTCTGTTCTGATATAATGGTGTCTGGCTTATTCCTCCTCTGATTGGCTCTCTTATATCATCTGACCTTAATCATCCAATCATCGTTGAGTCTATTAGCCAATCAGGGTTTAATGTTTGGCTAGTTCAGTGGTTGCATAAGGAAATGAACAACTATATTGAATATAAGAATGTGGTTTCGAATCAAGAAACTTTCTCATTTTCTATTTGTACTTTGAATATTCAGAAAAGATTATTTCAGCGTTATCTGGAATTCATATTGATATTAAGATTTTTCAATATTCTATTATTGGAATATATATAACTCTCTCTTAATCGTCTTATTCTACAAAGATATCATCATACAAAACTTCATCATTCAATTGTGTTGATAATCTAGCAAATATCCCCTTCTAATATACCTTCGAGAATCATAAGTAATCAAATAGGATTGAACACAACTTCCAAAAGATAAACCCAAGTATAATCGAATTGTACTCTTGGACAAAACTTAAGGAAATTGTAACTTTTAGCATATCTGTCGGGGATTCAGACAATAACTCTGAAAAATATTTGTGACCTTTATTGAAGACACACGAGATAACCAAGTGTGAACAAAATTGCCTCTGTCTTCAAAAAAAAAAAAAAAAGAATTGAATAGATATTGTCGCGCGTGACCCCTCCGGTTCTTCTGCGACGATGCGCTTCTTCCGCCGTGGATCACCTGCCCGGGCTCCCGTTGCTCTTCCCTGCAGGCCACCCGAAGACGTCCAGAAGAGCAGCAGCAACGATGATGGCGATGGCGAGAGTAACGACAGCAGGCGGCACAGGACTTCAAACACTGACCTTTATTGTCATCCACTACTAAACATTACATTTAAATGGGATAACAAACAACAAGTATTTACATCCTAGGGCCAATATAAAAGTTTAAAGTTCCCCTGGAAACGGGACCACAGCAGCCTGCGACTCCTGCATCAGTTTCAGAAGCAAAACAGGCGTAAGCGCCATCTATTGGCGGAGGTTGCAAGTGTTCTTCTCGTAACAATATCAAAGACTTTCCACTTCCCTAAATTTTGTCCATGAGTGTATTTTTAAGGACAACACAATATGTTCAAAACTATAACTTGTGTAAATAATATTTCATAAGATAGTCTCATCGGAACATTAACTTGTGAAATATATAATATTGATTCATAATCTTTTTAAATTATTTATTTTAAAAAATATTTGGCGTTCTTTTCGCACCAACATATAAAATACTACGTTTACCCAATTCATTATTCAAAAGTTTATATGAACATGATTTCTCCTCAATAAAAATAACTGATTATCGCTTTCACAAATTATCATTCACGCACTAATCCCTCTTCAGCCATGTTTTGTTAAGTTTCCAAGCCATAAATCGTATAATATCTGACAAAGGTACTCACAGCTTTAGTGATTATCATGCTGACACAACATAAAACAAATTGTAAATATGCAAATATTGGGACACTGTAAATTTTAGGCATTATGATTAAATACTGTGAATGGGTAGAATCATTATTTATGTGAATAATTCTCTATCTGTTGTAATTATAATAATTTTTATAACTAAAGTTGATTTCTCTAAATAGTTTAATTCTATATCTACCCTTTTTTAATCAAATTATTTCTTCTAAACTAATTATACAACGACATATTTTAATTAGTCAGTAAATTAGTAAAAAATATATATATATTGGTAAAACTGAAAATATTTTCAGTTCTCCAAATGCAAAATTCTATTCTTAAAACTAAATTAAGCCATGGAAAAAAATCAATTTTCAATCTATCTTTGAATTCGAAAAAAAAAAAAAGTTCTAAAATTTTCAAGTTGAAGCCGGCAAAAAAGGGTTTTAAAACGTTCAAAGAAAGAGCTGAGAAAGATTAATGACCGGATTAAGAATTAAAGAGAGAACTGTATGAAACAAAGCAGAAGAAGGACAGAGGGGAGGAAAGAAAGACCTGAGACAAATGACCGACAGAAAGAATGGCTGAAATGCTTTCTTCCACACTTTCGGCTGCTAAATATTTATTGAAAGCAATTATCTGCTGTTCACGTCACACGATTGTGTTTCTCATTAAACTTTCGACATCTCTCTTGCTTCCAAACTTTAAATATTAAATACTGCAATAACCTGAAAATCTCTAAATTTCGCCTTAGGTTTTGATATATTCAAAAACTATTTTTCTTTCACAATAGAGTTTCCTTTAATTTTACATATTTATTCTTCATGAACAATTCTAATTCATTCTGAGCAATAATTATAACTCCAGTTTATCATAATTAATCTAATTAGGTGCGCAAAATATAATTAGAATTAATTGTTAAATATACAGAAAAAAGCTATTTATACGGTCAAAATAACTCCGTAAAATAGGTTCATTTAATTAAAAATAAAAATTGCATAATATATGGCACATTTCGAAATTATATTTTTACTGATATAATATTGATTAAATATATTGGTAGAGCTTTTATAATCTCATTATTTTTTTAATACTTTGAAAATTGAACTAAGATTTTTACGTCTTCACATTGTTTTATTCTCTTTCTTGCTTTTGTATCCTGTATTGTCCATTTGTATAAGACTAAAGTCTTAATAAAAAAAGCTTTACGTATGTGAGCAAAATAGGTAGAGATATATATTAAAATGAAAATATTCTGTGGTAGATAATAATCAATATATGACTGATATTGTATCATTATGATATCATAGACGAAACTAAAAATAGTTGCTCAAACAGGGTTCAAGATGTCAAAGAATGTGAAGAATTAAGTTGCTAATGTTGAAGCTGATGGTACCATATGGTTTCCTAATCCAGATTTTCTATAGAGGCAAAAAAAAAAAAAGATTATTGTGTACAGATAATTCATACATTTAACTGCATAATAACTTATACATACTTAGATATTGAAAACTACTCTGCGCGCTCGTTTATTTGTAAAAACTTCTTGTAAGAAATAGTCGATGTTTTAATTAATAATTGAAGAGCGATTATCACTTGAAAGCTGCATTAAAAAAGAAACTCATTATGAAAAATATTTGTAATTTTTAAACACTTTTTACAATTGTATCTTGAATTATGAATGCGTGGATATTATATAAGTTGACTGACCTATTTTAACTTTTACTTAATTCCTGTAGTAAGGTTTTCAGAAAGGGCGAGTTGCTAGTTTTGTTTTCCTCAGCAATTTTAGAATTACTCAGCTTTTATATTTAGACGCGCATCGCTTCCATAAACGCTAATAAAGCATTCTTAACGTCAACAACACTTGAGAGAAGTGGAGATTGGTTGGAAGGCTAATTATTACATTCCACTCTAGCAAAAAAAAATTATTTGCAACTAGGATAAATTGTTACGGCGCTTTTCAGCCGTCGTTGTTTGCGAACAAGGTTTCTAGAAAACCAATATGGGTTCTCTGTAGATACAACTTAGCGCAATAAACTTTATTACAATTGTTTTAATTGGAATTAATGATCATATACAGTGGATGGACTTGCCTTGAATATTCGTCACCAGAAGAATCCTCCTTGTCAACGGCCGATTCAGTCCTAGTTTGGTCAGCTCCCTTGAAACCGTCTTGTAGGATCATCCACAATGTCACACTCCCAGGGAAAACTTGCCACTTCTTCTCTCGTCACTGATGTACAGTTCCACAGATCAGTCGCCAAAGGCTAGGTCAACTTCAGGGAGCCTTCCACCTTTAGTCCAACAGCTGCCATCCATCCGACCTTCTCCGACCGCGGCTTCTTCAAAGACTTCTCGCTGTCGACTGCTGTCACCAAACTGTCTGCTCACCTCCACTTGTCTCTTTCTCAGTTGACCCCACTCTTCAATCCTACAGTGCCCTCTGGGCCAGGAGTACTTCCTACCACCCACGTCGCCTTATTTATTATGAAGAGGGTGTCACAGATGTCACAATATCATATGAATAGACCTTCGTGAGTTTGTGAATAAAAATGTTTTTCTTTCACAGTTCCACATATATTCCTTTTTTATACAATTGTATGAATCAATATGCACTAGAAACCCTACCAGTTTCATTATCTCTTTTATTAATTCTATTAAATTTTCGCAAGCTCCCGCGTAGGATCTCTTGAAGCGTCCACTAGACTGACGAGGTCATAGTGCAAAACCGCAGATCCCAAGTAGACTTTCCTTCTCTCTTTAATCAGGCATTTTGCCTCTGTGAAGTTTAAATTCGCTATCCGTGTATATATCGCATGAAGTTGCTTCTTTATATCTTCATTGTCATCCACTTATATCAAAACTTCGATATTTTTAATAACTAGCTTACATAAACATATATTAAAATCAAAAAAGGCATATCCTGACCACGAACACATGAGTTTTTTAGATGGCAGAGCGTCATATACATCTCTCATATATAGCTCTTTCGTTATACATGAGAGATATATTTTTAAACATATACCTAGTGTTTTAAAGGACATTAGAGACAAAATCATTTTAATTTTGAACTCTCTTATTGAAACTTAGCCATCCAACACCCCTTACACAGAGGAGTTGAAGGTTACCAAGTTAAAGTCGCTCTAAATATTTTCTTTAAAGATAATGTTGAGATTACGAGAGGTCAAGAATTGAAGAACCTTCTCCCAACAAGTAAGACCCTCACCTAGAGTCTAGATATCAGTTTGGACTGCCTTGGGTGATCAAGTCAGGAAGGAAAATAACGCAGGCAGAAACCAGCGGCTACTACACGCAGAAGATCTCGCTCTAGTAAGACACTCTCAGAAACTCTAAGAAAACTCCTTTATTTCCACAACACGGCTCAGTTATATACAAAAGAAGATTTACATAATAACAATTTATTCAAAATATATTTGACATAATAATTAATTTAAAAGGAATTTACATTCCAGGTTATATACTCAAAAGAGATATTTACATAGTCTATGCCACGACTTTTAACATACCCCCACCTTTTCTTTCCTGCAAAACAAGAAAGAAAAACCAGAAAATGTACTTTCCTTTTCTCACTGATTCAAACATCAAGTGCAAAACCTTATTGGTTGGCGGACTTCACGTCCGGATCTTGTTTTGATCGTTAGAGGTTTTTCCCTTCCTTTATCCCCAGAGGTCTTTTCGGGAATTTCCTCAGAGGAAATTTCAAGGGGAAAGAGTCTTTGTACAGGGCGTAGCCATTCGCCTGTTGATGTCTTGACTTTGGCAACCCTGTTCACCTCATCTTTTCCTGAGTAAAGTTTTATTATTCTTCCAACAGGCCAGAAAATTCTTTTAGTGTTGTCCTGGCCTATAAGGACTAAATCTCCTTCCTTTAGGCATCGCTCCCTTTTTTTTTCGGCCCGTTGTATCAGTACCCCTAAGTATTCCTTGCGGAATCTCTGTTTAAGTTCTTCATTTAGTTTACTCAAAATTTTATACTTTCTGGTGAAAGAATTCGCTCTTATTTTTTCCAGCTCCGGGAACTCATTGTTTTCGTTATTCTGCAGAAACATTTGAGGGGTCAAGGGAATGAGATCTTGTCCATCTTCCGATATATATGAAAGAGCTCTATTGTTGATAATACTCTCTACCTCACATAAAGCAGTCTCAAGTTGCACATAATTCAATTTACTAAATCCAAGCATACGAACCAATAACCCTTTTACAACCCTTACCAATCTCTCCCAAAAACCCCCCCACCATGGCGCTGAGGGAGGGATAAAAATCCATTGGATTCTTTTCACACTCGATTGTCTTTCAATCTCCCCCCAATCCAAGCGTTTAAGTAATTCGTTTGCCTTTGAGAAATTTGTCCCGTTATCACTATATATTTTTCCGGGGCGTCCACGCCGACAAATGAATCTTTTTAGAGCTAACAAAAAAGTGTTTGCTTCTAATGTTCTCACAATCTCTAGATGTACAGCTCTATAAACCGCGCAAGTAAATAAGGCCACCCAAACCCTGCTGCCACCTTTAAGATGTAGCGGTCCCAACAGATCCACACCTGTCACCTCAAAGGGTTTGCCTAACCCTATTCTATCAGTTGGTAAAGCTGTGCCAGGAGTCCATATAGGTCTCTGATTATACCTCTTACATATTACACATTTTCCAATTATCTGTTTAATCAATCTGCGACCACCAATGATCCAGAACTTCTCTCTCAATCGCGAAAGAATGAATTGGGCTCCTCCATGCCCATTTTGTTGGTGTATTTCACGAACCATTTGTTCCACCAAAGGATGATCACGAGGTAGTAAAATAGGTCGCTTGAACACTTCTGGCTCTTGTCCATGTAGCAGTTTCGTCTCAACGCACCACAAACCTTCGACGGATTTAATAGTTTTAAATCCATTTCGCGGAGCCTGTTCTCCCGGGAAAGTCTCGTGTTGAATCAACCTCAACAGCTTCCTTTCAGCCCTTTCCAACTCTATTACTTTCAAACTTCCCTTTTCAGCGGGTATTCTTCTCGCATTGTCCAAGAATCTTAAAACCCAAGCCATAATCTTAATGTTTAGGCTGTACCTGGATCTTCTATCTAGGAACCATCGCTTTTCCTTGACGACGAGGGTGGTGTGGGCCTGAAAGGTTTTCCTTTTTTCTTTGAGGATCTCTTCCTCATCAATAGTTGGTTCAAAATTAGGCCAACTCTCCTTTTTCCCTTTGAGCCATTCAGGACCCTCCCACCAGTTTGTCGAGACGAATTGTACGATAGAGCATCCTCGAGAAGGCAGATCCGCTGGATTTAATTTTCCGTTAACAAACCTCCAGTTCTTATTATTGACAGTGTCTCGTATTTCCTTTACTCGGTTTCTTACAAACACATTCCACTCATTCTTTCTCCCTAGCCAGGCTATAACGGTTGAAGAATCAGTCCACAATGTAACAGGACAACTCTCTGTTAAGGCAGTCGAAATAGACCCAACAAGCCTAGCTCCCAAAACGCAGGCCAAAAGTTCTAACCGAGGAATGGTTACCCTCCTGGTTGGCGCAAGCCTAGATTTGCTCCAAAGTAGAGACAAATGTACTCTCCCCTGCACTTCACTTCTCATATATGCCACTGCTGCATAAGCTGATCTACTGGCATCGCAGAAGACGTGTATTTCATTCTTATTAGTTTGATCAAACCAAATATGCCTGGGAATTTTGATTTCACTTAAAAGTCCAATTTGGGAGTACCAGGTTCTAAACTCCCGATCCATATCTTCGGGTAGTTGAGAATCCCATCCGATTTTCAATTCCCAGGACCTTTGTAATAATATTTTAGGAGGCAAAAATATAGGACTGCAAACTCCCAAAGGATCAAAAACTTGTTGAATTTTAGAAAGAACAATCCTCTTGGTTAGTCTTCGGGGGAGATCCCTTTCAATAGAGGCATCACAATTAAGCACATCTTGTACTTTGTCCCACACAAGTCCCAACACCTTGGTAATAGTTCCCCTTTTCTCCTTTGAATTCCTCTCTGGTAAATTAAATTCCCACTCACGCAAGTCCATTCTCGCCATTTCCATGATATTGACAGCTGTATTCTGGAATCGTAGGACTTCCTCCTGAGACGAGAGGGATGTTACCAAATTATCCACATAAAAGGATCTCGCCATAATCTTTGCGATTTCAGCTGCCGGACCCTGTACAGAATTCAGATGATGATCAATAACTGCACCCAAGATGAATGGACTACAATTAAGCCCAAATACCACGCGTTTATGTCTCAAAACGGTCACCTTCATAGGGTCAGTTTGATCCCACCATAGGAAACGAAGAAAATCCTGGTCTTGAAGCTGCACTGAAATCATCTGAAACGCCTTTCGAATATCGGCTAGAACACCAATACCCCTCTCCCTAAACCTAATCAATATTTCAGGTATTTTTTCCAAAAGGTTAGGTCCCTTTTCTAGATAGTCATTCAGAGAAAGACCATTATACGACTTACAGGAAGCATCGAAAACAGGACGAAGAGGTGTCGTCCTACTCTCAGCCCTGAACACCGGCCTATGCGGCAAATAATGGCCCCTCCTCTGAGGCCTAGTCTCCTCTATCCTCTCAATTAGGCCCTCCTGCTCCCATTCTTGAAGAATAGTAGAATACTCCACAATCTTCTTCTCCTTCCTTAATTTACTAGTGCATGCTTCCAATCTCCTCTGCGCTATTTCTAAATTCGAGGGTATATTATTTCTTTCACATTTCCATGGTAGCGCGACTGAATATCGTTGATCCCCATCCCTCCTTATATTCTTTATGAACTGTTCCTCTAGTTCAGTTTCCCTTTTCTTTTTTGAGACAGCTTCAATGGGATCTTGGATTCCCAAGACATCCAGTTCCCAAAGATCCCTCAAGTTACCTCCCGCAACCAACCCATTCAATGCAATTTGGACCTTATCTTCCCTACACACCACCGGAGATTGTCCCATAAGCGTCCAGCCCAACCTTGTTTCCATCGCAGTTAAGTCGGCTCCGACCTGTTGAACTCTCCCCGTCAGCAGTTTACCCAGATGGTCAGCGCCTATTAGAATGTCTATATCTCCCGATTTAAAGTTCTCTGGTGCAATGCTCACCCCTTTATCTCGCAACTTCGTTAACCAATCTCCTCTTGGTAAGGGCGGTACCTTCTCGCAGATCTTAGGTTGGTCCAAAGCTTCCACTCGAACATGATCTCTGTTATTCAAGCTTTCAAGATCCAGGCTGTATTTCCCATGTTTTACCTCTTCAACCCTGGTACCTCCAAACAGGCTTTTGGCTATAGCCACCTCTCCTTCCTTCTCCAGTCCTAAATATTTTATCAAAGCTTTATTGACGTAAGAATATTGGCTTCCCGTGTCAAAAAGTAGCCTTACACAACTAGTAGCTTTCGCACCCCTCAACAGAGCCACTGTGGTCATCATCATAATTTGGCCAGTACATGCTTGGCTCGAAAAAGTAGCTGCTGGGTCAGTTGATTTTTCCTTTATAGGATCTCCTGTTTCTTTTGATGAACTTCCCCGACAAAAAATGTCTAAGTGGCCCCTTCCACAATTCTTACACCTAAGTTGGGCTCTGCAATGTTGCTTAAAGTGCCCATTATTCAAACATCTGAAGCACAAACGTGCATTCCTGATCCTTCTGTCTCTGTCTTCAGGCGAGAGACGATCAATATTGTGACATTGCCAGCTAGGATGGTTTGTTCTCTCACAAAAGCAACATTCTACTGTTCTATGGCCACTGAACAAACCAGACACTGTCGCAGGTATAGGGCCATTCCATTTTCTTTCCTTTCTTATGTAGTGCGACTTTCCTGGAGGCTCTTCTAGTTTGAAGCCTTTCTCTATAACTTTCAATCTCTGCGCACTTTTTACCTCTGCCCTTAAGAAATCCATTAAGGCTCTCAACCTCTCAGGGATCTCCCCTTTCCTATCCAATGGGTGTTCCATTTTAATTCTCTCTTGCCCATAGCCCGATGAAGGATGTCTCTGCCATATCCTTAAAATCTCCGTTGGTAAGGATGACTCCACTAAAGGATACAAAAAGATACCAGACAACTGAGGGTCTATGCCAAGAGTTTCCAAAGATCTTAAATGACTAGATAGATCATCATATAAATTGCCCAAATTTTTATTTTCTCTCCTGACATTTGTTATGACTAAATTTAATAGTCGCCTAACATAAAGCTCCGTTAACAAATTTGGATCCCCAAAACGTTCTTGTAAGGCTTGAACAGCCAAATTATAGTTATCTACTGTAACAGGGTAGCTGTCTATAACTCTATATGCTGGGGAACCAGGCAAAACTGCCTGCCTTAAGTACAAGAATTTGTCACTATTAGACAAATCCTCGTTGTCATTTATCTTGGCAAACTGTGCCCACCAAGGCAACCAGTTCTCCAAGGAACCATCGTAAGTTTTTAACTCCAATTCGGGGAGCTTTACATGTAAGTTAGCCTTCCTGCTGCCAGTTGAGACAGCCTCGTCTTTATCCTGACTACGGATTATGCCAATTTTTTGCTTTACATCAAATCTTTCCTGTATATATCTCTCACAGTCCTCGAATTCCCTATTTACCTCCTCATCGGTAGTGGCTTCTTGGTCCAATAAAGTTGCCTGGCATCGCTCATTCAATGCCACTAGCTCCAAATGGAGAGCTTCCATTCTATCAAATTTGGCATATATGCCACCTTTGTCAACGGGAGAATTCCCTAACTCCGCCTTTATATCATTTACCACTTTGGTAAAAACGCCTCTTATGGCCTTTCTACGCCTTCTGCTAGTATCCTCCATTTTTGGTCTTGTCTTCCTAGATTTATCTTAGCTTTTTTTTTGAGCTCCTTAGATATTCCTTTATCCTCTTGAGAATTCTTCAGTTTCCGTTCCCTTGAGTTCTTGAGCTTCCTCAGCTTCTTGTACCTTGGGCTTCCTTAGCTTTCTTGTACCTTGAGCTTCCTTAGCTTTCTTGTACCTTGAGCTTCCTTAGCTTTCTTGTACCTTGAGCTTCCTTAGCTTTCTTGTACCTTGAGCTTCCTTAGCTTTCTTGTACCTTGAGCTTCCCTAGCTTTCTTGTACCTTGAGCTTCCTTAGCTTCCTTGTACCCTGCCCATGCAGCCCGCCCGGGGACGCCACTAAATGTTGAGATTACGAGAGGTCAAGAATTGAAGAACCTTCTCCCAACAAGTAAGACCCTCACCTAGAGTCTAGATATCAGTTTGGACTGCCTTGGGTGATCAAGTCAGGAAGGAAAATAACGCAGGCAGAAACCAGCGGCTACTACACGCAGAAGATCTCGCTCTAGTAAGACACTCTCAGAAACTCTAAGAAAACTCCTTTATTTCCACAACACGGCTCAGTTATATACAAAAGAAGATTTACATAATAACAATTTATTCAAAATATATTTGACATAATAATTAATTTAAAAGGAATTTACATTCCAGGTTATACACTCAAAAGAGATATTTACATAGTCTATGCCACGACTTTTAACAATAACTTAGAATTAAGTTAGAGGAAAGTTAATTTCTAAGTAGAAGCAGTTGATATCAAACAAATTTTGTGTATCTTGCGTATGTCAAACTAAACGAAAATTTTGTTAACTACTTAGAGTACTCTTAAAAATCCAACAGTCCGTATAATTTGTTCTAGGTTCTCGTGTGTAAGTATGTTTGGTATCCAAACTTAATAAAAGTCATTTTGGAGAGGTACTAATAGAAACTGCTGTTAATATATGCGTTGTTTGTCATTGTAGGATAGAAATATTAAATTAGAAAACACACTGTAGAGAGAGAGATATTATTGATAATACAATATTAGCCCTCGTTGCTAATATATATATATTTTTCCCCTTCACATATACATAGAATTCTGGATAATAGAGTACACGTACTGGGAGAGTATTGGGAGAGAAATTACATCTGTGTGCCACAAGTTCCATTATATCAAATACTATCTTAATTCAACTAAAACGTTTGTGTTTTTTATTACTATATAACATATGCCTCTTAGTACGTTTATATACAACATAAAGTTACGGTAAAGGTGTTCATGTATCAAAAGAGGGACCTCTTCCTTAAACATGCATTAAAACATCGAATATTTCCTCACCCCATTACAGAACGCACTGTTGGTGATAAGAATGATTCATTACACCAGTTTCTGCAAATTCAGACAAAGATCAAACTGTATACCATGGTTTCAGGATATGACCCTCCTCAGTATAGGGGCAGCTTCGATTTCATAACATCCTACGAGAAAGGTTATAAAGGTTATATACCTTTTTGGAAAATTCGAAACTAGCTCCTCTTGCATTGTTTTAAGACATATATTAAATGGAGGTGTGTTTCTTTTGATGCATATATTTGTACCAAAAAAGAAATACCGATCCCTTTAATTATGCATCAGAACGATGCACTGTTCATCACCCTAGTAAAAATGTTACTAGTGATTATAAAGAATGGGCTACAACACCCGTTTTGGAAATTTCAGACAAAAGGCCAAGCTGTTTACCATGGTTTCTGATTTTGTTCCTTATCATTAAAGTTTTTTTTTATTAGGGAAATGAACAGTGAGTGCATCGTTCTGATGAATATTTAAAGGGAGAGGTGCCGCTTTTGGTACATGAATATTATCCTCCTGCAACCTTTATGTTATATATATGGTTTCCAGTTTATTTTCCCGCTGATAGACAGGACAGTAGAGAACCTTCCACTGACCTTCTAGCCAATCAGCATTGAATTCATCAGCCAATGAGCGAGCATATCGTGGTTACATCGAGCTACTAAACTGAAGTATTTAATAAACGAAAGTAGGTTCGAATCATTAAAATTTCTTTAGTTATTGTTGTATACCAAAAGTTCTTATTATATGTTGGAAATGTTTCCGGGAAGATATTGATCATTAAAAAATAAAGGCCGCATCTCCTAACAAGATATAGGCTAAAACCTGAGCACCATCTATTGACTGCCTCCGCAAACTAACGGATTCGGGTCGGTTACAAAGCCAAACACCAGCGACGAGGATCATTAGCCCGAAACCACGATCTCAGTTTGACAAAGCTGGTGCTGTGACTTTGTCACCGACCTGAACCCGCTAGTTTTCGGAGACTCAAAAGTTAGAGCTTAGTTTTTAACGTCTATTTTGACGGAAAGGCAGCCTTTATTATTATTATTTTAAAGATATATTTTGTCATTCTTTGCTACTTTTCAAAAACAAACTATTTTTAGGCCTTATTTTAAATCATATATTAAATAAAGATGTTTTTCTTGTAGGATAGAAAACTGGCGTTTATTGTCTTTCTGTAACTGTCAATTTTGTCGATGTAGGGAATAGATGGATTATCACGACAATAATTTTACGATACCTATGTAGTGTTCACGTTGTAAAGTAGCACATTTCTAATATGCAGGCAGATAATCTAGCTTATTAATACTTCAGTATAACTTGTGTGACGATTCAGTTGAATATTTTTAAAATTTAGTAATTTATAAAATCTATTTCTATTCAGAAAGACCTAAGAGATTTTCATTTAAGTAAATTACAAGAAAAGCGGATTTATTTACATATCAAATACAAAAGTTACTTGCGGATGGCTGAGCCAATTTGGCCGTAGAGTTCTGTTAACAGCTCTTTTCTCGCAGATACTTGCTAACATATCGTTTATGGGGAGATTTCCACAAGAGTCTACATCACCTGTGTTTCATGGTTTCGTGGAATAGAAAACGAGGAAAATGGCTAGCACTATGGCCAGTAATATGATTCCACAAGGACCCCCGCGGCTGGCCATAAAGTCCCTCTAACTACCTGTTTACTGCCCACCACCTCTAAGGCAGACCGCCTGCCAAAACATCGCCCATAACTCCTGATTACACTACTTCCAGATGTAGCCGCTAGGGCGGCGCGAATACTGACCTTTTCTGTAACTTTTAGTTTAGCTCTTTCTCTCAAAGCTATCCAGGAACTTGGTATATTTCTCTCAGAAATTTTCTGAGCACACTGTTGCCTTATTATGAGTTCTGAATATTCTTTAATACCCTCACATTATATTGGATATATATTTATGTATCATACATTTTTCTTAATATACCTTTTGTATGTACGAAAGATTATGTTTATTATAAACCTAGCCAAATAAACCGGCCTCCCCTTAGTTTTACCAGACGTGTGCCGAATGTTGGCCCAAAATAATTCGTTGGGAAACAGTTTTATTACTCTTATAAATATATTAGCATTCATAAATTACAAAAACCGTTTACGACTAAAGATGAAATTTAATTTGTTATTGACCTAATTTGTGTAGGCTCTTCGAAAGAATATTCTTTTTGTTAAATGATATCTTCATGTGTAACGCGCGGGGGCCAACATGTAAAAACTTCACGAAGACAGACGTCCATTTTGTGAGGCTTCTTTTCTATTTATAAAAGGGTTATATATTTTAGAATGGAAAACTAAATTGCGAATTCTAATTTGAATATATTCAAAATATTGTTCAAATTAGAGAATATTGAAATTATTAAAGTCGACTATAGAAAGTCATTTTCACCTCATGTTGTGATAATTCTACCATCTCAATGATCTGATTGACGTACAACTCGCCGTTTTATCAACATTTTATTTGTTATCATATAGGACCTATATAGGGTTCGTTTTATTCGCTTGCTGATTGGTTCTCTACCTTCACGTGATCTTTATAAGCCAATCATCTTTAAGTTCATTAGCTAATCAGTATGCATTGTTTTTTTAGCTCAGTAATTGAATTAAGCAAAGATGTACTGCATTAATTATAATATCGTGAGTTTTATTTTAATAATTTTTTAAACGAATTTCCAAATTTATTGTTACTAGACATTTTAAACACTATTATTGAACTGCTTATCATATGTATACACATGTGGTGCACTTACAGTAAAAGCAGTCGCTTACTTCTACCCACCATGATTATCAGGGCCTGTACCACGTGTACTAGGGATAAGTAAAAAAAAACTATCATTGAATCTGATGCTTTTCATCTCCTTATTCAGAAATGGTCAATTTTAATGGAGTTAAAATAATCCGATTCTATTATATAGAAACATTTTGGACCTGATTATTCTCAAAATATCGCATGTGCAACGGACCGATGCTTTGGTTTCTTATGTACATATATAATCCCTTAATGTTTTAAATTGTATTTTATAAATTCCAAAAAGTAATTTTATTTTCTATTTTTAAAAAATGGATAACTATATATTATATTTAATTTTTAATATTCTCACTTCTCTTTTACATACTTGGTGTTATTCATCATAATACTTAAAAGAAATGAAGACGACCTCCCTAAATTATGTCAATCCACTCCACAGCGTTTACTGGCAGGGATGTTTGTGTTTATGCTTAGTCCTCTACATTATAAAAAGGCGAAGCGCCATTCGTAGTTAAATATCTGAATGTACAATCATAGACAAAACTTAAGGAATTTGTACCTTTCAGCATGTATATTGGTATTTAGACATTAGCTCTGAAAGATATTACAGTGATCTTTGTTGAAGACACACGAGATAACCAAGTGTGAACAAAATTGCCTCATTTCCTTCAAAAAAAAATAGACGACCGACGATAACAAAGAACTTTCACTTCCTTATACTTTATACATGAGTATAGTTGCCCCTACCTGTATTTTCTATGCGTTAGAACCTTCATAACATATACATTTTTTTGTGCATTGGTGATTGCTGGCGATTTTTCTTTCGATCTTTTACCTTGTAACATGAACTTCATAAAAACACTTTTATTTTTACTCAATATTATCTAAACACCTTGTTTCCGAGATAGCTCGCTCCAGTCAAACAGATTCCGTGTACTGCCACAAGTTGACAAACCACAAGCTCGACCCGGTCGATCCCCAGATATCGGAGGAGATAAAAAATATCATTGACAGCTGTCATCGTTAGAGATGCAGCGGCAGTAATTAAAACATCACCAGATATTAAATTTCCTCCAGTTGTATTTCATTCTTTTAAAATATTGTTTAATTGCTGTCTTATTAATTTATCTAGGTACTTCAACAGCACAGTTGATTCTATTTTTGCTGTTAAGACTTGGGTTTGATACATTTCAGTTATTGACATAAAATGCCCTTTTTATTGGCATACTGAAGATCTAAAGGAAAGGTGGTGGCAAAAAATAATAATGTTCTAGAATACAAATTGAGAATTTCTATAAAAACCTAAATAATTGCAATCAGTAATTTAAGGAAGAAAAATATTTTTGCAACAAGTTTCTTTTATTTTATATAAAAGAAACTTGTTGTAAAAAATTTTTTCTTCCTTAAATTGAGAATTTGTTTACACCAACTTATAAAATTATACATTCGATGCTTTTCTGTGTATGTGGCTGAAATAATAATGTCTTGTTATATATTAAGATCTATGTATATAAACAGATAGGTCATCTCTCCTGTCAAACAAAATACGTGATCTATCGACAGCAAACCAGCAGAATCGAGGCGGTGACAAAGCCACAGTTCTAGTTTTGGAAAATTCCGTGCGTCCACCTGTAGACAATGGTTTCGGGCTAATGGTCCTCGCCAGTCCAGGGCGGGCTTTTGATTCCAAAAGATCCGCGGAGGAGCTAAGAATTCTTCAGAATTTTCCAAAGAGGTGTTTAGCTGGCGTATCTGGCTGGTTTAGTCCGGCTATGCAAATTCTGTAGCCGAATATTGGTGGACATTTTGCCGGGAGGATAACGATCCATAAAATGAAAGGTCTTCACCCTCGTCAAAATCCATCAATATTTTATCATTGTAGTATAGTCTGTGGGGATAGTATTAGATGTGTGTATGTCTTAAGAAACATAAATAATAATTACTATGTTTATCGATAGATGGCAAGTGGATTTGCAATATTAGGATGTATTTAAAACTCATAAATTAAGACAGAATATTCCACATGCACTATTATAAATACCACTGGTTTTCTCATAGTTGATATTTTAATTTTTCATCTATATGATTACATTCTTTAGTTTTAGATATATACAACCAATTGTACCACTTGTACAACTAATATCTCCTATAGAAATCATTTTTCTTGTAATGTTCATCACACAGAGTTGCACCTGCAGAAAAACCGAAAGAGTTTTAGAAGCTTGTGTTTTTAACGTGTAATGATAAATAAACTTTTCTAGTTTTTGCCCTTATGCTTTCCGTTAATTAGAAATGTCCTCCTTCTAAGTGTTTATGTTGTAACGACACGAGATCGGTTCTCTGGATAACGATTTTTGCCACTGGAAGTTTTACCTAGCCTCTGGAACACAACATGACAAAATTACTGATTAAAGTGCCTGAATGAGTATTTTTATTCACTTTTAGAACCAGAAACTGGACAATGTTGCAGACACGAAAAGCAACTCACGAGCCAAATATATTCCGAAAGTCGTTTCTGTGAGTACAACAAGCAGAAAGCTTAGAACCTAAAATATATTGGTAGTGAAACTATTTTATCGTTAGTTTTTCAAAAATTCAAATTTTTTTAAAAGGCTATTGTAATTGAGTTGGAATCTAATAAAAATAATCAACTGTTTGAAGAATTTTCTACCACATTACAGCATTGATTTTTGTATCGGGAATACTTTATGGTCTCATAGTATTACTGTCCCTAATTTTAAAGAAAAGCATCCTCCATAGAACATAGTAACATATGGATAACATACTACAAGTTTTCAAAAAGTTTTATATGTATTATATACAGGGTGATCCAAAAGTCCCGCACAACTTTAAAAATTAATAACTCCGCGAATATTTGCGCTAGAGCAATGCGGTAAACACCATTGTGTTCAGGATGCAATGGGATTTTTTATGGCAAATAATGAAAAATTCGAAATTGATTTTAGTTACAATTTTATTCGCCAGATGGCGCTCTACCAGAATCAGAGATTCAGCGGCCAAATTGTTTGATAAATTGAAAAATATAACTGATCGGCATGTATTTTTCCTTTTTGAATACCAGGAAAGAACCCTAATAATATCAAATAACAAATTAATAAAACACCACTTCGCCAAAAGTATGAAGAATTGGTTATCGATTTTCAAATACAATCAGAGATATGTAAAATAGGTAAATGCAAATTAAAACATGTAGCAAAAAGAAAATTGATATTTTAGATACGGTTTGTTTCCGAAGATAATAAATTTCTAATATTTTTAATTCAACTCTCACTCAGTATCGATTATATTTATTTTAATTCATTTGAAAAATATGTATCTATCTCTGATAATTTATTTTACTCTGGAATGCCGTTGTTGTTGTCGTGTCCAATAAAGAGCCTCAGATGTATCCATGTATCTCCATCACAGCAGCAGCAATGTCCACTATCTTAGGTGTGTAAAGCTGCTGCTCAGGGTCTATGTCTAATTTTTGCAAGGCTGCGGCCATTGCTGGCTATAAGAATATGTGGGTAGGTGTAAGTTCCACACCAGGACAATTGTTGCATGCCCTATAGGTTATTGTGCCATCTGGATGTATTGTCATTCCTTTATAGTGTTTTGTTCTAAGTCTTGTTATAGTTTTTGTCATTTTTCTCTCAGAGTTTATTTCGCATTTTGATCTTTTCTTATTTTTCGTTTAATTATCTTGTATTTTGACAAAGAATCAGCGTCAAATAATGACATTTGTTCTTTTCTTTGGCTCAAATTTCTGGCTTCCTTTGCGCCAATTCGAATGCCATTTCATTACCCCTGATCCCAGCATGGGCAGGGATTCATTGTAGAATGCAGTTATTCTCCAATGGTTCCAGTTGGGTAAGTAACGAGTGTATTTTCTGTGTGATTTTAGTATTGCCCTTCTGAATTTCTTCTAGAGCGGATATGGAGTCGCTGTATATTAAAATTCCTTCTGCTTGATGCAGGGATGGTTGGTTAAGGCATACATCAAGGGCTTTCCAGATAGCTGTCAGTTCACAAGTGAAGTTTGACGAAATCTGTCCTGCTCCTTCTTTGATTTTGATGTTTGTTCCATCTTTCAGTATTATGTTAATTCCGGCCCCTCCATTACTCAGGGTAAGGCCTGAAGATCCATCTGTATATGCTGTTGAAGGGCGTTGCCTAGCAATTTTAATCAAGAATTTGTACTATGAGGACATAGCCGTTAATATTACAAACATATTAGACCTTGAAGCCCAAAGTATCAAAGTCTACCTCAATCAAAACAAAGCCATCCACATATACAATATGTATCACCCTCCAAACAATACATTTATTGACGATGGAACAATGGCTCAATTTCTTACAGACAACACTATTATTGTAGGTGACCTTAGTGCCAAACATCAACTATGGGGATGTTCTACGCCAAAAACCCAAGAGGCAAAATACTATCAAACATATTTGACGACAATGCCTTCATGTGCTTAAATGATGGGAATCCTACCCATCATTCCTACAAGCTATAATACTGCACAAGCCCTTGATATAAGTTTTTACTATCCTGACATTTTCCGCAAATGCAAATAGAAAATATTAAAAAGTTTTGGAAGTGATCATTTGCCTAATTTGATAGAAATTAGCACCAAGACCAAAACTAGCTCAATTAAGAAAAATTCTGGAACTTCAAAATGGCTAATATGATATCTTTCGAAAACACCATTGTTAAAGCAGCCAAAGTTTCAATACCAAGAGGTAATATTAAGAAATGCATTCCAAATTATACACACCAGGCAAAAATATTCAAAGACTTATAACTAAAAGAAATGAACTACAAAAAAGTGCACCCAAAACCAAAAATATTGTAGAACTGAAATGAACATTGTGATTGCAAAAATAAAAAAAGATTATGCGTAAATGTGAAAAGGGAAAAATGGAAACAAACTTGTGAAAACCTGAACCCAAGAAACCCAAATACAAAACTTTGGAATTGGGCAAAACAAATTGACAGAGTCCAGCCACAAACTGAAAACACAAATATGATTAAGAATACAGATGGTACACCAGCAACTAATGACAAAATTGCTGCCAATCTTTTAGGTAATTCATATCAAATAAGTAGTAAAATCAAGGTTGAAAAAAGGCCCGAAAGATTATTCATGACTGTAAAAAATGTCACCAGCACTCATAATATTTTCCATGAAAAAAATCAATATGAAAGCGCTAGCTTATGCATTAGAAAACACTGACCTAAACAAGACTCCTGGGCCAGATGGAATCCATGGCCGAATGATATCAAACTTGGGCAAAATTGGCAAAGAAAGACTTCTTAATATTTTCAATAACTCCTGGAAAACTGGAAAATTGCCTCAAGACTGTAAAAATGCAACAATAATTCCCATTTAAAAACTTAAAAGCCCGCGTCATCATCTCCAGCTCCTGGATTATTTGATGCGCGAGTTGCCCTTTCTCCAGATTGATGGCGACGAGGGCCGACATACAATCTGAATAGAGGCAGTCCGGGCTGAAGTTCTTCTCGGCTCACACTCTGAGGGCTACCCTGATCGCAACCAGCTCGGCTGAAAAGACCAATTCGTCCACTCTGAGTGTTAAACTTTCTTGGAAGATCAGCTCCCCATTAGTGAAAATCACTACCCCAGCTCCAGTATTGGTTCCAGACCTACTCCCATCAGTGAAAACCTCCGTGCCATTCCCGGTCGGCTCTCCAGGACTCCAATTCCACTTTGGCAACCACTGCGGAGGCTTTCTTGGGTCCCTCTTCGATTCCAGGGCACCCGCTTCAAGTCCCAGGGCATCTTCCCTGTTCTCTTAGATCTTCTGTCTGATGTTCTCCTCCTCTAGTTTCAACCCCAGGGGAATAAGACCAGCGAGGACCAATAAGGCCTCACTGCTGGTAGTGCGATATCCCCCTGTGATTCTGAGTGTCGCTGTCCTCTGCACTCTCTCTAGAGTAGTCGCCACCTTCTGATCCCTGTTTCGGCGACACCAAGCCCTGGAAGCATATAGCAGGATTGGCTCGACACAGGAGAGGCAGAGGTTCCTAAAAATAGTACCCTCCTCCCCCCCCCTGTTGAGAGCCAACCAGGACAGGCCTGCACAACGCCTCCCTGCCTCTCGCCACCATCTCCTCCGCCTGGTATTGCCAACCCATTTTGTCATCAATGACCACCCCCAGGATGGTATCCTATTGACCAACGCTACCCTCCGTCCTTCGATCCCGATAGCCGGCTTGTGTTCCCATTTGATCCCTTTCCTTTTAGTTCTTATGTCCCTAGGCTTAAAGCTGAGGGCTTTAGTTTTGGAGACATTGAACTTAAAGCCAGAGTCATGGGCCCAGTTCGAGAGAATTTGGAGAGAAGTTTCAACACACTTCTCAGCCTTCGCTCTCGAAGCAGCCTCAACAATGAGGAACTGGTCGTCAGCATAGAGAACCAGCCTGGCTCCCTCAGGGAGCTCCTCCCGGAAAACGGTGTTTACCAGGATATTCCACAGAATAGGTCCGCAGCAAGAGCCCTGGGGGCAACCCCTAGCACAGTTTCTTTCCAACTTCCGCCCACCAAAACTGAGGCTAATCCGTCTATCCCTCAGGAAGTCACGAACCAAGCTGCACAAATTATCAGGACAACCCATGTCCATCAAATTTCTCATCAGCTTGTTCCAGTTCATGGAGTTGAACGCGCCATCAATGTCCAGGGCCACGAAAAGAACCCAAGCACCCTTATTTAAGCCCATCTCAACCCCCTCTAACACCTCGTTCAGAGCTGTGGTTGTGGACTTCCCTTCCCTAAAACCATGTTGGAAAGAGGAAAGGGGCTCATTACTTTCTAGCCAGTGCTTCAGTCGCTGAGCTAGTAGACTATCCAGGACCTTACCTAGACACGCTAGTAAAGAAAGCATACGATAATCATTAGGAGAATTACCCTTTCTACCAGACTTTTCGAGAAGCACTACTCGGGCAACCTTCCATGCCTCAGGAAAAGTACCAGTGTCCAGGCACCTATTGAATAACCTGGAAAGAAGCGATGGGTGCATCCTTACCAGGGCTTTCACGACCGTGTTATCGATCCCTTCGGGACCAGGAGATTTCCTTTTCCCGAACTTGAAAGCCGTCAGTTTCACAAATTCTCAGAAAAGGGCGGATCTACCAAACCACAAGTGGTCAGAGAGATCTCGTCCTTTGGTTCCTCGTTTCCGAAGTGCCGATCCAAGTTGTTTTTATTTTGTCTTCTGCTTTCGAGCGAGTAGGTCTAGAACACATTCTCTCTGAATTTTCTCATTGTTGGTGGATGAAACAGCACCAGTGATTATTTTGGCCGCTTTTGCTTGAACACTGTCTAGTCTTACTTTTAGTGATGAGCTTGAGGGAGCCCAGACCGGTGTTGCATATTCCATTATCGGCCTTATTAAGGTGGTATATGTTGTTCTGAGAATTCTGGGTTTTGCTCCCCAATTTGTTCCACATAGCCTTCTCAGAATGTTTAGTTTTCTGATAGTTCTATTTGAGGTGCTAATTATGTGTTCTGAAAATTCCAATTCCTCATCAATAATAATTAAAATAAGTTTGTTGACATCTTGTCAATACATGCACAATCTGCACTATTAAAAAAAGATAATATGCATTATATACACTATGTACAATGAATATGGCGCCTCTTCCAGAGATGCAGAGTTTGTGGAGAATCGCCAGTGGGTCTCCAGCGACACCACGCATTTTGCGATCTACTATGAATACGTAGGTCGCGTACTTCGCCGCTTAGGAGATGGTGATGGCGTGGTCCTCGAGACCAACTTGAAAGATACAGGACTGCAGTATCACACCTAGGTATTATGGATTCCTAATTTTATCAATCATTTGTTTGTTTATGCTTATTTTTTTGTTATATTTATGCCTTTTTTCCTGTGAGTGGAGAAGACGCATAGGTTTGGTTTTATTGGGTTTATGGTCATTTGGAGTTCCATTTTCCACTTCTCCAGTCCTCTCATTGATGTGTTCAGTATTTTTTACAATTTTTCTATGCTGCTACTTGTGTGCCATATGGCTATATCATCTGCATAACAGACAACCTTTGTGTTTTCAGTGAGATAAGGATAGATGTCGTTAATATATAGCCGATAGAGTAGAGGACTGAGCACAGATCCCTGAGTTACACCAGCCCATCTTCTTCCTTCCTTGGAAATTTCTCCATTGACCCGAACCTTTAACCTTCTTCCCCTTAAGAAGTCTGCAATCCAGATTAAGGGTTTTATCTTACTCCGATGATGTGCAGCTTTTCACGTAATTTCTCCCTCCACACTCGATCAAAAGCTGAGGTCATATCAAGGAATATAGCCGTGGTCTTCTTTGGCGGTTTTTCCTAGAAAGAATCTATTATTGATGGACAGAAGTAAAACAGTTGATCAGTCGTACAGTGCTGGGATCTATAGGCAGTTTGGTAGAGGTTTATTTTATTATTGTTAGTGAGCCAGACTATGAGCCTAGAGTGGATAATTCGTTCTGGTATTTTACAAAGTTTGCTGGTGAGAGAAATTGGCCGATAGTTCTTGTATTCCTTGGCATCTTTGTTTGGCTTCAGTATTGGCACTATAATTGATATCTTCCAATTCTTTGGTAGTTTACCAGTTTGCCATGAAATGTTCAGTATTCGTAGGAGTTGATTATTAGCTTTGTCTTCAAAGTGTTTGATCATTTAACCAAAGATTAGATTATCTCTTGGTGACCTCTTGGATTTTTTTATTGATAAGTTTAGCTCATTCAGTGTGAAGTCTCTCGAGAAAATATCTTGTTGATGGAAGTTTCTTGCTTGTTTAACTAACTGGTTTATATTATTTTTAGAGCCCTGTCTTCATTCGTATAGTTGAGTATGGAAGTGCTTGAAAGATATTCAGCAATTATGTCAGCCATCTGTTTGTTCTCGTTCGCGCTGTTCTATTCATATCGGTTAGAGTATTGGAGGATTGGTATTGGTGTTGATTGTTCTCTAACACTCTAATCATATTCCAGTGTTGGCTGTCCTTTCTTGGATCCATTTTTTCGCAGATTTCTGCCATTTTTCTTGTTTGCATATCCAAATTTCTTGTTCTATTTTGTGACTAATTTCAATGAGTTCTTTCTGTTTTCTTCTGTTTTATTTTTTTAAGAAGTTCATTGATATTGTCTCTCTCTCTGAAATCACTGCCTCGATGTTGTGGTCTTTCCAGTAAGGTATCCACAGGTCTTTACGTCTACCTCTAGGTATCGATGCTTTTGCAGATTTTGAAATGTTCGAAGAGAATTTTTCCAAGTTTTTGTCAAGCGTTCTGTAATTCAATTTTTCGTTGCACAGTTCTTCAAGCTTTTCAGTGAATTTTTTTCAAGTCGGCTTTCCTAAAGTTCCATGTTCTTTTATTCTAATGGACGTTCTCAATTCTGAAGTTTAGGGTTGTTAAAATTGGTCTGTGGTCACTGTTTGCACCTCTCATGATTTTCCATTGTGTTGTGGGTGCGATGTTGTAATTTATCGCTGTGATGTCTATTGCGGATTCTGTGCCTGTGGACTTAGGTGTTCTCTCCGTTATTTAACGGTGTAAGGTCGAGGTCTGTTAGCATGTCCTCAACCTGCTGACTTTTGTTATCCAGGACAGGTGATCCCCAAATTGAACTTTTGGCGTTAAATTCGCCGAGTATGATTGTGATATCCGAAGACGCTTCACTTAATGTCTCTATTGTGTGCACCCATACAAAATTCAAAGATTTCTCGAGCTGAAAGTTGGCGATTTTGAGATGCGTCAAGAATTCGCTGCATGGGTTTTCCGGCGAATTGATATTGATGAAAACTGGCTGTCGAATGTTCTGTGGACAGATGATGCTCACTTTCTCTAAACGGAGAATTTAACATTCAAAACAGCCGCATTTGGGCAACAGACAACCCTAGGATTTTTACAGAAATGCCACTTTACCAGCCTAGAGTTACAGTTTTGTGTGGGTTCACTTCTTTTATTATTGGGCCATTTTTCTTTGAAAAATCAATGGAAGAACTTTTAAAACCGTTTTTGTAACTGATGAACGTTATGTCCAACTTTTGAGAGAAAAGGGTATTGCAGGGCAAAAGCACTAAGCGAAATAACATTCATGAAAGATGGAGGACCTCCTCATATCTCCCGAGGTGCCAAACAATTGCTGAAGGATACGTTCTGTGAAAATCGTGTGATAACTCGCCACTTTATATACCAGTGGCCTCCAAGATCACCAGACTTGACGCCTTGCGATTTTTGTTTATGGGGGTACATTAAATCGTGTGTCTATCGATGCTGGCCTACCACATTGGCCATGTTGAAGGCTTCTATCAGATGGCACGTTTTATCAATTTCAACAGATATGTTATTTAATGCTGTCCATTCTGTCATTTATCGTCTGCAGGCGGTGATTGAGAATGAAGGGTGCCACATTGAGCAAGGATTGTGACCTAATACAAGAGAGAAGGCAGTTACCTCATGTGTTATATAAGCCGCCATGTATTATATTATCTACCAATATTTTGCAGCTCTTTGTGTTGGGATATGGGGATAATAAATGCTGTCCTCACATCTTGACTATATTTTTTTATTTGTGAACAGTAATTTTTTGTTTGTCATTTGCTCACATATTATGTCGTGCAAACCAGAGTGTTATAACTTCTCGAATAACACTGGTACACACAATTTTTCCCCTTATGTTTAGTTTTCGCTTTTCGCTCATTAGAAGAAATAGCATAAGGAATATTTTCTGTATACTAATAACTTTAGAAATTTGTGAAAAAAAATAATACAAAATGATTTTACTGCCACGTTTTTCAACGCAAAAGGTCGATTTAAAAATTATTTTTATTTGAGGGGAAACATTTTTTAAAATTGTGTACAGTATAATAAACAATGATAACATTTGACAAGCCCATAGGATATTTGGAATAAAGTACGACAAATATATTTTGTCACTCCCCTCTATATTTCATTTGTTGGATCATGACAAATATCCAGTTAAATAGTCAAGGGTCTCCAATTAGTCAAGAAACTACACATTTCTTAAAGCAAGAAATCCATTAGTAGTGCCATAATAATTTTTGGTACTATATTAACATATCAAAAATTCGTGTATTGATATCAGCAGTATTTTTCAAACATTCAATCTATTTCACAAAACCCCATATAAAATATAAATATTTTTGCTACATGTTTTAATTTGCATTTGCCTATTTTACATATCTCTGATTGTATTTGAAAATCGTTAACCAATTCTTCATACTTTTGGCGAAGTGGTGTTTTATTAATTTGTTATTTGATATTATTAGGGTTCTTTCCTGGTATTCAAAAAGGAAAAATACGTGTCGTTCAATTATATTTTTCAATTTATCAAACAATTTGGCCGCTGAATATCTGAATCTGGTAGAGCGCCATCTGGTGAATAAAATTGTAACTAAAATCAATTTCGAATTTTTCATTATTTGCCATAAAAAATCCCATTGCATCCTGAACACAATGGTGTTTACCGCATTGCTCTAACGCAAATATTCGCGGAGTTATTAATTTTTAAAGTTGTGCGGGACTTTTGGATCACCCTGTATATAAAATATTCGCATATTATAATACAATTGAAAATTTCAAATATATATCAATTTTCCTTCGTTATGTTTATCTAATATATTTTGTATATATGGTTTAATTGATTCTATTGAGGCACATAATAGAAGAACTATCGCGATGTCTTCTATTCGCAAGTCGAGTACACTCAGTAAGTATGTAAATAGGTTGGGGGGAGGTAGGATGCAACTTGGCGGAAAGAAGGCCAATGGTTAGTCGTCAGAGCTTGTAGCTTCTTGTTAGTTTGGCTCGTGGCCGCAACTTAATGAAATTACATGAGCCGTCAGGATTAAACCTTCGGTCAAATTGTTTTCTTTCCTCTAATGGACTTTTTTACTGAGTCCATCGTTAGGAGTTGGTCCAGATTTGTTCCATAATTTAACGTCCCCTTTCTTCCCGCAATATATTTCTAACTTATTGGCGGATCTAAGTGTTCTTGAAACAATGTGTTTTGATGAATAAACCATTGTGTGGCTGCTCCTTTAGCAGATTTTATAAATAGTTTATCATCGAGTGATAGAGGCTCGTAAAAAAAGACTCTCTCTTCGTGAGATCACACATTGAAGTAAAAAGTGGAACGAACTTGAGAATAAAGTATTAAAATTTAAAATAATGAACTGAAAGAGTTGACCCATCCAGAAAATGTTTCTATCAGTCTTCCTGCGAACCCTGAGAATATATTGTCACTAAGATGTTCATATCCGAATCAACTATGAAGAGTACCATCAATTTTAAAGGCCGTGAAATGGCCTGGCTATGAAGTTTGAAAAGTGTCCCAATACAAATATAGTGAATACAATATTTAAACTATATTTGAGTGTGAAAACCTGCCTAAAAATACATAAATGAAAGCATAAGATGAAAACATTAGGCTTCCAGGAAAAGTTTATTTTTTAAAATTTTTATTTCAATTCTCTAAAGAGATATAAAGCTTTTTTGCATGAAAGCTCGAGTATTTGAATAGAATTTTAAAATAAACTTATCTCTTGAAGCCTCTGATATTTTCATCTTAATATTCATACAAGGTATTATTTTATTGAATAACTTATTCTATATTTATTTTTTCTTCAATCTTTAGGTTTTTATTTAGGCAGATTCCTGTCTTCTCATAGCTTCCTTTATATAGATAATCTTTTGATGATGTTGTGGGGTCGTCTTTTCCCTTAAATTGTCCATGAATAACATCAATTCTTAGGATACAAAAATTTGCATAGTTGAACAAAGTAAATTATTCCCATGTGGAATAGATTAAAAGTGCGTCACATCAGAGAAGTAGTTTGATTCTATTCTGTTTCTGAGCTGATTGTATTTGAAACAAGGTAAAGGAATATCACCTATTTCTGACTGATTCAACATGTTTTGTCGTTACAATGTTTTTCAGTAGTTTAGGAACGATATGACATAGAATCGCAGACATTCCTGCATGCCCATTTATTTGAAATCATATTTCGCTGTGCCATTCTATTTTTTCACCTGGATTCTAGGAACGAACATAATTGGTGTAGTGTTTAAGAATTTCATTAAGAATTTCCATCTCGTGAGAATTTCAATACTGATTAATTTTATATCAAAATTACCATTTTTTAAACAAATTTTAGAGCATATCACTTTGAAACTCTATCTACATTTGAATGTATAGTAACAATTATTAAACGTAATATCTAAGAACAAATAATTTTGTTCCATACATTAAACTTTATCAAAAGCGGCTATAAAATCTCTGTCACAGGATATTTTGGGTCATTATTAGATAGAACCTTGTTGTGTGTGTCGCGTTAAACATTATTTTCTTGTTTACTTGAAAAATCCACTTTTTATATACCCTATACAGCATCCAAGCCGTATCTTACCCCATGGCTACCTTTAAAGAAGTAAAAAAAAAGAGAGAAAGTTCGAAGAGTAAAGAAGAGGAGTTGGTAATAGACTAGGATGGGTACAAAGGTGCGAGATAAAATCTATATTATAAAATCGATATTAATGGACCGATCTGTTTTGCCTTTCTTTCCTTCCCGGGACCTCTATCAGCGGTCCTTTGGGCCCCTGCTCGAGGAATGGCTACATTTTAATGGACGACCCATTAGTGTCACTAATTAGGAATCCATCAAATTTAAACACTGGTTTTTCACCCTTCTTTTGTTCCCAGAATAGCAGAGGATTTAGTTGTTTTCAACTTAACAAAAGAGATTTCAGACTTCTCTTAAACTAAAATGATCATCTATAAACCACTCTTACAC
Source organism: Cordylochernes scorpioides (assembly GCA_030710605.1). Taxonomy (NCBI): domain Eukaryota; kingdom Metazoa; phylum Arthropoda; class Arachnida; order Pseudoscorpiones; family Chernetidae; genus Cordylochernes; species Cordylochernes scorpioides. Next base: position 29,839,511 of record CP092863.1, on the reverse strand, counting down.
TAGCAGTGATATCACTGTGTACACAACTCTATACATATGTATATACCATGATTTGTAAGTTTGAGTTATTCCTTGTATACGTTTCTACAATATCTGAATATATAAAGATGGAATTTTACCTTAAAATAAAGAAGAAGTCACCGTTTCGACACCAGAATGTGCAAATTATTTAAAAGGCGGGTTAATTTTCATATTTGATGGGGTCAGAAAATTATAATGATATTATAATAAATGTATAGTATCGTTAAAACTACTACTATCTCTAATTATTATAAAATCGAAAAAAATATTTTCCGACTATTTATTTTTTCTGCATATGGTACAAGGCTTGAAAATTTTACTGTCATCATTTTGACCCCAAAATATTCCAATTAGCCAAGATTACTACTGATTTGTATATTTTGAGTTTGGAGAAAATGATTATAAAATAAACACAAGGTAATAAGACCAAATCCAAATAAAAAAATAGTGTGTGACGTTTCGGTAACAGCGTTGTTACCATCTTCAGACAAAAGTACTGAGTTTTCCAGTACTTTTGTCTGAAGATGGTAACAACGCTGTTACCGAAACGTCACACACTATTTTTTTATTTGGATTTGGTCTTATTACCTTGTGTTTATAATCTATAATCCAAATTGTGCCTTATCAATGATTATAAAATATTAATTGCATTAATGAATCTTGTTCATCATTAATACTATACTGTTTATAATAAAACCTTTGATTAAAAATAAGCTACAACAATTATTCTTTAATTTATTTACTTTCCCACGTCACTCAATGTCACCCTCCTCAAGAGAATGAGTTCTAGAAGTTATAACTCTAGAATCTAGAATTCAAAAGCTTATTCCCCTTAGAAGGGTGCGTCGTCGTAACGTCGGGATGAAAATAAATCAAGAATAATTGATGGTATCCTTTTTTCACAAACAAACTATCAATCAACAAAGAATCTTTAAGCCTCTCATTGATGGAACGATAGTCTTTGGAAATACATTCCTCGGTTAGAACCCGAGTCCTTTGGGCCGTTCTTTATAATGAACAAGTTCATTAGTGGACGCTGTCACCTTCTCACTTTATATCGGGAGCATATTCCTCATATTTAGCATCCACCAGGCTGTGTCCAGACTGCGCCTTAGTGAGGTTTCCTTAACTAAAATATTTCAAAGAGGTTTTTATTAGTAGTAGTAGTATTGTAGAAATAGCAGAATGACAAAATAATACATTTCATGTGAAATTGCAATGTGGAAGCTAAATAGTTTTTGAAACAATGCTACTGTGACTTGGTTAGCAAACCTGTTATTTCAGAAGGTAAATCCACGCAAGTAATCTCAGAACTCTAGCAGTGGGTCCACTCAGAGCAATCGTCCACAGAGACACGCCACTTCCTGCCACAGCCTAGAATTTCCAAGTATTATAGAATGTTAAAGTTTTTGTTAGAATTTTAATTTGCCTGATAAACCCGGTGCGTGCTTTTAATTATAGTATGGGACTTTAGGACTAAATGGAAATCTATATCTCATCTCGCTAGTATTATTCAAACTCTTTCAAAATTAATATGATTTATTCTTTTTAGGATTCAGTAAATTCAGCCCTTATTTATCAATCGAAAAATAATTTGTTTGTTTCTGAAATTAATTTATCACATAATAATTGTGATAATGATTGTGTTATTAAGCGATTTAGACACGAAAAAAAAAAGATTTGTTTCTAAAATTTGCCATTATCCAGATCTATAGATATTTTCATCTAAATTACTGAGATAGCGTTTTAACTAATGCTGTGGAACTTCATAACACTATTGCTTATTCTATGATTTAACCTCCCTCACGGGGTAATTTACAACTGCATCTCAATATGTATCATAACAATAATAGCACTTGCTCTCTCTCTCTCTCTCTCTCTCTCTCTCTCTAAGTAATAAAGATCCATCTCTAGTTTTATTTCCGATAAAAGTGACAACCATGTTTAGGTATATATGGAAAATAAAATGTGTGTGTGCTATAGAAAAAAAAAAGATAATTTCTCAAAGTCATGTAAAAGCTTTGTGTGTTGCTATGTTGATGTAACTTCACCAACTCTATGTTGGTTCTCATCACAAGCAGCCGCTGACAAGAATTGAGCCACGAATCTGTGCAGAAGGATTCTTCCCTCTGTGTGAGCCGTACAGCAGTGAAACTGGCTTCTCTTCCTTTCATCTGTAAATCTACGAAATAATCATTTGTTCTCTTGGTAAGGAAATATTTATATACATTGTAGCGTGGATATTGAAGTAAGAAAATATACATTAGAGATAACGTGAAAATGGCGGCAGAAAAGAGTTTCTGTTTAACAAAGACTTAAACCTAATTCTATTCTGGAAACATTTCTTATTTTTAAATGTATAACCTTATTTAATTTTATTCATTCCTTATCGATTCAACCCCAATAATTATTCGTTTTTTTGTCAACTCAATTTTTAAAAGAAAATTATCAAATTTCCTTCGTCTAGCGGTTCTTATAATTTCGTCGCAACAATACACGGTGTGTTAGAGCGTTGGTGTTAAGGAATAGATAATAGATAGTGGACACAGGCGGCAGATGTTGCCGAGCACCAGTGAGTACCTTGAAGCAGAGCGGCAGTTCTTGAGTTAAGGTCAAGCTTGAAATCTTCAGCATTCGAATTACGGTGGAATTCTAAACACGGCTCTTTAGAATTGGATATCAGCCATATTATCAAATTATTTTTATTGAGGATCAATTTCATATCTTCTATGTTCGCAATCCCGTGGTTCGTTTCAAAATATGAATCGCAATTTGAGCCAATACTTATCGAAGACTTGGCAGAAACTTATCGGTTATCAGATTACATAAAATTGTCGAATGCGAGCATCTGGCAAAGATCAGAATCAAGTAATCCCATTGTGGTCGCAACTTGATCGTCTCCGTCCATTGAGTCATTCTGGTTTGGGGTCTCTACATCCTGTTGAAGGTAAACGCGCACTATAGACCTCTAGCTTTGAAATAATTATTTCGGTTGCCTGACTCAAGCGAGAGACCTGGACTCATTGTTGAAATTATTTTAAAAATTTCAACACAAAATAAGAATTATTTTTAATTTGTTAATAAGGAGCTTGATAGAGCGTTGGGACAAAAATGTAATTTTGTCATCTAGAGTTCTCCGTCAAAGAATATAGCTCTTACTTGGCATTTTTACTCTTTTATCGTATGAATAATATAAATATTTATTTCACTATTCTTTTTATCAATTCTTTCTAAATCTCCAAAATACATTTTCAATTGAACCTTATACATATTACTAAGGATATAGCACTGGCACAGATTTTATATCTTTAAATATTTACTAACTGTCTTGTAAATCAATCACTTCCTGTGATTGTCTTTCAGGAAACACAAACCTGATTTAAAAACCATTGCTATATAAGCCTCGACCGAATTTTTCACTGGAAATTAGATAATTTTGTCTGTGTGGACAGAAGATTGGGTTTTGTGGCGTTCTATTATATTGGTGAAAAATAGTACAAAAATGAATTTGTACTTGGATTAGGTGAATAAATTAATTTAAAAAAAAAAAACATTTTTTCTTAATATAAAAATATATGAAGGTGCAGTCTTGATAATAAAAAAGTTGAAAATAATTATTCATAACATATATATTCTCTTTCCATACTTTTAAATAATATTTAGCTATTTATTTTAAGATATAGGACCTTTTTGAGAAAAAAATAAATAGGTTCTTTTATGGATGCGCAAGTATTTCTGCATGAATAAAATATTCTTAGGAAAAAATTGGGCAAAATAAATTCGGAAATATTCTCCGGCGACATGGAAAATCTGGACCGGACTTCAATATGGCGAGGCGGAGTAAACAAGCAGTGGACAATATCGAACGGGGGACTAAGCCGACTTTTTAAAGTCAACTTTGGTAAGGAAATTGAAACAATTTTCTCAAGTTCCTATTGGAAAAGTTCTCCAACCTTAAGCGCCTATTATTAATCGATAAAAGATCGATGTTGATGGATTTGATGAGATACCTTTGATTTAGTTCTTGCATGTCAGATGATTTCTTTTTTCTCAGTGGATTTCCTCCCGAGCAGTATTAGCTATGTTTTAGTTGCGTGCCCTATTAATTTCCAATATTTAAAAGATGATTTCGAATTATGCTTTGAATAAAGTCCAAATACGATGTCCTTGACACAATAAGCCGTTCGTATGTTGACATATTTGCAATTGGATTTAGCTTGCTACTTGTAATATACTGAAGACCATGTGTGCGTAAATGTTGTCAGGTTAGATTGAAGCCAGATCTAGGTTATATTGATCTTGACCTGATAAAAATGTTAACAAACCCCGTTGCATATTTGAATAACACTATCTTAAATAACCATTCAATTCCTTTAGCTCACTCTTTTGCCAATGTAAAGATTTTGTACACATCTTTTTCATTTTTCTTATTTCAACTCATTCATATAATTCACGGACAAAACTTAAGGAAGTTGTACCCTTTTAGCATATATATCGGGATTGAGACAATAACTCTGAATAATATTTGATACACAGTGATCATTTTTGAAGACACACGAGATAACCAAGTGTAAATAAATTTGACTCTGTCTCCTTTAAAAAAAAAAAACAGACGACCGGCGACTTTCTACTTCCTCAAGTTTTGTCCATGAGTGTATAGTTGACAAGTTTGTGGTTCTTGAGCTTTTCGAAGGAATTTGCGGGAGATGAGTTTATCGTTGGATGAGCCGATGTAGTCACTGATTCAGGGTTGCGGTTAAGAGATGAATCTGTACATTTCTCTAACTGATGTTTTTATAATCACAACCTAAAACGTTTCCGATGTTTTCGAAATATAAAAAACACTAAGAAGAATACTCTATCCCCCCACTTGGTTAACGTGTTGATGACCACCATATTTGCACATCAGGGGCAGTCGAGTATGCAAATTTAGAAGCTCATCTCAAGTGCTCTCACTCTCTCTATGGTAAAGTTTAAGTGTCCTGGGGAAATCACGGGCAAGTTACAATGGCCAATACAAGTTAACGACGCGTTGTTAAAACAAACAATTAGCACTAATTAGCAATTACCTAGATGAGGAGGCTTCGATTTCCTGAACTACTCCTCACCTGAACCACAGCCATTTTTTAACCCGGCTCGAGGAGGCTGATGAACACCGATATATCTGGAATACAAATGGAAACATTTATGAGAGGAAAAATAATTTTATAAAAGTCAGACCTTCTAAATTGTTTTGGAAGTATTTCTATGTGTGTTTTATGATGAAACGACCCTATATATATAATTAGAGTGAATTTGGCACCAGCGAATGGCAGCCGACATTTATTTGCTCTCTGATATACCAAAGTAAGGTGACACGACGCTGAACAAATGTCTCTAAGTGGACGTTTGAAGCCTTAGTACTTTTTGTATGCTACTTATTGGTACTTAGTAATTTCTGTCAATTGTGTGAATACTACAGAGAACTATTGTAGGAAATTTAGTTCTATCTGTGGTCGATAGATATCGCTATGTATGCATTTTCGTTCTTTATTATTGTTTAAATCCCGTTATCCTTTATATATAATCAGTAAAAATGGTGTTCATATTTTTTTTTTCTATTTTAGTTACCTTTAGACCAGGGATTGGCTCGCGAGCCACATGCGGCTCTTTATATAGTTCCATACGCAAATATTATTTATGCGAGTGCTATTTATTGTTGACAAGAAAATATTTTGTGGCTCTTTAAAAACTTTGAAATTTTGTAAATTGAAATTTTTGACTCTTTCGACTCAAAGGTTTGCCGACCCCTGCTCTAGACCATTAACTTGTATTACATGTGACTTAGAGAAAAATTGATTTTTGTCTAAAATAAAATACTAAAACATATATATACAAATGTATACTAACTAATATTACAACTAGGAGTATAGAAATGTGTATATATATTTTATTAATATTATAGTTATTATTAATGGGGGGAGAAATCTGGCCACATACATCTCCCTAGGCCCTTCGAGTATTCAACCAAATTCTGATCCAATTCCAAGGTGACTAACGTGGGAATGACACCCATTTTCCAATGAGTATCAAACAAGATAGATAACTGCTTCGATAGAAATACACGGAGACATCTGAGGTTCTTCATTGGATAAGATAGCAACAATATTATTATTGTTCATTATCACAGGTTTGCGAATTTCAAAAATTACAAAAAAAAAGCATAAGACGCCGCATAAATAAATAAAAAAGAGTCACGGCATCTTATGACTTATTATTTATATTAAGAGCTAAATAACAAACGAGATTTCGAGCAAATAATCAACCCTTCGACCAACTTTTTGATCGCTAATCGGTGACTACCAAAAGGTACATTGAGCTCGTATGAAAATGTTAAATAGAATCTGCCTTTTATTAGACTCGGCGATCAAAATATAGTCATAAATAGGTTTATTTGCTGGAAAAAAACTCTCGCTCACTATTTAGCTTCAAAAACGATATATGCATTACTAGTCCTAGTTGCAATATTCGTTAATATCCTGTAGGGTGGTATTTAAAACAATATTAATCGTTTTGAAAGTGAAGAAAACTATATTTTTCATTTTTCATTCTATTAATCAACCAGGCGCGATATTTAAATATTTGCGCCTATTACACAGGAAACAAACAAAACAACAAACAAATTAGAATTAAATAATTTACAAATCATTATGCCTAAAGGCAAATAACAACGTATATATATTGGATTGAAATTGATCTATTTACCAATATAATATTTGTAGAAAGTTGGCGCTCGATCAACCGAAATATATTGGTTTAAAAAATCCTTTTCAAATCCGAAATACGCCTTTTTATTATCTTAAAATAGGTATTGTTTTAATGTCATAGGAGAATCAGAAGGTAACCAATCAGCTGGGGTATAGAATGTACACCGTGTATAAATCCATTGAAGTCCCAGCGATATTTTGTTGAGAGCATCTTTAGTATTGAGATCTGTAAAAAGATGCGTTAAATAATTATTTAATTTCGTCAAACAAATAGCCTATGATAACGACCGTTACAACGCTATCCTCTCACAATAATAGTGTACCTTTAGTTCTTCATATTAAAAAACTTCGGCCAGTATATCTTTTCTATTGTCTCGACGTTTCGACAAAAATATTTTGCCCTCGTCAGGAGCGAAAAAAATTAAAACATTTTAGCAAAGCGTTAAAAATTATTTGTCGATGGTTGGTATTCAACCAACCTAAGTATATTGGTTTGAAAATTCCTTTTCAAATCCCTTATACGCCTTTTTAGTATCTTCAAATACGTATCGTTTTAATGTGAGAGAAAAATCAGAAGGTAACCAATCAGCTGGTGTAGGGAATGTACGCCGTATATAAACCCATTAAAGTTCCAACGATATCTTGTTGAGAGCATATTGAGACCTGTAAAAAGATGGGTTATATAATTATTTTGTCAAACAAAGAGCCTAGGATAACCACCGTTACAACGCTATCCTCTCACATATAATACTGTACCTTTAATATAAGATCATTTGGGTGTTTGAACTCTTTTTGTACGGATGAATAGACATATTAGAATATAAATAAATAATAAAGATTCTTCCTTGATTTTACAATTTGATACAATCAATAAGGAATCAAGGTTTTGGGTTTTTCTTTCATTTCTCGAGCTTTCAGGCTAAAATGCCCTTCAACAAGGAGATCCAGAAGTACAATTTTCTGTTGAAAGGCATGTTAGACAGAAAGCTCGAGAAATAAAAGAAATGAGAAAAGAAATCAAACCCACGATTCCTTATTGAATGTGCCAAATTAAATAAATAAATAGTTTATAGATGTTTGCGCTCGTTTTGTGAATTAATATGTTTTTATACGATAAAATTCAAGAATCAAGGGACGAGTTTCTTTTATACGACGATTTATTACAAAACGCTCAAGCTTTCGGGCTGGCCGGCCCTTCTAAAGGAGAAATGTGAAAACATATGGAACATTGAACAGTATATAGGGATGAGACTATTTACATGTTACAAATATGTTTTTATATAAAAAAGAGCATATATTCTTTAAGAGTTTAATCTACTAGAATTACAAACCTCTGCATCAATTAGATCAATCAAATCTCCGAGCATGAGTTTCTTCATTACACTTTTAACAAGTTTACAAGTTTTCTGGTTTTAAACGCCCCTTCTACAGGTGAAAATTTTAGAAAAGGAAACTATGCTGTATTGTAGTTATACATTACTATGAAAAAATAGCACAAATGTGATATTGTACTGGGATAAGATGCATAAATTAAGAAAAAGACATCTCCTTATCGTGCAACTGAAAGTTGCTGATGGCTTGCGCCATCTATCGGAATAAATATCAATGATAATAATCAATTGATTAATGAAGAATGGGTATTTGGCCAATTTTGGAATAATTAAAAATCAACGAGAATAGTTTATATTTATTCCGATAGATGGCGCAAGCCATCAGCAATTTTCAGTTGCACGATAAGGAGATGCCTTTTTCTTAATACATTACTATATTTACATATTTTGGTTTGGATTATTTATATATTACTTTAAATAGTAATTTATACAATTTGATATCGTTTTTAAAATAGAGCTATCCATAAATATATCTTTAATTAAAAAGACATATATTGGATCAAAATATCATTTATTTTACCAATATTTCAGTTGGCTAAACGCCAACCTTTATCGAGGTATTATAACATTATAACATTAACCACAACATTATAACATTAACAGGTATTATAACAATATAATATGTTATAATACCTTGATAAAGGTTGGCGTTCAGCCAATTGAAATATTGGTAAAATAAATGATTTTTTGATCCAATATATGCCTTTTTAATTGAACAATTTGATATTAAAAAAGGTTTTCTCAAAGTTAACTTTTATACAAATCAAAATATTTTACGTATTACCAGTTTAATCTACACCAAATCAATATATGCCTTTTTAATTTATACAATTTGACATGAAAATGGTTATCTTAAAGTTAACTATTATACAAATCAAAATATTTTACGTATTACCAGTTTAATCTACACCAAATCAATATATGCCTTTTTAATTTATACGATTTGATATGAAAATGGTTATCTTAAAGTTAACTACAAATCAAAATAATTTTCATATTACCAGTTTAATCTACACCAAATCAATATATGATAGAAAGAGGTATCTGGTGCAGAGAGTCACTGAAGTGGCCGGCCAGTCAGTTCCTGGCAGTATTACCTGGGGAGATATAAATCCTCCACAGACTCCATTACACTGCCCCAATTCCTGCTCGCTCGGACTCTATTTAGATCCTTCTACGCAGAATATTTTTATACTTTTTAACAGAGTTCTAGTAAATTGTAGTTTCTCTCAATTTTATTCTTTCGCTGGTCGAACCTTTTTTTATTGTTGTTGTTGTTGCTGCAAAATTGGAGTGAATAGAGTTTATAAAATAGATGAAATATATAATTGAACCACACATTATATATATATAATCATAATAATTTATTATATATATGCAAATTATAATTTCTAATTGTAATTATTTTCAGCTTGAACAAAACATGGGATTATTCACAAAAAAATCCTGTTTCAAAAATTTTCAACTAAATTCTCCACCCTAAAATATCCACACACACAACTAGTTGGGTTTAATTATATAATTTATATTCTTAGATTATTTTAAATATTTTGTAGCACAATCTTATACAAGAGGTTGATGGAGTTCTCGATGTTTTTTTATTAATTCACTTTTGGCGCATATATCAATTATAATTTTTGGTCATATTCAATAGAAAAATATATTTCAAATCAATGCGCCTGAATTATATAAAGGCGTACACTATAATAGAAAATATAAAACTATACATTTTCTATATTTATCCGTGGATGAATAGCTGTTAATTTGTAGTTGGGAGGAAGTGTGTGGGCAAGATATTCCTTAAGACATTGTCCCAAAGGACCACAATCCTTCAAGACATTCCCCAAAGGACTACAATCCTTCAAGACATTCCTCAAAAAACCATGATCCTTCAAGACATTCCCCAAAGGACCACGATCCTTCAAGACATTCCCCAAAGGACCACGATCCTTCAAGACATTCCCCAAAGGACCACGATCCTTCAAGACATTCCCCAAAGAACCACGATCCTTCAAGACATTCCCCAAAGGACCACGATCCTTCAAAACATTCCCCAAAGAACCACGATCCTTCAAGACATTCCCCAAAGGACCACGATCCTTCACGATATTCCCCAAAGGACCACGATCCTTCAAGACATTCCCCAAAGGACCAAGATCCTTCAAGACATTCCCCAAAGGACCACGATCCTTCAAGACATTTCCCAAAGGACCACGATCCTTCAAGACATTCCCCAAAGGACCACGATCCTTGAGGACATTTCCCATAGGACCACGATCCTTCAAGACATTCCCCAAAGGACCACGATCCTTGAGGACATTTCCCATAGGACCACGATCCTCCAAGACATTCCCCAAAGGACCACGATTCTTTTAAAATATCATCCAGAGTGTCACGATCTTTTATGACATTACTCAAAGAGCCACTATCCTTTAATACATTGCCCCAAAGGACCACGATTCTTTTGAGACCATGATAAGACATTGCCATAAAGGACCTCGATCCGCCAAGATACTTCCTACAAATGACCAGGAGTGGCTCCAATGTTATCCGATCATCACCTGCCTACATCTGGTGATAACAAAGTGCAAGCTCTTTTAATTTTGGGTCACGTGATCGTTTAGCTAAGCATGCTAAGTGTCCTCTCCAGGACGTCTGAATGGATCGTTAGGAAGTGACTGACCATCACGGCAACCTGCACTTAGCACCGTGCCTGAGCCCATTAGCCACATCCTTCTGAACTACTGCTAACTAGGACTTGAGAAGTTTTTATCCACCACCACATTACTCTGAAACTGTGTTAGGTTTAGTAGTCCTGAGCCAAATCAACATTTAAAACTATATAAATTAAATTGTGGAAGTACACTAAGTTACACCTAGAAAGAACTGGAGGTATATCATGAAATTTGCCATGCATCTACACACAAGCTATTACATGAACCATATGATTAAAAAATGAAATTATTCCCAAATTTTACTATTTCTAGATTCTTCATATGCGAAATGTAACCATTTATTACACGCGACAAGAGGTCAATTTGAGCCAAATTCCATTTTTCTTTCTCAATACCTTCTGGGTGTGACACTTTCTAATTTCACTTGTGAATATGTCCTGATCGAATATGCGTACAATTGAATGTCAATAATGACTTTCTCCTTTATAATTCTAGAAGATTGACCAATATATTTTTTCAACAAACTAGGAAAAGCCAAATACGTTCGCCTTTCAAGCTGTTGGCCCTAATTAGCGTGGTGTAGGCTGTATCTACACGGCCAAACAACATGGTCATATTGATAATCTATATCTTATTTTCAAACAGCCATTCTATTAATATATTTGAATATTTGGTATTGAGGCTATCGAAGCAGAAACTTGAAAGAAACTGTCGCTTGAAGTTATTGGTCAAAAATAGAAACAGTTGTTTACCCGAATTATTTTGAACTTTACGCAGGTTCTCCCCAAGACTACCCTCGAATTTACCGAGTTTTCAATTTTCTCTAGACACTATCGACTAAAAGAGACTTCTCCATATTAAATAGAGTTGAATATAATGTCCACAGAGAGAATCGTCTAAGTCATCAACGCCTCTTAACTCCAACTGACCTCAACACCTGGGTCTTTGGACAGAGACTGACTGAAGACCTCATCGCCCTCATATCCCGGGTGAGAGCTAGAATCTACAAGTATTTTCTGCTAATGAATTGAGAAAAAATAAAGAAGAGATAACCATTCGTTGTATGAAATAGAACGTCTAATCTACATTGGCGGAGCCTTTCGTGAAATTGTGTATCTATCTATTTATGATTTAGGATGAAAAGGTATAAGTGAAAGGTATTACAATTCGAAATTATATTTTTAACAATGTATTTTTCTTCTATTTAAAGGTCAAGCTTTCAAGCGAAAATCCCTCTTCCACATTCGTATATCAAGGATATTTCAAATATTTCTTAGCTATTTACACATGTACGCGCTCAGCGTTTGTGTATTTATAGTTTTAATTCGAATATATTTAAAAATACGATAGCAATTTATATTGTTGTGTTTTACAAAAATATTGAGGGTTAAGTGTCTATTTACGCTCTCTTTGAGTAGAACTAAGGTTAGTAAACTGTGAGAGGGAAATAGATCTATGGTTTTCTCAAAGGGATGGATATTATATTGGAAACTCAGTTTTTCTGTTTATACTTTTTTAATCATAAGATACAACAGATTCTAAAATGTATTTATATTTAAATAACCCTTATCTAAAGTGTATATTTTGATTTAACATATAGCAAAGTGAAGACATAAAGAAGGGGGGGGGGGGTAGTATATATGGAAATTTTTCAAAATATGGAATATAACGATTGGAATCGCAGAATTTATACATAAATGTTGAAATATTTTTCAAGAAGCATCTTCACAATGCATTTTCAAAAGTCGAACCCTCAGTCGAGCTCTTCCACCGAGCCCCTTGCTTAATTGCAAGACTACATAGACAAGATGTCTGTGGAAAAAAATTATTTCGAGCGATTACCTTTTAAAAGTGCGTGGTAAAGATACTTATTGCTAAATTCTTCAACCTTTAGAGATTGTGTGGAAATTATATTGACTGTGAACTCTCCCAGAAGTTTTAATAGTTGCTCAAAGCTCTACAACTTTGGATTTGTTCATTCAGGGTACATGGAATTACAGTATATATTCAGGGAAATTGTGCTTGCGGAATCACTTTCAAGATGTTTTTCCAAAGTTGTAAAAAATTATTTTTAATTCGCGATAAAAATGTCTCCATATTTGATGTATTGAATGGCGCCATATGTTATGTCGAAATGAGGTAATCAATTCAATATGTAAATAAAAAAGAGCCAATATTGGGTGATAACGGTTATATAGGGAAGTAGTTTAATGATTTATTGTAAATTTAGATGAGGAACAAGCTGAATGATTTATGGCCTTTGCAGTTGCTGCTATCTCGGGAAGTTATAGATAAAAACTCCTGAGGTCGGGTCTTCATAAATCTTTTTGTTGATGGTACTCAAGTCATGTCTGATTGATTTCCTCACAGACAAGTTACATAACTGAGATATAACAACCCCTATACTCTCTAGAAGTGAGTATTTGACCAGTTTGGATTATGATCAATTTAAGATGTAAACTCCTCTCTCAGCCCTCAAAAAAGTTCATTATCCAACGTTAGACAAACTTCGCTTAAAGCTTCCCACTTTGGAAATGGGCGACAGTGGGTCGCTGAAATATCGGATAATTATCTTTTGAGGATTGAAGAGTCTATTTATTGAAGTAATCCATATCACAGTGTCAATATAGCATCTGGAACATCAGAATAAACACCATTCTAGTTTAGTAAGTGGTCGAATGTTATCAACGATTCAATACATTTTAAAGCGATTTATTTCTTCATTGGATTATGTTTGTCTAGAGAGGGAGAGAGAGAGAGATTAAATTATACTATTTTACAAAATGATAAAATTCCAATCAACAGTTAGAAAGACATAGTGTCTTTTTTGGAAACCCAAATATTGATGTAGTGGTTGGAGAGGTATCTTCCGGCTTATGTTTCTATTTGGATTTATATAGAAACCTTTGGGGGAAGAAGTCCGACTACACCTCCCTGCGGTCCCCCTTGGAATATTTGACCAAATTCTGGTTCGTTTCCAATGTGACTAACTTTTCAACGGCACCCATTTTCCAATAAAGAGCAAATCAACATAGAAACCTTTGCTGACTAAACATATAGAGGTCAGATAATCATCACGCAAGGGTCGTCTTGTAACTCCAAATTAGTTCAAATGAAAACGTAATAAAACATCTAACTGATTATAAACAGATTCAGGAAGATGTCTTAATAGCCCTCTTGTTGTTCACAATGGAGCAACCACACCCAGAGATAGCAGAGTGGGATGGAGAAAAACACCACCAGTACTTCACTCCACCAAAAAAACTATAATAAATAATAAGAGGCAATGGTTAAAATTAATTGGTAGAAAATCGATTTCTCAGTCCAATTTATTTTAAGTTAACTTCCCTTGATGAATAATTACAAACTATCCTCTAATTAAAAAAATAAATTCAATTTTGCTAGTTATGCATTAAAAAGACAATTATGTTTTTAAAGCATTCACTTTATTTTAACTCTGCGTTTATGTTGTCTAGATTTATTTTGATGAGCTTACTTAGTTAATGATGAAAAATGATAATTTAACGATATTTTCATCTTTGTGCTAAAGTCTGCCTGGCTTACAAGGCACAGAGCCTGGGTCAGACAAGAAGTTTTCACAAAGATTTAATCATAAATATGTCCATAGTTCATTTAAAATACACATTCCAAGAGTCTAGCATCGATACACTATAAAAAGGAAAACCGAAAAATGCTATATAACAGCAGTATAGTATATTAAACTGGCGAAACCGCTGGAAGGGTTCACCACTAATGATCCAGGCCCTCCCATTAATTTTTCATTGCAGTAAGAGCAGTAGAAAATTGTTTAATTTAAAAAAAAAAAAGAAGCATACGCGTCTATAATAGTTTCGAATAATCATAAATATAATAATAACATAAAATGTTTAAAATAAAATATTCAATTCACGAAAAACTTTGAACCTGAAGAATAATTAAAGCCTATTGTACACATATTTGTAAAAATTAACGGTCAAATAGGTTGAGAAAAAGGCATCTCATGATCGTGCAACTTTAAGTTAATTTTAAGAGATACCTTTTTCTTAATTCATCCACCTGATGCCAGTACAATTTCAGACTTTTTTACTACTTCTCCACATGGTTTAATATGTGTTTGTTAGTCATTTCCCCACCAGAGCTACCAAATGATTTAGAAATTTCACATAGAAGTAGCTGAAGATATGGTTTCACATATTGGCTCTTAAAAACACCATTTCGTATTAGACCACTTACGGATTAAATTGTAGATTTTGGAGTCGGCAATTGTATTGTGAATTTATTAATGAATTCCTCTCATTATACAACTAATATAATATACGAATATATATAGTAAAATATATAATTATATTAATTAATATTTTCCAAAACACACTTATTGGGCAAAATTTCACTCGGGTAGAACCAGGGAGAAGCCGGGTGTACTTCGACTAACTTGATATAAACGTATTGCCGGCGCGGGGTGGTATACCTTCCCTGTGTGAAAGCTATGCAACAGTTAGTCCTGTGTAACCACAATCCCACTTCGCACAAGATATCTAGGCTTGTTGGTACTGAGTATCTTAGAATTCCTGGGATCTGTGTGAAAGTTGAGCTGAAAGTTTTATAGCCATAAGTGTTACATCATGGCTAATGCATCTATTTTATTTTAATTTTTAACATTATTTTTCATATATTTTTAATTCAAATTAAAATTTTATATTTATTTATTTTATTAAACAGAATATGTATTATAAATATATTACGTATCATAAAATCATCATTTGTATGTTTTTACAGTGTGACTTCACATTTCATTATACTTTGATGTGAGAAATAAATAAATTATTCTGGTGGCTACTTACAGAATAGAGTTATCTTATTATTCCCTTATCTAACCTTGTAGCATGGTTGAAACACGTTCTGGAAATATACAAGACATATCTGCGAAGAGAATCAAGGCTGAAGACTCTGCCAAACGGCAAACTGGTACAACAACAGCTAGCCCTAAAATGCTGTTTTCGATCATAAGATGTCAGTGTAGATTAAAACATGAAATCATATTCTAATCCCTAACCTTTATGTAAATTATTTAGATCATTTTGAGAAATTATTTTCTTTAAAACAATCACAAAGGTTTTAGCCTTGTCAGAAATATAGGTCTTGGCAAGACATAGACAATACTTTATGTCATTGCCATTACAAAATAGAACACTTTGTAATGGTGAAGGAGTCATTCGATTCCTAGCTATTTCCTTCAATTTCCTGCAGGGAATTATTAAATATGGCGCAATTTTAATTTTTTAATAATATATATGATGTGCGAGAGCTAAGGATCCTCTATTGTATGAAAATATTTTATTACATTTCTGAAATGTAACTTTTAATTGAATAGCTCATATTTTTTTGGAAAAGTTACAAGAGGCCACAAAATATCTTGTAATATGCAGAGCCTCCCCGAGAGTATAGAGTTATCTCTCGTCGAGTATCTTCACAACTGGCCTGTCAGGACACATCTTTAAAAATCTAGGAAATAAAAATATATTTTTTGTATTCTTTCTTTGTATTGTTCGTGTTGTTTACTTGTGAATTTGTATATATGCTATTTCGCTATCTCTCAAATGAGGTTTAAACCATACACAAATTCCTTATTACAAAATCATAAGTAGCTCGACGAATACTCACCAGGTTGTGTTATATAATGTCTTCCTTGTCAAGCAAATATGCCTAGACGATTCACCCGCTGAAGGAAGGAAATTCTGAGCAAATATTCATCAAGTTCAAAGAAAGTCTTGCGGAAATTCGATCCATTTTGATGAAAAGTTTTAATTTAACCTGGGGCGCGAAAGAGACATTTGTACACAGGGCTAAATATGTAAAGTCGGCAAGAATTAATGGAATCTCTCAAGTTGCCTGGAAGAACTCTCTCGGCTGCTGCTGCTAATTACAGCCGCCATTTTTCACAGGGATCGTCTGCGTAATAAGCCGATTTATTCGAGGTGCCAATAGGCTAATTGCCTCAGGAATCCTATCACCCCCCCCCCCCCCCCCCTCCTACACACACGAGGGGAACACAAGTTCCCAGAATGTTGAATTTAAAATATATTATATTCTTGTACACTTAGGGCATACTGTAAAGTTCCTAGTACTGATATAAAATCCAATCTTTAACAAGATCTATATAAATCTGTATACTTTATTGAATCCAATAGTGTTTAAGTAAATAATCTCTTTAAAAGAGCAACTTTGTAATGAGAATATGATAACACACTATGAAAAATAGTTATTTGAAGTGTAAAGGAGGCAAACTGGGCAGTTGGTGACACTCTAGAAACCTGGGTTTATTACGATTGAAGAGTTTTGTATCCTTGTGTGGTGGTTATCAATATTTCTAGAAGATAAAATATAGTCATTTAACGCTTATATTTTTAAATTAAAATATCTCAATTTCGCTTTTACTATTTCAAAATTATAAATACGCTAGCTAATACATGAATTGCTTCAATTCAAGAAGTCCACTGGGTCGGTGGAAGGATGGTCTAAACCCCGTTGGTTTTCGACCGCTACGACCCGGGTTCGATTCCCGCATTAGGCACTTTTTATGATTTAAAAAAATGCTCCAATGGCCCCCGATTCTTGCAAAAGTCCAACTCCACCAGCGAGTGCAAGTAGCCAAACGGGACTCTGGCACATTTGTAAGTACAAAGTCGAACTGCTTTTCACATGTGTAGACACGTGGTGCACTTACAGCAAAAACAGTCGCCTACTTCTACCCACTATGATTATAATGGCCTGTACTACGTGTACTAGGGAGAAGCAAAAAAGGAAGTCCACTATCCGCTAGTCCAGCGAAGGTGAAGGCCTAAATAAAAGATATTCTGTAATTAATCTGGAGAGTACGTACAATATGATCCAGAGAGGTTTCTGAAGTATCATACATGGGATGTTTGTTCCATTTAGAAATTTAGTGTTCTAAAATGGCCATTTTTTACTTTTTATGTCGATAAGGTGAATAAAAAATAAAACATTAAGAATAAATGACATTCACCTGTGTGTGTGCCAATACATTTTCCTCTTAACCATTTAGTTTAAAAATTAGCTAGATAGATTTAAATTTAGGACATTTTCACGCCATATCTGGTTAAAAACATAAACAATAGCGCTATTTTCTAATTTATTCATTTTCCGAATAAAACTTCTGTCCCTACTGCGATGAAACAATATTGGGAGTACCTGGTTCATCAGTAATAAACCCACCCAGATGACACCTCAATATCTCATAATTAATTGATTCCTGACTGGCTTATTTAGGAAATATTTGCGGGAAAATCATTGCT
Organism: Cordylochernes scorpioides; assembly: GCA_030710605.1. Lineage (NCBI taxonomy): Eukaryota > Metazoa > Arthropoda > Arachnida > Pseudoscorpiones > Chernetidae > Cordylochernes > Cordylochernes scorpioides. The sequence goes on along the minus strand of CP092863.1, from coordinate 29,821,365 downwards.
CGAGACATCTGCCAGCTATTCAAACAGAACAGCCCTTTATAATATTTGAGCGGTTAAACTGGAAAAACCCCAGAGATGATTAACCAATGATGAACCAGACCCCTGTTAAATATTTATCATCAAAGTAGGGATAGAAGAAGGTGTTTTCATGGAAAAAGAAAAAAAATCTCATTGAAGTCTTTCACTTCTTATATAAAACTGATAATGGACAATAGAACACCGCGTATTCAGGTTTGATGTGGCATTGATGTGGCACAGCTCCAGACATTGGTTTTAGAGTGAAAGTTTCATTGGTATAAATTGACAAATTAAATATTTTGGTTAATAAAAAGTAGCTAAATATTTTGATAATTCAGTATTATTGCATTATATATGTGTTATTTTTTCATATATATATGTTTTGTACAAGCCATTATATACACAAACTTAGTCACAATAATTTCATAGTTGTCATTTATGTTTAGAAAGAAAAAGCAAAAAAAAGAACAAATAATATATAATGATTGAATTGGCGATTCCCTCTTCATTAAGTTTTAAGGATAATAAAGGAACCCTTCCTGGATCTTTGTGGAAAAGACCAAAATTGAAAATATTTCGAGGGAATTCACACACACACACACACACACACACATACGCACTGTATTTCTAAGTTTATTAATTTAAAAAAATACAAAAAACGAACAATCCCTTGAAATATTTTAATTTGTGTGTGTGGTGTGCGTTTTATATATTTATACAGATAGATTTAAAAAAAAGTAAGCGGTTTCTTTATTATTATAAAACGATATTTTGTAGCAAAACGACTAAATTGGTAATGCTTATTTATATTCATATTTTGATACATTGTCAACTTCCCATGTCCAGGGTAGCCTAGTGCACATGGCATCTGCCCGGTAAGCGGAACATTGTGAACTTCCCTCATTACCTCTCTGGTGTTTATAAGTTTTGTTTTTCATTGACTAAATTGTCGTATCATTCGAAGGTTTGTCTTTCCAAATTTTCCAGATGACAATATGTAGTGGCTATGTGACACCAGGGGTGGAACTCAGTTTCAGAATTCACAAGTGAGAACATAGTGAATCTACCGGTGATTGAGCAGCAACGTTTAGAAATCAGATAGATATGGAAATGGTGGAGCGGACAATTGAATTAAAAGTTGGATGGTCGAAGGCTCGTTAGAGTCGTTCCATGGCGGATATCGGGCCCAGTTTGTTTGTCTCTGCCGGAACGAAACTTATTTATTCTAATATTTCTCTCGAGTCAAACTTACTGATTTGTTCTGTATAAAATATCTTGTCTGTTTCTTGGAGGCAGTTGATTGTCCTAGTTTAATAATAAATGTAACAACATATCCTCTCGTTAAAATGGCAACTTTTCTTTAAGCTTTCCTTCCGGCAACATTTCTTTCTGTCCTAGTTAAAGGTATGGAAACTTCGTTATGAAACATTCTCCCACATTTATAGAATTTTTATAGAAAAGTATTGTAGAGTTAGTTTAGCTGTAACAATAACTGGTAATTATAGGGTTTTGTCCTTCATTTACATTCTTATCTTCTGCATTCGCCTACATCCTCTCCATATTCTTTCGGGCATCCTTATCTTCTACTACTTCATGCTGTAAATAATCTCACTGTTGCCATCAAACATGGAAAGCGATATTATATCCATTTTTAATCACTTATACATTTTACTAGCAGGAATGAATGTTAGTGATCCTCTTTATACAGTCTATTTTTTCTAGTCAGCCAATAGGTTTGTGGGGAGTATCCTTGTCGTCCAGGAACTTCCTTTCTATGGTCAGCCTTTCGATGACATTATAGGATAGAAATTTTCCTTGAATCAGAGCCTCGATCTTCCTCATTCCCGGGCTTCCCACCATATCACCCTCAGTTAACCATCCGAGTGCCGGACAAAATAAATACAAAGCAATAACGTGCCCTTTATATATAACGAATGAAGACATTAAGATGTGAAGTTTTCTTTCGCAAATAAATCAAACATATACTGTCTTTACTGCAATAAACCTGTGGTGAATCCTCCCAACGGTTTCTCCCTTCGGTGCAGCATATAAAAGCAGAATGATCCAATACAGTATTAGAGCTATAAAGAAGCGGTCTGGTAGATTAAATGGGCGAAACCACTGGGAGGTTCACCACTGATGAGCCAAGCCCTCCTAATATTTTTCATCGCAGTAAGGACAGTACAAGTTATAAGGAGTTAAGAAATTGGTATAATTTGACAAAAAAGTGTTTAATCTGGTGAAGTGGCAGGGGCCGATTACACTGGTCAACAAGATTTTTGCACAAGAGAACCTGATTATGTTTCTAGTGTAGCTTTTCATGCTGAACTCAAAAATCTAATCAGAAATTTCCCATCACGTATGGTTTTTGCGTGACGGTCTTTTTTTAGTATTGGGATAAATACACTAAAAATTGCAAACAATGTCACGTAACTGGTTTATCAAAAAATATTTTTCTTTGTCCACAAAGAAATAGCATCTTATCTACATGTCCTGAATCCAAATATACCATAAGTTTTTTTCTATTACACAATATTTCTGAGATACACCTACTTGAATTTGGAAATATTGTTAATATATAGGCATATATGAACGAAACATATTTATTATTGAAAAGCAGTGACAGTGGATTTTATTCTATACTTTGCTTGTGGTAGATCCCTCTTGAGTGCCCAGCAGTCGTCGGCAAGCATAGCGGGACTCCATTTACCTTGGTACCGCTTTTCCATGCTTGATATAGCTTGATGAAACCTCTCACCATGCTCATCGCTTACTGCGCCAAGATTGTCTGGAAAGAAATCTAGATGTGAATGCAGGAAATGGATCTTGAGGGACATGTTACATCCCAGTGCCTTGTAGGAAAGCAACAGATCATTAACTATGTCTCGGTAATTTTCAACCTTGACACTTCCTAAGAAGTTTTTGCAAACGTTTCTAAAGGAATTCCATGCTGCTGCTTCAACTTCATTCAAACTATTTTGAAAATTTCCATCCTGCTGCAATTCTCGAATCTGAGGTCCAACGAAAATTTCCTTCTTTAATCTTCGCTTCACTTATACTAGAAATTTTTGTTTTAGGTAGGCAAATCCACTGGCATATTTCGATCCATTGCCTTGTCAAAGTTCTTCATTAATCCCAGTTTATTATGTAATGGTGGTAAGTAAATATTTTCTGAATCGATCAGGGGTAGATTTGCAATATTTTTATATCCTGGAGTAAAGATTTTACGGTTTTGCCAGATTTTTTTAATGTAATGCCTTTTCCTATCTCTGCTATTCCACTCACACAGAAAACAACAAAATTTTGTATATCCAAGCTGTAATCCACGCAAGAGAGCAACGACTTTCAAATCGCTGCATATTTTCCAACCGTATCTTTCATATTCTATCTTTTTCAAAAGCAGTTTCATGTTTTCGTAAGTCTCTTTCATGTTGGATGCATGTATTTATCCCAATACTAAAAAAAGACCGTCACGCAAAAACCATACGTGATGGGAAATTTCTGATTAGATTTTTGAGTTCAGCATGAAAAGTTACACTAGAAACACCATCAGGTTCTCTTGTGCAAAAAAAAAAGTTTTTTTTTGTAGACCTGTGTTATATATATATTTCCACCTTGATATTATTCTCAATGTTAAACTCTGTTCAAGTTTGTTCCAACGTAATAACGTGTATTTGGACTTTAAAATCTTGTAGACTCTCATAATTAAGTCGAATGCATACAGCCTGTACGATTCTGACGAGGACTAACACCCATAAATGTATATGTAGTTAACTTTTTCTTGTTAATTCAAGAATTAGTGCTGCTCAAATTCTGAATAAAAGAAAAACAGCGTTCAGTTGATATTTACTCTTATATATTGCGCTCTGCCATCATAATACACGCCTTCTATGGTGTTTATTTTATTTACTCATTAATTGGCTCTCTACTATCACGTGACCTCTTGAGTTCATTGGCCAATCAACTTACAGTTGGTTTTTAGCTCAATGTTTTTTTTTTATTATTATTACTATTATCCCTAGTACATGTGGAACAAGACCATTATAATCATGATGGATAGTATTTGGCGACAAATTTTACTGTAAGTGCACCACCTGTCTACACAGGTGAAAGCAGTTAGAATTTTACACTAATAAATGTGCCAGAACCCCGTTTTTTACTTGAATTCACTAATTGGGTTTTGACTTTTGCAAAATTCGGGAGCCATTTTTTTTTAAGTGCCCAATGCGAGATCCGATCCCGTGTCGTAGATGACGGTTTATACAACTCGTCTATCAATCCCCCAGCTCATCGAGCAACAAAGTTCTATATTAAATGTAAGATCGCGAGTTCGATTCTCGGTATTTCTTTCTCTATTTTTTTTTTTTTTTGTAATTTCAAAAATAGATTTCTTTGTCATTCTATCCCCACGTTTAAAAATATTTATTTCAGAGTTGTTTCATGAATTATTTATATATTAGTTTTTTTTTTTTTACTTCTATGTATTATAAGGATCTGATGTTTGATCTCTTTATTCTTCAATGGTAAATTTAGAGGAGTGAATATTATCCGATAAAACCGACACAGGTTTAATTATTCTTCAAACTTTTCTCAGTACAAAAACCTAATGTTCTAGTTGTAAGTGAATCATTCGTATGTGGTATACAGATCAAATTGATTGAACATATTTCTTTATCGCTTCTAAAAACAAAAATTGCAACCAAGTAAGTATTGTGGGCTTTGATGAGATTGAAAAAGAAATTCGCTTTCTTTTTAATGATCTAGATGATATATGTGTGTTTGGTTTTGTTTATTATCATATGTATGCTTGTTATTTGCATATTTAAAATACCGACAACATAAACTTTCCAAAGCCAAGAATGAACGTATGGTGTTATAAAACATGGGGTGAAAGAGAACATATTTAAGGCTCGGAAGATCCCATTTTAAAAGAAAGAGTTCTTAAGATTTCCGCCCCCTCTCGCCAAATTAATCCTCATATCTCCCCAATCCGTTCTCTAAACCCAGGACACAAGTCTGGAATTTCTCTTTAAGAACCCGACTTTACTTCCAATTACTGTCCTTTAAGGCAATAAAAATACTTGCTGGATTTTTTTTTTTTTGTCGAACCAACTTTATTGTGTACACTCCTGGTCAATTTTTTGTCAGAGTAATTATTTTCGGTCGATAAATTCTATTTTCTTTTCTAAAAAATCCGCGAGTAATACGTGGCCTTTATAAGAGGAATTGTCTACTCCATATGGGTCTCTCCTTTGAGAAATGTCTGATTTTTAGAATTGAGGAAATTTAATGAACATCTATTAAAGAGAATGTGAAAAATTATGTAAAGTAAGGAGGCTCCCTCAACGACGAAGCAACCTCCTCCAGACATTCAAGGAAACATCGTTACTGTACTCCAAAGCTCAACAAGATGGTTGCTTTGGTTAGCGCGAGAATTAAGAGGGCGTTGTCATCCAGCCCTGAAAGCATCCTCCCAGATGAGAGGTCAGTTGTATGACCAGTTCCTGTGGACCTGATCGCTGTTGCAGAATTCTCGGGCGGATGTGTAGGAAGGATAGGGCATGCAGGGCCAGAAATGCTAGATGTGTTTCAAATTATTGTATAGGGGTTTAAGTCTAGTAACGTGCAAGGGCTTTACAAAATATATTTTAAATGTTTATACTTGAAGATAAGTCGCCTCTCCCAAATAGGCGTCAAAAACTAGACGCCCTAAATTAACCGTCGCCGCAAACTACCGGCCTCGGATCGGTGACAAAGCCACAACACCAGCAAACTGAGAAACACCCATCTGGAGACCATGGTTTCAGACTTATGCTCCTCGTCAGTTCAGGGCGGACTTTTATACTTGGAGAGGTGAAGCGCCCGTGGAAGAGTTATTTTACTCAAAAGCTTGCGAATTTTTTAATTCAATGTTTAAAAACTAATTGTGTAGAACGTAAAAATAATTTTAATGAATCGCTGTATAAATATAGAAAACTTGGCCTCTAACGTCAATCCGAATAAATGAAGGCCGATTTCGTCGTGACTAAAAATAACTTTGTTCTACCAGTTATCATTGCATAGGGTAAACTGCTTATGTTTGAAATGGTCGACAAGAAAACTAGGGGACAGATTACTGAGAGCAGTCACGGTAGGGATAGGATCCTGTAAGTATCCTGCTAGTATCTGTCTACTTTGGTTTATTTGAATTAAAAGAGAAACTGTGCTAATGAAAACCGCTAAATAAATTAATTCCGTTTTACCAACATATTAGCATATTCTTGAATCTTTTAGGTTTGTAGCAAAAGTAGTTTTATAACCTTTCTCCTTAGTACGCACTGTATACAGGCCACGGTTATATGTGGTTGTCAAGTAGCGGCTGTCTTTTACTGTGACATATCTACACGCGCGCACGCGTCGAAATAATCAGTTCAACCTTTGCACTTACAATATGCCAATCCCCGTTTGATTACTTACACTCACTGGGAGGCTTAGACGTTTTCAAGAATCAGGAAGCCCTTGTAGCAGAAAAAAGTAGTCGATGTGGGATACGATCCCAGATCTTGATTGTAGACAGCATGTACCATTCCACCCCCAGTATAGAGAGAAAGTCCTCTGTAGCTACTTTCATTATTACTGGAGATTTTGGATTTTCATAAATTACAAATATCATAAGACGCTACAACTCTTTTTATTTACTCGATTAAATTAAGCTTTCGGACACAATCCCTACTTCAACCAACTGAAAAGTTTTAGTTGGCTGAAGAAGTACTTATTTGAAAGCTTTCTTTAATCAAGTGAATAAAAAATAGCGACATCTTAAGATTTTTGTAATTGTAACTTTGTTGACGATATGATAAAATGTTTATCGATCACAGCAAGCTGGATAATAACACAATTTTTTGAAGTCATTCAATTGTACCTTTAGAAAAACACTTTTTTCATGGTTTCACAAATAATATTAATCAGACTTTTTTAGATCTTTGTAATAAAATAATCATATACTTGATGTCCTTATTCTGAAATGGTATATTTCAACGGATTAAGAATATACTGTATATTGTGCGTGATATATTTCACTATTGTTAGATTTAATTAATAATGTAAAATGTTGACGCATGTGCTATGAATGTGAGCTTGTGTTAACCTAGCAGAGAATCAATTATGATTCGTAACCGTGTCAAATGTCTCTAACTCCCTTGTTGACAATAACTTCAGTCCACTTCCATGTATAATGTTCTATTCAATACAATCTCATTTTTAAATCATCGACGTTGTATTTTCAATACATCGCCTTATCTTTGTGCATTATATGCTTAATTATTTCAGAAAAAAATAAAAGAAAAAAATGGCATATCCCCTGACCGCTCAAATTAGCATTTTAGATGACATATCACCATCTAGCGGAATGAATAAGAACTAAACGTTGATTTGGGCGTATTCCATAATTCACGCAAAATTTACCTTAACGTTTCTTGATTTCTCAGGAAGTCACTTGGACCGGCTTTTTTTTTTTTTTTTTTTGTCATTGAGGTACAGCTTACGTGACACCGAAGAGGGCCAAATCCCTAAACACGTGCGTGGATGGCTTTTCTTGGTTTATCAATAAAATGGGTTGACCAATATTATGGAATAAAGCTAATTCAATGTTTAGTTGATATTTATTTACCTATGTGCTACTCTACCATCTAAAAATGCTCATTTAAATGGTCAGGATATGCCTATTTTTCATGTTTATTTTATGCTAGCCAAATGACCCGGGCAACGCCCGGGTTGTATCCGATTAAATGTTTTTATTCAAATACTATTCGTTACAATCATAAATTGGCGCCATGTATTTCACTCTTGTGAAACGTCCCGCTTCAAATTTTGTGTGTTTTTAAATATAAAAATAAAAATGTAGATTCTCACAACGATATTTGAAAATTCTATTATTTTAATTTTTATATTAATATATGTTGTAATATATTCCAATATATCTATGTTTCCATGTATTGTATAAATGTATATGTAATTGCCAAAGTGACAAATAAAATTTCGAGTGAGTGACAGTCGATGCCAGAAGGAGGAAAGAGGTCCGAAAAACAAGTCGGGTTCCTAGGTGTGCCCTTTCTTACTCAAACAGATTAGTCGGCTTTGAGACACAATGATGGACAGACCCCTCTAGACAGAGCTCCCCTACCGGCGCCGGCTACACTCACTCTTTCGCCATCTCCGTGGTGACATCTAATATGCCTCGTCCTTTTGTGTAATCTCAATTCCACGCCTGAAAACACTCTAATCATTGTGGCCACCACGACTGCAAACCAACATGCCACACTACATTCATCCAACAGCATAAACTACATTACTACAGAAAGTCGACAGGATATACCGAGGACAACGCAAAGAGGATGGAGCCTGGAGAACAGAACAACGCCGAAGATCACCACCATGCCACCCACAGCCACGGACATCGTGACACAACTCGCGGAAACCATCCAAGACATCGCCGCTTCCAAGCCTTAGGTAGATAGCCAATCTTCAATTGCCACAAAATTTGCATTCTACTCGCCATTACAAATCCAATGTGCTCGACGCAAACATCCACAATCCACCTGACGACGAGAACTTCTCCTCCCTCACGCCTTCTCCAACCATCACCAAGGACGTGACCATGGCTACATCAACCAGTACGAACTTTCGGACTACACTCCAAAGAACATTTTTGTACTGTGAGTACAACCTATTTTAAACCTGTATTTACAAGTATTCGAATTTCAAGTATATTTTTATTACAATTATTTCATTTATATTTTAGCCCCTACTAACTGACATCCATTTTCCATTTCATTTATGCAATTTTTTTTTCTTGGGTCATATTTTAACTAAATTTCAAAAAATTAATTTTATCCACATCATAAAATTCTCTGTCTATCAATCACCTATATAGCTTCATTATATGCAAGTTAACCTATAGTAATTTAACAATTTCAGTTTTCATTTACTTTTAAATCTTCATATCATAAAAACTATAATTTTATTTTATGACAAAAAAAACACTTCATTTTACGCACTTTTCATAATAATTTTATCCCCTTAATATTTTCAACTATTGTGTTCTCAACCAACCTTTAGACTTTAAACCCCTTTTTACATATTCATTTTTGAATATTGTCATTTTCAAAATAAAACCTTTTATAACTCAAAATTCTCATTTGAAGAAAAAATATGTTTTTTTTTTTGTTGTTGTTATTTTTAAATGTACGCCTGCTATCAACTAAAAAAAATATATAGCCAACACTTAGAAAATTTCCCCATGTCTTCATCACAAGTACATTCATAAATACCAACTGTAAGAATAAAACAGAGGTTGGATCTCAGAAAGTATGTTTAATTATCAAAAAGATTATATTAAGATGACAAACATAGAGAGTTAAAAGAAGAAGGTAAGCCCAGTGAGTCAACAAGCAAAACTGAAACCTATATACAGGAACGCCGGCAGTCGGCGCCAGGTCACGTGATGTCTGGGGGAAGTGGCCGTTGCTAAGCGACAGCCGAGGTGCGAGTCACTTTTCAACACTCCCACCTGATGAGCACTTGTTTCAAACAGTCCAAGTTGGCTTCTTAGTCTTCTATACCTTTCTGGAGGTAGAGCTTTCTTAAATATGTCTGCAGCAAACTCAGCATCGGAAAAACCTATCAGAGTTGAAGTGCAGGAACTCCCACCAAAACAAATACCAATGTTTTTCGTAGCTTTTAAGTATCCAAATATTTTCTTTACTGCGGTCCAATGTGAAGGTCCTGGGTTGTTCATAAATTGGCTAACCCTGCTGACTGCGTAGGCAATATCAGGTCTAGTTCCAGTCATGAGGTACATTAAACTACCAATTGTCTGTCTGTATGGAATCTTGTTCATTTATTCAATTTCCTGATCATCCTTTGGGCACATCTCTTTTGTTAGTTTTGAGTAAGGATCAGAAGGTACAGATTGTAACTTAATATCAAGAAGGTTGTAATGTTCAAGTGTTCTTTCAATGTATGAGGCTTGATGCAGAAATAACATTTTAGTTGTTCTATCTCGATATATTTGTAGGCCAAGGAAATAATCGGCAGTAAAAGTTTTTATTTCAAAATTGGAATTTAAGTACTGTACTATATCATCTAAATGTTGTTTATTTACACTGCAGATTAAGCAATCATCTACATATATTGCAAGTAATATGTAAGCCTGTTTACATTTCATTGTATAGACACATGAATCTGATATGCTAGGTTTGAGATCAAACTTAATTAAAAACTCATGAAATTTCTTGTTCCACATTCTGGGGGATTGCTTAAGACCATAGATGCTTTTCTGAAGAGAGCAAACATGATTTGGAAAATCTGGGTTTTCATAACCTTGGGGTTGTTCCATGTAAAGTTCTTCTTCCAAATCACCATTCAAGAAGGCAGATTTTACATCTAACTGAATCATTTCCATATCAAGTGATGCACAAAGTGATAAGATTGTTCTAATTGAATCGAATTTTACTACTGGAGAAAAAGTTTCACCATAATCAAGTCCTGGTTTTTGTGAATAACCTTTCGCAACTAGTCTAGCCTTAAACATTTTATTTGATCCATCTGCATTTTGCTTTATTTTGTATACCCACTTGCATGCAATAGCTTTTCTGTCTGATGGTAGTGTCACATACGTCCATGTTTGATTTTTCATCAAGGAATTGAATTCATCGTCCATAGCTAGTTTCCACTGTTTTGAGTTTTGTCCTACAATTGCATATTCATAGTTCAATGGTTCTTGGTCATGGACATAACAAGCATATGAAATAGCTCTTGTACAGCTGGTTGATGTTTGTTCATTTTCTCTGATTCTATTCCTGAGAGGGTATCGACATGATTCTTCTGGTTTGGAACTGGTATTTGTGTTATCAACACTTTCTTCACTGTATATAGTTACCTGCTCTTGTTGGTTATCCTGAATATTTTCTGATGTATTAGCTTCAGTAAATATTACATCTCTGCTTATGATAATTTTTCTAGCAATAGGATCCCACATTCTATAATTTTTGTTAGTTTCAGTATATCCAACAAAAAATGTACGAATACTCTTTTTGTCTAATTTCTTTCTGTTATCTTTTGGTATATGCACATAAGCGTTACATCCAAAAGTTTTCAAATGTAAGATGGAGGGTTTTCTCTTGTACCATATTTCATAAGGTGTAGAATTTCCCAATACTTTAGTAGTACATCTATTTAAGAGATAGACTGCTGTGTTTACGGCTTCAGCCCACAGTTCAAGCGGCATTTTTCTTCCATGTAACAAGCATCTAGCTGATTCAACTATTGTTCTGTTATCTCTTTCAGCAATTCCATTCTGTTCTGGGGTATATGGAGCAGTGAGTTCATGAACAATTCCTAGAGATTTTAGATAATCAGAAAAATTCTTATTTAAGAATTCTGTGCCATTATCTGTTCTGAATCTTTTTATTTTATTTCCAGTTTCAGTCCTAACTCTTTTTACAAATTCTTTAAATTTCTCAAGAACATCTGATTTATGCCTAATGAAGTAGGCCACTCTAAATCTTGAAAAATCATCCTTGAATGATACAAGATATAATGATCCACCTGGTGATCTTTTACTCATTGGTCCACAAACATCTGAATAGATCAGCTCTCCTGGATAGGTCGAATTTGGACTTGTTGACGCGTGAAAAACCTTTCTATTTTGTTTTCCATAGATGCATGCTTCACATAGTAAAGAATCAGGCTTTCCTCTAATTTTAATGTCGTCTTCAAAAACATTATTTTCAAACATTTGGGTTAATTTTATAGGATTTACATGACCCATTCTTTGATGCCATATATCTAGACTTAACTGAGCAACATGAGTTTGTGAAGATTGCTTTGCTTTAATAAAAATTCTATAAAGATTTGAATTGTCCTTTATTCCAGTAACTAGCACTTTCGAATTTTTAGTCAATTTTATCTGATTTCCTTTACAAATGAGCGTCAAACCATGTTTTGTTGCTGTAGATATTGAGAAAAGATTAGTCTCCAATTCAGGTACATAGAGAACATCCAAAAGAGTTGCATTAATTTTCTGACTATCAACATAAGAGAGAATATCAATATTTCCCTTACCTTTTGCATAGATCTTCTTTCCATCTCCAAGGCACACAGGATGAACACCTTCTGGTATTTCTTCGAACGTAGAGAACCATTCTCTTCTGAAAGTCATGTGATCCGTTGCTCCAGAATCTGCAATCCAGGAATCCTTTGTTTCAGCGAGGAAGGCACTTGTCTCAGCTGAAAAAGCACAGCTATCATCTCTGGATGAAGAACTTGGCTGTTGTCCTTTTTGTTCTTCCTTTCTTTTATAGCATTCTTTCCACCAATGTCCTTTCTTCTTGCAATATCCACAGTGTGTGTTCTTCTTTTTATCTTTAATGGATTGTTGATGCTGCTGTTGTTTGTTGGAAGCTGTTGAATTTCTGTTGAACTTTGAAAAAGTCATCAAGGCATTATCTGGTTTAGAATTTACTGAAGAATCCCAATGATCCTGTAAGCTTTCTTCTTTCAGTAATCTTGCCGTCAAGTTTTCTAGTGTATTTTCTTCTGATGAAACTGAATCCCATGCTGTTATGAAATTCCTGTATTTATCAGGCAAGCTGCAAATTATCTTTGTAATTAGGGCAACATCAGAGATTGGCTCACCTAGATCTTTCATTTGTTGTGCCAGAGTTTCAACTTTGGAAATATGAGTAGCAATGTTATCATTTGGATTCATTTTATATTCGAAAAATCTTTGTTGCAGCAAATATTTGTTTGTTTCAGATTTCAGTTCATATATTGTTGATAATTTCTTCCACATTTCTGCTGAAGTCTGGCAATTAACAATCTGTTGAAGATATTTAAACTCTAGAGCAGTAGTGATCAGCATTTTGGATTTTGCATCTTTCTTTTTCCAGTTAGAGAATTTTGCAATATCCTCTATTTCAGGTTTTACCTCAGAGCCATCAGTTATACTGAGAAGATCTTTTGCTTCTAGAATAATCTTCATTTGAAATTTCCATAGATGAAAATTATTGCCGTTGAATTTTTGAATTTGTGGAAGTTCAGTTGTCATCTTGAGCAAGCAAACGAATTTCAGCTTAGATAAACAAAAATATTTGATACCAACCAAGCTCTGCTGCCATGTAAGAATAAAACAGAGGTTGGATCTCAGAAAGTATGTTTAATTATCAAAAAGATTATATTAAGATGACAAACATAGAGAGTTAAAAGAAGAAGGTAAGCCCAGTGAGTCAACAAGCAAAACTGAAACCTATATACAGGAACGCCGGCAGTCGGCGCCAGGTCACGTGATGTCTGGGGGAAGTGGCCGTTGCTAAGCGACAGCCGAGATGCGAGTCACTTTTCAACACCAACTCACCTCACCCAGTGTAATGCCATTTTCACCATTGTTCCTTCTATAAAAACATTCAATTCCACAAACCAACTTAATGATAACAACGCTATTTAAATAAAAAAAACTCTTGAATTTCAAACATAAATTGCAAATATATCACCCTCACATTTTCCTCCATCTTTTTCACCTTTACCTACACCCATTTTATGATTAAATTTCGCAAAATTGTTTTTTATTCCATCTACACCATTACGTGTAAACGTCTCAAAAAAAAAAAAGGTTTTGCTATATTTCCATGTCCTTATTCCATTGATGATTTTCGCTACCTTATCAACATTCCTTTTTCAAAATCCTTTTTCCAATATAAATTAACAAAATTTCAAAATCATCACTAATCAACCATCTTTCCTTCAACAACAAAGGTTAAATATAACGCGGGACCGTTCAATTCCCTCAAAAGCTAGGTCACCGCCAGCCAACTTCTACGTCCCCTCTACCAATGTATTTCAAACGTAAAATTTACACTCGCTTCCCACTTAGCGAAATTTTTCTCTCTCGTTCACAATTAAACACCAACATTCACAAAATCTCGTACAACCACCACCTATGACTTCAGTAAACTTGTTGTTCATGATGAATTAGGCTGGATTATTTACCCAAACAACGATTTCACGTGACGCCTTTCCATTTACAATTTTTTTTCGCACGTGTCACAGCGACTCGACAACACTATTTTTTTTTCACTTTTACCAGGCTACTTATGCCTTCATTTTTTCTGTGACACTTTTATCTTTTTTTTTTTCTCCTTTTCTCTCTCGAAAGCGTGTCCACGTCGCAAGTCTTATCTAATAGAGCATATCTGGCCTAACACTTCGTGAACAAACATTTATTTACCTAGTCAAACTTATGTCGAAGTACATCGACGTATGAACACCGAGCTAACTAAATTCCCCATGCCATAAACATATAGCACATCACAACTAACACATCACCATAGGTTCTATCAACTACATCAATGTCAATCCCTGTATACTTAAAGATTGTCTTGGCTTGAACACAAACTGTTCTATATATTTCCTACTTTAAAATATGTTTAGTATTGCTACTTTCTTTTCATATCATATTACTTTCCTATTTTTTATCATTTCAAATACTCACATCTTTTTTATGTTTCGCATATTTATATTAATGAATTATTTCAAATATATCTCGAGTTTTTTCATGTTTATACTTTTGTATTTTTATTTTTATATGAAGAATCGAGATGATAACTTATATTTTTAATATTCAATGTTTATAATCATTTTTTACTTTTTCTATACTATTGTACAAACCTTCACACACAATTTTAAATTTTTTCAACTTCAATTTTTTAAATCCGATTTTAAGATTTTTATATCCAAATTTTAGAAAATACCTCGACACCATTACCGCCAAATTCTCATGGCATCTCAACCCATACCTTATCAGAGAGATCGTTACTATCCGCTAGAACTTTGATTTCTCACATTTATTCCATCTTAACTACAAACGCTTCTTCGCTGTAACCTTCCCAACAGTCGAACTTGAGCAGCTAGTTAGATGAGTTTATTTTTTTTCATTCACGGCCCGGTTCGAGCATTATCGCCCTTTTTCTTTTTTTTTCTCACATTCGGGCAATTATTTTTTTTTTTAATTTTCGATCACCTCACTTTCACTGCCTTACCGCGGCCAAATCGTTTTTTTTTTTTTTTATGCGACAGAACGACTCTCTCTCTGCCACACTTTCTATCACTCTTTTTATCGACCAAAGTTTCCACCACCTATTCCCAAATCCGTCTGATAGGACAGCCCATATCGAATACCTTCAACATACTGTAGATGGACCAATGCCTACGATCCCATAACGTCGCATTGCATCGCAGTACCAGAATCTATTCAATGTCCACCTATCTAGACTTTTTAAATTAGCTCACCCTATAATTCAATGCACTTTCAATTATTAATTCCAACATTCAATGCTGTATATAATCACCCAAATTTATATTTATATCTTTACATTTAAAAAAATATTTTTTCATATATTTTTATACATTGGGCTAACATTATTATTTGTTAACATTTCTCTTTTTATTGTTAATCATTATTATTAAGGAAAACATACCCAATGTTATAATTCTACAACCCCATAATATATTAAACCAATTTGTATACAAATTATTTTCCCCAATTTTAATTATCTTATGATTTCATCTATAATCACCATAAGCTAATTTTCATCAACCGGGGCATAAACTGTTGTAATATATTCCAATATATCTATGTTTCCATGTATTGTATAAATGTATATGTAATTGCCAAAGTGACAAATAAAATTTCGAGTGAGTGACAGTCGATGCCAGAAGGAGGAAAGAGGTCCGAAAAACAAGTCGGGTTCCTAGGTGTGCCCTTTCTTACTCAAACAGATTAGTCGGCTTTGAGACACAATGATGGACAGACCCCTCTAGACAGAGCTCCCCTACCTGCGCCGGCTACACTCACTCTTTCGCCATCTCCGTGGTGACATCTAATATGCCTCGTCCTTTTGTGTAATCTCAATTCCACGCCTGAAACCACTCTAATCATTGTGGCCACCACGACTGCAAACCAACATGCCACACTACATTCATCCAACAGCATAAACTACATTACTACATATATAAATAAAATTAATATAAATTAATATAATATATATTTCTTGTCCCTACGCCGTCATTACGTCACTCAAGGTCACTCTTGTGAAACTCCCGCTCCACCAATCCCCGTCGCCCCACGTGGTCCATCCTTCCCCTACTTTACTTCTCGCAGTTACTGCAACGAGGCGCTGGTTGCGAGTGAAATAGGAAAATTTTGTCAATAATTTGTTAATGTCTTGAAGGATATTCGAGATAGATGCCTAAAAATTTGTCCATACGTTTTTCCATATTCAACTCTATATACAGGTAAATTTTCAGCCAGATTAGTACGTATTTTGGACGTGTATACCCGACAAACATAAATGCATACATACATACACTGACTTTTATACGATAATAACAAGGCGAAGGAAGACGAGTATCTTTATTGGTGTATAACCACAGTGTCGTTATATCTTGCCCGTCGAAGGGATTTTTCCCGAAAGCTCGCTCTTATGCACCAATAAAGATACTCGTCTTCCTTCGCCTTGTTATTATCGTGTAAGTTTACTCCAGGAAGAATCTTTCTACTATAACTGACTTTTATATATAGAGATATCCAATTTGTGTTCTAATGGTGGGTTTTATAGAAGCGGAGAGACCAGCCGGGAGGTTAATGGCACATAAACTGGAGAGCTAATGACATCCCGTATAACAGGACCTACTGTAAACATTAGCTAATAGCTCGTTGTGAGATGAAGCATTTATAAATATAAATTTCTACTGTCCTCAAAATTATTTTTTTCTCTAGTATACGTGGTATAGGCATCCTCTAAATTTATGTCCATAGTTCGTTTTATATTCCTTTTTTCTCATGAGTAAACATCTTCAGTACCGGATATAAAGGTAAAGCAGTCCAATACAATACTAGAACGGTATGGTAGATTGGGCTGGCGAACCCATTAGGAGGAGATTTTTTAATATCTCTAGTACACCTGGTATAGGCATCCTTAAAGTTTATGTCCAGAGTTCGTTTTAAATGCCTTTTTCTAAAGGGTAAACATCTTCAGTACCGGATATAAAGGCAAAAACAGTTCAATACAATACAAGAACGGTATGGTAGATTAGACTGGCAAACCCATTAGGAGGGTTGACCACTGATGTTCCAGGTCCTCCCAATATCATTGCAGTTAGGAGAGTATAAAATTGTTTGTTTCAAATATAAACGGGCGCTTTTCATAAATATTGTATATATTTTCAAATACTGAATGTGCGATGAAAATCTTTTTTGGGTTAAAATTACTTGAATTGTTCAAATGTTTGTAGATACTAGTCTTAGACTATACTAACAAGGCATGTCTTTCTTTTTAAATGCCAAGTTCTGGAATTTCAAACGTCATTCTAAAGGCAAAGTTCTCTTTGCAAACTTTTGTTGAAAGCATTCCTTCTTTTATAATCCTTGGTGTTTCCATTGATTGGGTTTTTAATATTCTCTCGCCTTTTTCTTAAAGCCCTTTCTTCATTTCTCAATTAAAATTTTATTTCTTTAATCTTGTTTTTTCTTTGATCATGTTCATTACCACTTCGTTTTGTAAAATTAAAAATGTATTATATAAGGTTTCGGTAAATTTTCAGAGGATATTTTAACTAGTGTAAAAAAGTAAAATATTGTTCAAGTATATATAGAAGAAGCTCTTGGAAATAACTTTTCTTGTCTACGCGAGAGGGACTTTCCACTCTTATCTGAACGTTCTTTAAACCCGCTGGAAACCATCTCACATATTTGTTTCCTATTTTTATGGCATTTTTGAAACGTGCATCTTCTAAAAAATGTCATATAGAGATAATATAAATTAAAATACAATATGAGAAGTAATGTAAGAACGGAGGATTGTTGGACGCTGGAACACAACAAACGCCAAAAACAATATTTTAAATCCGATTTAATGGAGACTATTCGATTGTGATGTTGTTTGCTGTTAAGGTCAGAGAATAGAGTAAGAATGCCTTCTGCTGCTGCTGGGAATATTTTAAAATGTGTGGTATGTAAAATATGTGACGAATATATATATTTTTTCGTGTTGAAAACAGTTTTAAAACCGGACCTTCAACAATTTTTTTTGTTTGAACTCTTTCTTGTAAATTGACAGGATGATCTACAAGTATCAAAAAGTTGAGATTTTGAAATATTTTTATATTTTACTCCATTTTTGGAATCTTAGCCATAAAGTTTATTTTGATGGAAATCAGGTAAATTTGTTAAGAATTTATCTAGAGATTTTTTAAATGACAAAATATATTTAAAATAAAGAAGCACATTGCAATTTGTCTTTTTACATTTAGCACATATATCTGCAAGTATATAAAATGTCTTTATAATGAAACTATGAGATTTTATGTCTTAAGAAAATATCTCAAGAACACTTGAAAGTCAATTTAAAACGTTTTGAAATCTACCTTATAGATATAACTTTTTTTTCCTACGAGAAGAAATAAATATGCACAACTTAAAATAATTACAATCCCATTAGTGAAGTTAGACTAATGGTTCTTTAATTTCCCACATTTTTACTGTAAAAGAAACCTCTTTTTTCTAAAGACATGTGACAATATACCTTGAATTATATATTAGAGTCTTTTTAGCCCTGTGTATAATTGAATCTAAAGAAGCCATCACATTTAGCACAAAAAAAAACACATCAATAAAATATTTTATGCATCATGAAAATAAATAAATATTCATTTCACCGCAATGTACATTTTATAGAATATTTCTTGGCAGTTTTTTTTATTTGTGAAGGGGGGAAGAGACAATATAATTAATTAATCTATATAGATATATTGATCGAAGAAGAAACGACTTCGGCACTTTCATAGATAAAACATATTTAAAGAAACGGCTGCGTATCGGATATTCGACTTATAATTAGGTTGAGCCGGCTCATCATGGCCCAGACTATCGGAAATTTGTTCAGTGAAGACTTTTAAGATAGGAGTAAAGAGAAAAAAGGAGACTTTGGAGTCAATGGAGCCTAAAATTAAATTAGAAAAGGTCTTGAGACAATAATTATTGGAATATTAATTCAGTACATTCTGGCAGATTTCCAGGCCAAACGAGGCCAATTTATCAGAAGCGTTTGTGGAACCTCCGGAATTTAATCCAACAATGAGATTTTTAATTAAATAAGGAGTGAGTGTTTAGACGGGAAAATGCCAAAAAAAAAAAAGAGGTTTGTGTTAAATTGGGAATCCTCTTTCTTTGTGTGTCACTTTCTTGAATCGTGAATGGTTAACATGTCAAAGTTATAATTACTAAACTATCACACCAGTTAAATAAATGGAAGTCTGTCAGGCCCATTGTCATTTTCTTGGAGAAATGAAACTAAGACTTGAATAGAATTTCCTCTCTGCTCCCCACCAATAGTGAAAGGTATTTTATTGTCATTATTGTTTTGAAAACTGCGATTAATTATTTGGAATATATTTATATAACTCTCTCTCTCTATCATTATTATTTATTTTAAACTTAATGTTGAATATAATTGGGGAAAAACATATATTTTAACATATATTAAAACAATATATAAAAAATATTAAATATATTAATACAAAGCAATAACGCGTCATCTATACATAACAAATAAAAACATTAAGACGCGAATGTTTCTTTTCACAAATAAATCAAACTTCTACTGTCCTTACTGCGATGAAAAAAATATTGGGAGGGCTTGACTAATCAGCGTTAAACCCTCTCAGCGGTTTCACCAATTTAAAACACCAGACCGCCTCTTTAGAGATCTAATACTGAATTGGATCAATCTGCTTTTATATGCAACACTAAAAGCAGAAGGATCCAATACAGTATTAGATCTCTAAAGAGGCGGTCTGGTGTATTAAATTGGTGAAACCGCTGAGAGGGTGCACCACTGATTAGTCAAGCCCTCCCAATATTTTTTTCATCGCAGTAAGGACAGTAGAAGTTTGATTTATTTGTGAAAAGAAACATTCGCGTCTTAATACAATATATATTTAAAATTCCGTGCGGTAGAGAGATAATTCAAAGCTCTTTATATTTTAATAGAAACCTCAGAACGTCAGTCAGCTTCTCTAAATTACACTTCACGGAAGTTTATTTTTCTCTCTTAAACAAGAATATCTTGAAAAAACTCTTGCTATCTCATATTTAAATACATCAAATAGTTAATACGCATCTCAAATATATTATTAAAGATATATTATAGATTGAAGGCAATGTAGATTGAAGAAACTTAAAATGAATATTTCCCATAATAACTCTTTTTTTAATATATGGTCATGGAAAAAAAGAACTTTAGCTTGGATAGATCTTTAGAGAGTGAAATTCTCCTAAGAAAGTTGATTGGCTTATTGTGTCAAGGTAGTTTTGTAAATACGCTTGTTGAAGAGCCTTGGGGTCGAAATCTTGTTTTTTAAATGCTCAATAAAGATACTAAATGCGAAAATTGGTTTAACTCCAATATGAACAAGTATCTAGTGGATGGTCAGCGCTCAACTTATCGCTGCATGAAACAAAGCTATAGTGGAGGCTACAGTGCCTGGATCTTATACATGACTACCACAGGTAAATAAGTTGGGCCCACATCCATGTATTGTTGTGGATTCCACACAATGGCGTCTCTGTGTTGTACTGCACATATATCGCCAACATTTTTATTCTTTCTGAGGGATGTGTTGTGAACAAACTAGGACTTCAATTCAAAAATTAGAATCCCCCCTGTATCATATCATTTGGAGAAAATCATCCAGGAATAGGATTCTTCTATAAATCTTTCAATATCTCAAGCTTTCGTATCTTGATGCCTTTTTACAGAAGGATTGATTATTGACTACATGTTGGAGTTGTACAACTACATGCTGAAGAGTTCCTACCTATTCTCTCATAGAGAACATATGTCATTTGTTAATGTCTTTTCTGAAGCATAACGTGTGATGTAGGCCACGTGGTCAACGTTATATCTGTTTTTTTTTTTTTTTCAGCAGTTGTACTCTCTGTTAGTTGGATCTGTGAGTTGGTGGTAGATTAGCCGTAATACTAGAATATGTATGTGTACACATACGTTTTAAAAGTTAATTTGACGAAAACCTTGTTGTTTCCGAAATCTGTATGGAGTCCTGTGATATCCGTGTACCGGGAGATTTGAAGTAAACGATTCGTCAATTTTAGAGTGTGTAAGCCAAGAGGGTCCAAAACTTATCACCATATCATTTGAAAAAAATTAAATTACGAATATAATAATAAGTAAAATACATATGTTTATAAAGACACACCGATATATTAGGATTGTATTATTTTAAATTGCCTTAAAAAATCTACAGATTAAAATTTCATTTTAATCATTTGTTTAAATATGATACAAATTATAATTTTGTAAACAAAATAAAAATTGCATATTGACATAGAGGCATATATGTATCCCATGCCAAAGGGAACAATGCCTCCAATATTCTGCTCCGTAAATACTTATGGAAACACAGACATTTCCATTTAAACAAAAATGTATTAATTAGATTTCTTGTCCATAAAAAATATTTCTACCATTTTTTTCCGAACTTTTCGGTAGCTGTAAAATAAAAAAATTACCATTTCTCCAATTTTGCGTTTTCCTTTGGGCGACCCTAATTCGATAAAAAAGAGTTGCGGATAAGTCAATGGTAGGACGACCTTATCTAATTGCAGACATTGATTATTACCTCCCCAATTATAGAAGGCTTTACCACCTTGCGGGGCTAAAATATTGAAAACTTAATTAGCAATTTTATTTTTTAATTAAAACCTAGCGCTTGGCTGTTTTAGAGCTCTCGTTGAATTTTTTTTTTTCCGACGAAAATTTCAATCTTTTTTAAAGCTCTTTAAAAAAGTGACATCGTCAATAAAAAATATTAAGAAATATTGTCAGGTCGTAAAAAAAGGGAAGATTTTTGTGGAATTAACTTTTTAACTTTTATTAGCGCGGGCTGGTAATGGTCGATGAGGTCGAAGCCGCGGAATGTGTGCGCGTCTGCTTTTTTAAAATTTTTAACCAATGGCTTGTGCGTCAGTAATGAAATATCGGATCGTGTCAATTGAAAACGTTTCTAAACAAAACATTTTTCTTTTAACTTCTTTTAATTGGAATTTGAAATCGATATATTGTTTGCCGTTCTTTGAATGTTATTTTTCGTTAAATAGATTTGACTTATGACCTGAAGAGATATTCTTAAAAAGACCTTTATAAATAAATGAGAGAAATATTAGATAATCGGAGACAGGAAGCTCTAAACTGACACTTTATTTTAAAAGAAAACACCTGTTGTTAGAAACTGTTTTTCGTTATTGATTCCATTTTCTGAGAGGTTGGTTTCAATAATTGGTGTCTGTCCAACATTGCTAACCATCGCATTGATTTTTCAGTCTTATGGAAGCCAACGTACGAGAATAAACCATTTTGACAGAGACAATTTTGTTCACATTTGGTTATCTCGTGTGTCTTCAATAAAGATTACTGCGTATCAAATATCTTTCAGAGTTATTGCCTGAATTCCAATATACACATGCTAAAAGGTACAACTTCCTTAAGTTTTGTCCATATATATATAAAGCGTGCATTATATAAATTATCACAATACTAAAATGTAAACGTAAATATTGTCATTTCAAAGTTAACAAATTATCGGGGTTCCACTTTATCAAACAAAATACTGAACACACTTCTATATATATCTATTATATACGATATATTCTGTCTTTATATGTACAATATTGGACTATTTTGTTTTAGCCAATAATTATTTTATGTAAATACATTTACAAGCATAGAGAATAAATATATATAATGTGTGTAAAATATTTGAATATCCCAATTGTGAATATATGGACATAATATTTTTAAAATTACATTCAACTTTATAATATATAATCTGATATAGCTGTTTAATTTTGATTGATAAAGGAGGCACCCCGGAAGATTTCTAAAAATTGGAAATAAAAATATAAACGTTTATATATCATTATTGTAATTAAATGTAAAACTAGCTAATTATGTAGAAACAAGTATTTGAAAGTCATATTTTACACATTTAAACAATAGATTAGGTATGTTATGTATGTCTTCTATCCAAGGCGGGGGGAGTTAGATATTTGCCTCAACTTAGAGCTGTCCTTATAGCTGCTGTGAAATCATCTCAAGGATATACTTCCCGGACTAAGAAATCTTTGGAGCACTTTATAAATTAAATTCGAAAATGCTTTGAATCTGTATAAGTATCAATAAAATGTCATCACACCGTTGACACTCACCACGTCACGTCGGAAGATGGAAGAATTACGTGGAGGGATCACTATGGCTTATATCTGGCCGAGAGGAAATTTACATAGATAGCAGTGAAAGAGAGAAATTTAAAACAACTGAAAATCACCAAAATGAAACTTTTGATATATTTAAATACAAAAGTCCATCAGCTTTTATACGTATAGATATGTGGTATATTTACAGAAAGAACAATGTCATAAACCTCTATAAACATAATTATTCATGTTTGTACTATGTTCTCTTGGGATAAAACGTCTTCAATTATTCAAATTATAAAGAAAACTCAGAAATATTCAATGAGAATCCATCAGAAATGAGTTTAATACAGAACTCCATGTTGTGGCTATAATATTTCACAAACCGTAAGTTCCTATATATTGAATTCCACTCAATGTAAAATTTGACCGATATATAAACCCCGGCACACACAGCAATCGCACAATTTTCTTGTTGTGTTACTCTCTTAGTCTAATTACGTTATTTAATATGGTGACTTCATCCCATGGCTCGGCTGTATATTCAACATTTCAACGTAATCTCAATACCTAGCCTTATTAATTCCCTTGTTACATTCACATTAGGCTGCTCTTTAACAATATTTATGCACTTGGACAAATATATGTTCAGTGTGTAATATAGGAGAAAGGTATGCCTTTGTTTGAAATGTTTAAAAGGAGTTACATCTTATAACGCTCATGTTAGTGGTCAGGATATGTCTAATTTGTTCTTAATATATATTAAAGATATTTGATGATTTAACATGTAGAGCTCTCGCGATACGATGCATAAATGATGCAAATTCAGCTCGATAAAAATTTCAGAAAAGATGGTCTTCAATGTTTACACCGCGATCTGGTTTTCTCTTTTTCTTCTTCTTTCTTACCTCCACTCAATCATTATAGGGTATCGACAACCATCATGACTGGGTGAAGTAGAATGCGTCTGCCTTTGTCATTAAGACTGGGAGCACTATTCAGTGGCAGGCCGACTTAGCTCCGAAAGAAATGGCCGCCTCTGACATGAGGAACAGACGCCATGTGCAGCCGCTCCTAACAATGGAGTACAAACGCTGCTCATCCTGTATCCCTGGATGAGGAGCCCTTACAGGGTACTATCATCCGGGCCAGCTGAACCCAGGTTTTTCAACGAGCTTGTTACTGCTCCTCCTCCTCCTTTTTCATCCGGGCTTGGGACCGGCAAAGGCGGAGTTGATCTTGCTTATGAATCAGATAAATCACAAGACCACAAAAGTTCATATTGAATACATTTTAATATCACGCAAAATTCTAGCTGAAAAAAACGTAATATAGCTAAAGCATGAGCTTTAGAGGAATGTTACAACATTCATTGTATGAACAATTTGCATCCTCTGCTGATATGTACTAATTATTGTAGAGATGAAGAAGAATGGTTGCGCCAGACAGGCTGAAGGAGGTAGACCCGATTCAGAGAGTAGCCTCCTATGTGACTATATAACAAAGAGTAGAAGCAAATTTAGCCATCCTGAACCGTTAGATAGGCGACGTAGGTGCTGATAGTACAATGACAATCACGATGGCAGCTGTGATTATAACTAAGTACCTCGGAGGAGCAAACTTTGCCCATAGTTCGTCCGACCCCAGGTAGATCGTAGAACCGCCGTCCTGCTGACACCACAAGTACTGGCAGACTGGGAAGGAAAATTCCCATTGCAGCTTCTTCATTAGACTTTGCATATCATCGCGGGCCGAGATAGAAAATCTTACTTTCACAATTTCGTAGTCTATGGTTATATTCCTCATTTCAATTCGTGTCAGGGAGATATTCAGTAGTCCCGAGAGCTGCCTTCTATACTCATGCAGAGTTTCGTTTTTCTGACCTTCCTCATAAATGAAAACTATGTTAAATAAAGTACGATTTAAATTCTGACATTCTATCAAATCGAATTCTTCATCAGAAACATTCGTAGAGAAATTATAAATTTTCATTGTTGTAACCGTATGTTGAGAAATAGAGTGGATCTCCGTGGGATATTCCATCCCAACAACGGCGACCTTCCAGATAATGGTGGTGCCGTTGATGACTCGAGTGTAATACTGGAACCTTCCGTCTAATGTCTTGCTTGACAACTGAAGATCTTCCAATAGAAAATGCTGAGAGCTATTTGGAAAACCGGATACAACCGATATCTCCCCAGGATATTCTAAGTATCCTGACATAAGCGGCATGATTTCGCATTTCTCTTTCGAAACCATGATGATTTCTTTGGAATCAAAGTCGTAAATTTTCTTGCGGGCCTCTGCTGCAGTCTGCACGACTTGGAGACGCGCTGTGCCGATGTGCGACACTCTGCGCTCGACAGCAGCAGCGGGATAGTTGGATACTTCGACATGATAGGTGAAGTCCTGGGGCAGAGACGGAGGTGAAGAGTGGAGAGAAGAATTGAGGCAGTAAACAACTGGATATGGATGGGTGGATGAAATCTCGGGCCATTCCGTTCTCGGGATGGACGAAAGTAGATCTGATAGCTCGGAGTAGTGCAGCTCTATGCTCGTTCCAGTCATAGAAATAGCTATTAAAATAAACTCGTCATTTATATTAATTTATTGCAGAGGTTCGATAGAAATCGATAAGGATGAAATATTATATAGAGAAGACTTTAGTGACAAAATTAGCTCAACGGGGAGGGATGACAAGTTGGCATAGGCATAATATTCATAGGGTTCGCTAGATTTCATCCATCTGTGTGGTGAATGGACATATTCCCAAGCAGAATCTAGAATGGCCGCCACAGCTCCAAGGGTGCTATTTGATTGGTGCCGAGGTTGGAGTTGGAAGTCCAAGATTGGGTAGGCATGGCAGTGAAATCGCCTGTGGTCGCTCTCCGTCACGCGTACTTCGCCCAGTCTAGAATCTCGGGTGACAGATATAAAATAGTGTTCATCTAAGTCATAAAGGCCCAAGTTACGAATTACATTTTGCTCCTGACCTGCTAATATTCTTATGGAAGTTGAAGTGCTCTCGGTCGTGGTGAAGGCTAAACCGGAGTAGGAGTAGGACGGCGGCATCGGAGGAAGACGTCCATCGGACTGAGGGTTGGGAGGCACCGCAGGGGAGACGAGACCATCGGACTGAGGGATGGTAGGCACCGCAGGGGAGACGAGACCATCGGACAGCGGGCTAGGAAGCACCGCAGGGGAGACGAGACCATCAAACTGAGGGTTGGGAGGCACTGCAGGGGAAACGAGACCATCGGACTTAGGGCTGAGAGGCACCGCCGGGGAGACGAGACCATCGGACTGAGGGTTGGGAGGCACCGCAGGGGAGACGAGACCATCGGACTGGGAGCTGGGAGGCACCGCAGGGGAGACGAGACCATCGGACTGAGGGTTGGGAGGCGCCGCAGGGGAGACGAGACCATCGGACTGAGGGTTGGGAGGCACCGCCGGGGAGTCTAGACCATCGGACTGGGAGCTGAGAGGCACCGCAGAGGAGGCGAGACCATCGGACAGCGGGCTGGGAGGCACCGCAGAGGAGACGAGACCATCGGACTGAGGGCTGGGAGGCACCGCCGGGGAGGCGAGACCATCGGACTGGGAGCTGGGAGGTACCGCAGGGGAGACGAGACCATCAGACTGAGGGTTGGGAGGCACCGCAGAGGAGGCGAGACCATCGGACAGCGGGCTGGGAGGCACCGCAGAGGAGACGAGACCATCGGACTGAGGGCTGGGAGGCACCGCAGGGGAGACGAGACCATCGGACAGCGGGCTAGGAAGCACCGCAGGGGAGACGAGACCATCAAACTGAGGGTTGGGAGGCACTGCAGGGGAAACGAGACCATCGGACTTAGGGCTGAGAGGCACCGCCGGGGAGACGAGACCATCGGACTGAGGGTTGGGAGGCACCGCAGGGGAGACGAGACCATCGGACTGGGAGCTGGGGGGCACCGCAGGGGAGACGAGACCATCGGACTGAGGGTTGGGAGGCGCCGCAGGGGAGACGAGACCATCGGACTGAGGGTTGGGAGGCACCGCCGGGGAGTCTAGACCATCGGACTGGGAGCTGAGAGGCACCGCAGAGGAGGCGAGACCATCGGACAGCGGGCTGGGAGGCACCGCAGAGGAGACGAGACCATCGGACTGAGGGCTGGGAGGCACCGCCGGGGAGGCGAGACCATCGGACTGGGAGCTGGGAGGTACCGCAGGGGAGACGAGACCATCAGACTGAGGGTTGGGAGGCACCGCAGAGGAGGCGAGACCATCGGACAGCGGGCTGGGAGGCACCGCAGAGGAGACGAGACCATCGGACTGAGGGCTGGGAGGCACCGCAGGGGAGACGAGACCATCGGACAGCGGGCTAGGAAGCACCGCAGGGGAGACGAGACCATCAAACTGAGGGTTGGGAGGCACTGCAGGGGAAACGAGACCATCGGACTTAGGGCTGAGAGGCACCGCCGGGGAGACGAGACCATCGGACTGAGGGTTGGGAGGCACCGCAGGGGAGACGAGACCATCGGACTGGGAGCTGGGAGGCACCGCAGGGGAGACGAGACCATCGGACTGAGGGTTGGGAGGCGCCGCAGGGGAGACGAGACCATCGGACTGAGGGTTGGGAGGCACCGCCGGGGAGTCTAGACCATCGGACTGGGAGCTGAGAGGCACCGCAGAGGAGGCGAGACCATCGGACAGCGGGCTGGGAGGCACCGCAGAGGAGACGAGACCATCGGACTGAGGGCTGGGAGGCACCGCCGGGGAGGCGAGACCATCGGACTGGGAGCTGGGAGGTACCGCAGGGGAGACGAGACCATCAGACTGAGGGTTGGGAGGCACCGCAGAGGAGGCGAGACCATCGGACAGCGGGCTGGGAGGCACCGCAGAGGAGACGAGACCATCGGACTGAGGGCTGGGAGGCACCGCAGGGGAGACGAGACCATCGGACAGCGGGCTAGGAAGCACCGCAGGGGAGACGAGACCATCAAACTGAGGGTTGGGAGGCACTGCAGGGGAAACGAGACCATCGGACTTAGGGCTGAGAGGCACCGCCGGGGAGACGAGACCATCGGACTGAGGGTTGGGAGGCACCGCAGGGGAGACGAGACCATCGGACTGGGAGCTGGGAGGCACCGCAGGGGAGACGAGACCATCGGACTGAGGGTTGGGAGGCGCCGCAGGGGAGACGAGACCATCGGACTGAGGGTTGGGAGGCACCGCCGGGGAGTCTAGACCATCGGACTGGGAGCTGAGAGGCACCGCAGAGGAGGCGAGACCATCGGACAGCGGGCTGGGAGGCACCGCAGAGGAGACGAGACCATCGGACTGAGGGCTGGGAGGCACCGCCGGGGAGGCGAGACCATCGGACTGGGAGCTGGGAGGCACCGCAGGGGAGACGAGACCATCAGACTGAGGGTTGGGAGGCACCGCAGAGGAGGCGAGACCATCGGACAGCGGGCTGGGAGGCACCGCAGAGGAGACGAGACCATCGGACTGAGGGCTGGGAGGCACCGCAGGGGAGACGAGACCATCGGACTGAGGGCTGGGAGGCACCGCAGAGGAGACGAGACCATCGGACTGAGGGCTGGGAGGCACCGCAGGGGAGACGAAACCATCGGACTGAGGGCTGGGAGGCACCGCAGAGGAGACGAGACCATCGGACTGAGGGCTGGGAGGCACCGCAGGGGAGACGAGACCATCGGACTGAGGGCTGGGAGGCACCGCAGGCGAGCCGAGATCGCCGGAGTCCGCAGGACAGGGTGGCGAGATTATGACAAGCGCCAACCACACAGCGAACACAGAACGGATTATAGCTCTCTGCACTGAACACTTCTGAACAAAGATATAATCGCGCCGCATCTTAACTATGCAAATCTAGTTAATTCAAATATTGGCGAACTATGGAATTGTGATTATATACAGTTTTCTCTCCTTTTTAAAATATATTTATCTACATATTTCATAGATCTATTTTATTTAACCTCCAACTACTCTTCGACCTATTTCAATCTCTCTCTCTCTCTTTTGTTTTGTTTGACTATTAGGAATGTTTTCATAACTTTATTTAATGTACAGAAAATTTTTGAAAGAGAATATTTTGCATATATATTCTAGATATAAAATGTTTACTAAGTGTCAGAGAAGATTGCTAGAGTTTATCTTCTCTAAATGGCCTTGTGTCTCTCATGATTCAACTATTGTATGCTCGTGTATCTATTGCAATTATTAACGGCAAGCACTCAACTAGTGCCTGTTACACAAGTTCAGGCAAGCTACGACAACTGCTTGCTACATATGCGGTCACAGCAAGTCAGGACTTCAGAAATGGTGGTGGTGGTGGTGGTGGTGGGGTAACTCATGGAAGATAACGTGGACAATAAAAAGCAAGCTAAGAATAGGCCACCACCGCCACCCAAGGAAAGCTTCCAACAATGGACAGGCGGAACACAATTGGAAAGCCCTGGAGAACTTCTATAAATATTTGTGGAGCGAGAAAAACCCGAGAAAAACAACTTCTCGCACGGTGTTTATTCAGCTGCCCAGAAATTGGATTATATATTCTCCTGGCCGGGCTCACACCGACTTCACCATGAATGTTGATGACACGGGACAACACACGGTGCGGGACATCTTCTACGCCTGGCGTCTATACTAGAACACCTCAATAGACAAGGCCAGGGTCTATACGATACAACCTCTACATGCAATATTTGGGACAGGGCCAATACGATACAACCTCTACACATAGACTACGTGGGACAGGGTCTATACGATACAACCTCTACATGAAATATTTGGGACAGGGTCTATACGATAAAACCTCTACATGAAATATTTGGGACAGGGTCTATACGATAAAACCTCTACATGAAATATTTGGGACAGGGTCTATACGATACATTATTTGGGACAGGGTCTATACGATACATTATTTGGGACAGGGTCTATACGATACATTATTTGGGACAGGGTGGAGACCTAACTCAACATTTGCAAAGTTCTCAGGTAGACAGAGCAATACTTCTTTCCTGGCATTGAAAATTACTTAACTGCGAGGACTTTAGTTCAGGTATAGCAAGCTTGACTTAAATAC
The DNA here is from genome assembly GCA_030710605.1 of Cordylochernes scorpioides. Lineage (NCBI taxonomy): Eukaryota > Metazoa > Arthropoda > Arachnida > Pseudoscorpiones > Chernetidae > Cordylochernes > Cordylochernes scorpioides. The sequence continues at coordinate 29,790,955 of CP092863.1, read as the reverse complement.
AAATATTATTGGTCCTAGTTCCAGACATCCAGATTCTTCACTGTGAAGGTATGAATATCTACCACATCTTGTTGAAACCTTTCAGTTGAGATCATAAAATGCGAATAAATTAATTTCCTGCAAGTGTAGAGTTATGGTATCATTAATTACATGCATGCATTGGATTATAAATGTTATTTCATTTGGAATCACAATATCGGCAGTTTTTACAAACACTTTGTGTTTGTTCTTCTTGTTGCGGTCGGTCTAGACATGTACTGTTATTGGAGTCTCTTCTAACCGTTAGTAACCGCGCAAAGCCTTCTTGATGAGAGGGATAGACATCTCGGAATAGGAGTTCTAAATTAATATTGTAGCAAAGTATTTATTATTTTATTAACAGAGTATCATTTTTTATATTTTTCTACTCTGTAAACTTCCCTCATTGCTTATCTTTGTTTATCATTCATAGTTTGTCCTTGCCTTAAAATAAATTACTGTGTTATCCTGAAATTTGTTTTTCCTAAATTTTCACGTGGCATTTTGGTGGAGATGCTGGGTAAATTAGGGAAGATAAATTGAAGATCGCCGAGAAGACCTAGAGGCCATGGGCGCTGTGATCTACATTTTCAGAGACTGGCTCCAGAATTCCACCGCCGTGTCAAGGCCAAGACAGCCCTCCAAGATGACAATGTCCGTATAGACGATGCGACGACAAAGCCGATCTTTACTCTGCAAGAAAAAAGACGCAAAGGTACTAGGTACAAAGTTCCAAGACTTCGATGGAATCCTTGGCAGAAGCACGTCAGATCCATGTCAGTAACTACACTAATTGCAAGCTGTGGGTCACAGCTATGTAGCAAAGTATTCATTATTTTATTTACAGAGTATAATTTTTGATGTTTATATTTTACTAATCTGTAAACTTCCCTCATTTCTTTGTTTATCATTCATAGTTTGTTCTTGCCTTAAAATAAATTGCTGTGTTATCCTAAAGTTTGTCTTTCCTGATTTGCAATATATATAAAACCTCTCTTTCTTGGCAAACTCATCAAGTGGGTTTGTTCATATAATAAATCCATTTCTAACACAGGGAAACAAAAATGTTTTTGAGGCCTAGGACGTTAGAACAGATTGCAACTATATTTGGGTCGCTAATAGATTATAATCTATTATTTAAAGTCAACAAAATAAGTGTCTCATTTCGTATGCGAACTCTCAAGGCGAGTTGATTCACGCCCCGCGACACCCGTAAAACACAATTTAGCAAAATAAAGCGTTTTTTATGGGCACCCAATAAAAACGGGCAGTTTGAGGCCGTTTCCGCGCGTATTTATTTTAATGAGCGGGGCGATACCTGATCTTCTGCACACATGGCGGTGATGATGATTTATTCACAGAATATTCCTGTGGGCACCGCCTGCAACACTTTTATTGCGTCTACGAGAATTGCTTATAGGATTGCAAATATGGTGCGCTTCATTGAAATCATCATTTCACTCAAATACATATAATCTTCTTGTTTAACCTTCTTTGCACATTTAACGAGTAAATATATATACCGCCTCGTTAAATTCTATAATAATTATTTCTGCCTTCTTTCTTAAAGAGAGAAAGTTATTGAAATTTCTATGAGCTCATGAAGATTTTGAAGAGTTATATAAGTGAATAAAAAAAGCATATTCTGACCGTTAACATGAGCATTTTTAAGATTACAAAGCGCCATCTTTTGGAATAAATAGCAACTAAACGTTGTAAACACGGTTTGTTTTTCTTGATTATCAAGAAAATGGGTTGGCCAAATATAGTGTAATAAACCTAAATCAACATATAGTCGAATTTTTTGGGAAAGATGGCGCTTTGCCAATTCAAATGCCCATTGAGCGATCAGGATATATTTTTCATTCACTTATATCATTAAATAAATTATTCAAAATCTTTATATTCAGTATGGAATCCCATGAGTCGCCGCTTAAAAAAACTTCTGAGGGTGCTCTCTTATACTAGATTAGAATGCGTCAGGTCATTTCTGATTTTACTAAGATGGCCACTCCAGATGAATCATTGATGGGAGGTTTTGCTGTTCATTACGAAAAAAGCTATAACCGAAGAAAATTATTTATTATATTTTATCTACAGATTATTAATTTTTTATATTTATATTTTGTTACTCTGGAAACTTCCCTCATTGCTTATCTTATAAATGTTAATTTTGTTTTTACCTTACATAAATTGCCGTGTCATTTCTGAAGTTTGTCTTTCCTAATTTTATACGTTACAATATAATATTCCAAGAAATAGAAAATCTTTGGATTTTACGGAATCGACACCTAGGTTGCCTCAATGTACATTCAGTTTGAATCAGCTCTGTAAAGGGAGAAACTCTACCCAACACTCCAATAAGAAAGACGTGAAAGATTTCGGTAGATTACATTATCTACAGATGGAGATCATCAGTTGTACAAACTACACGCCCTGGGCAAGATTCATATTCACATGGCGCAGGCTAATTCCGTAGCCCATGGTACAAATGGCCATATTATCCCTGCCTCTCTTTCCCATTACAACCTTGTTAGAGCTGGCATTGTATTCCTTATTCGCATTTTACAAATTAATATCTAGAAAATGGTCAATTTCAATTTTTCTCAGTTACATTTTTTAAAAGATTTGAAATTTAACATAGAGTGTTTTTAAAACTACTGTAAATATCATGGTATACAAGATTAATCTCACAAAATTTTTCTTTTTTATTAATAAATTAAGCGAGTGTATATATGTATTTATTGAATTCATAGTTATCCATCCAATTTACGGCTCAAGTGTCAATATCACGCCCACATTCTGGTTTACTTCAGTGTATTCTTCAATTTATTCAAGAATTTAACTTTGGAACTCTATAAAACCGGCGACCGTTTCAAACGACCATACAATCCCAAAATTGTATATCACAGGTAACTGTGTCCGAACCACAATATCGTAAGCCAGATCAATCCCCAATGTTAAATTTTGCCAACAGTTTGAATTCTATAGTAGCAAAAAAAACAGCCATTTTTTCACCATCTTATTTCGCCTTCTCTAAATCTCTTTTGTCCCTTCCTTTTTTAAAATCATAGAACCGGATGTTCTGGTGGATTAACTTTACACTAAAAGCTTTCTTTTATCAATAACAAGAGATCTCAAGGACATACAATTGCTTCAATTCACAAATTTAAAAAATATTTCAACTATGAGATTTTATAAATTGAATTTAAAAAGGTATAATGATGTGATTACTTTATTCACTTTGAGGTAGATGAAAAAAAGTTCTTAAAGAATGTCATTTCTTCAATTGGTGTAATTAAATATAATTTTTGGGAGGAATAAAATTATCTAACTTTTGTCTCTGGATAAGAATTTCACTCAGCATGTTTTAAGTATGGATTTATATTGATGATGAAACTGCACTGATTATCCTCAGTGTTGAAAATAAATTAACGCAATTTTCATATATATATATATATATATATTACCTAATTTATATATCACAATAATTCAAAAAAATTATCTGCATTTTCTAGCGTTTGATTGCCAATAATAAATATAAAATCGAAAAAAGTTTCAAACTCATCTTCTGTTCCCATGGTATTCAAATATTTATAATTTTCGCCTTATTTTATAGTAATACAATTTCTATAAGGCTACTTTTAAATGATAAAAAATATATTGAGAGACCTGACTCATATGGAGAACACTCACGGTGAATATATATATATATATCAAAATAATGACATGGTATACGAAGATAGGCGTGCAGTCTAGCGAAAAATATTGGATTTAGAATTAATAAAATATTTCATTTGATCCGAAATAAACCGTTTTATTAATATATATGAATGATATTTAAAAGTATTTTTCAGAAATGAGTTTCTCGCGCTTTTCACCTGTGCAAAATGTAAACAATGCCCAATGAAAGAAATAAAGATTCACATTTATTTTCTTTTATTAAAATACTTATGGGAGATGTTTACAAATTAGTAAAGCCTCCATGAGGTGACTTCTTGATACAGGTGCCACTTTACAAAGGAAAGTTTGTAAAGGATACTTTGGCGCTGCAACTAAGTGTCCCTTAAAATAAGGTTCTACTGTATTCTTTATTTCACCAAGAACCCCTCTTTGAATTTTCATGCTAGTTAACCAATTAAATAAATACAATGTAAAAGTCTGGAATAAATTGACGAGGACACTGGAAGAGTTCATTTACGAATGAGCAAATATCTACAAATATATTTTTTATATCTATTACGTTAGTTGCAGAAAAAATTTCATTTCGAAAATATCCATTGTAAAAACATAAATACTTAAAACATCAGGCGTTCGGGGATGCGTTTCTTTTTTTTTTTTTTTTTTTTTTCATTTAGTATATCTGTAACGGCAGCTGGAATGCCTACAGGATATTCTTGTGTAGTAAATTATCAGTGAACACATTATTATCACTGATGGTACTCTGTGGAGTTGCCTTTTTGACTGATTGTAATATATATCCACATATGTAAACTTATGTCTGATGTAAGCCAAAAAGAAATAAAGACTTTTCTTTTTAAACTTCCAGATACGTCAACTAACGAACACAAGGACGTTACAATATCTTCATAAATTTGGGTGTATACTAAAAGAGGCAAACAATAAAAACTCATTTTTCTGACGACTGTTGTTTTCACCTTAATTTGATACAGAGTTTTAATTTATAGAATAAGAAAACACGCTGGCATTGAATTAAATTCAATGATTTATTTTAGAAAAATAGAATTTATCAAATAAAGTATTTATCAAATATATTATTATTAGTTTTTTTGTATTTATATACAATAATATATTTATATTTATAATAATACATATTAGTTTAAAACAAATTAATATTTGTGCAAAATATAATTGAACATTTTTAATTGATTCAATTTTTCAAGTATAGAAATTTTTAAACTGATAAATCCGATTAAATAAACATTTTATTTCTAAGCAAAAGAATTTATCAAAGTTGCTGAAAAAAATTATATTTTAAAATCTTTAATATTAACAACAACAAGAAAAATGGCAGGTGCAAAACAAAAAATAATATTAAACTTTCATAGAAAAGAGGCGGGAAAATCTCTGAATTTAAATTAAAATGGAATTTATTTAAATTTTAGCTGGGTTATAGAATTTGGAATATATTATATTTTATTAAATTTTGCCTTTAGAAGTCACAACGTTGTACAAACGTTACAGTATTTATTTAAGAAAGAATTTTAGGCTTGGCTAATACAAGTAGCGAGTTTTTCTCCCGCCAACGGCAGGATTAGATGAAACTTGTTGAACAAGTCTGCTGCTATTGATTGCGGCTGCTGGGATTTCACCGCAAACAGATAAAAATAAATCCCACACACTTCCATATGTCCGGCAGCAAGCTGCTTAACGGCCTATTAATTGCTAGGTATCCTGATTCCAAATATATATTATATCGCAGTTATATTCTTAATGTTTACCCTTAATTATTTTTATACGTTGGGGTCAAAAATATAATCTGTAAAAAATAAAAATTATCACCATATTTTTTCTGTCGCCTTATTCAAGTAAATAAATACATGAAATAATAAGCAAAAAAAAAAAACATTTTGAAAGTTTATTCCTTTTTTTGTTGAAGTGTGTGAGCGTGTGTATATAGAAGATATTTTTAAAAATAATTATATAAGTTTTTTCTAATTCATATCTATTTTATATTTCCAATATTAACAAAGAAGCATATTATTTTACATACAAATATTTTATTTATTATAAATAGTGTATAACATTATACAACAATGTATAACAGCTTCAAAATAATTTTAATAACAAAATTGTACACACACGTAGTCCAAGTCTGTAAATTAGGCTTCCCCTTATTAATAAACACCAATAATGATTTTATTGTCTCCAAGCCATAATTTAGACCGTTTCTATATTTGTTTTAAAAATAACCTATACACTATACTGAATGATCTTCTAATCTTGGCGATTCTGGTTTTATTAGATACTATAAAAAGTGACTCGTAAAATTTTTATAAATTCCCAAAATTTTCTTCAGAATATGATGATTGTGTTTACGCATACTTTTCGTTCCATATTTATTACTTATAACCATTTATGAGATAATCGAGAAACTACCACGATATTATTTCTTCCCTTGTTTTATGGACGACTGGTAGTAATGCGGGCGTTGGGACCAAAGGGAACCTGTAGGGAAGTACAAGAGACAAGCTTCTCAGGGGCCGTCAGAAAAAAAAAACGCTAAAGAAACAAAGGAGATATTTTTGCCACTGTCCATAGGAGCTGTTCTCAGCAGAAAACTGGAAATAAATGTGATATCTTGGGACCTCTGGGACCAGTGTTACCTGATGCTCGACGAACCTCGATGTCAACTCTCCCGTGCAGTCGTGGTGGAAGGCGACACAGCTGGGCCAAAGGTGAAATAAACAAACAGAAATTCCACTAAAAGCGTCTGACGTCAAGAAGGAATGGGATGAGGAGAGAGAGATTTTAGAGCAAGTGTTACCGTTGAGTTCCAAGCGAAGACTGACAATTCTAGGTCCTTGGTTTAACACCACGACCTTGCTTCTTTCTGATTGGCTGACCTATTTAGGTGATTCTTTCCTAATTGGTGGGACTTTTTCACGTGGCCGTAGGCTATTGGTTGACCTACTTAGGTGATGTCTTCTCGCGGCTTTCTTTGATAGAAAATACGTCCGGTCTTGTTCCGGAAATTGGGCGTCACTCTTAGCTTTTATGACTTCTACGTTACCAGATACGTCTTGCCTTGCCAGGAAGTATTGACTGTACAAGTTATTTATATTTGTGCTGGTTTGAGGCCTCTTTTGCTAGGCCTTGCTTCGACTTCTGTCCTAAGCCTGATTTGTTTTAACCTTAACTTTCTCCTGTCTCTCTCCATTCCTTCTATCTGTACAGTTGCAATACTTTATTAGGTTCTTACGCGGTACAGATTGATGTTAGTTGAGGTTTTCTATGTGCAGTACATAAGAAGTTATATACAGTCATGGGGTGGAACATGTGGTAGTGGATATTTAGACTATTTACAACAATTCCATGGTCTTAAATCATCACAGATGGCCCCGGATGTGAGAGGGTTCATATGGAGGGATTTAAGAGAGCGGAATAGGAAGACTGTTATTAAGGAAGTAATTTTTTAAAAATTAATTAAAGTGAGTTGGTATATAACATGGGGTTGATTTCTGTATAGCCATAAGAGGTAATAAAGCATAAACAACTAATATTAAACATACAAGTAAAAATAAAAATATGAATAAAATATTTAATAGGGAACATATAATGATTATAGGTAAAAATATAAATGATTGGATGGGTAAATCATGATCTTTTCGTGATGGGCGTTAGAAAGGGTTGAGGGGTTAGTTATTACTTGGTTGAGGCAAGGTCACTTTGACTCAAGTCCCAAACCATTTAATGTGCACGGCGCGGAAAACCTAGGCCATGTTTCACATGTAAATTTAAGGACCGAATAAAGTTACAGTACCACAATCGAAAAGTAAGATAAGGGGATTGTTATGGGTTTTAGTAATTAGTCGTTAAGACGTACGCATGCAGGATAAATGAGGGCGAAGATCAGTGACCAGAAATCAAAGTTTTAATTAGAGTCGTCAGGGGCTTAGCGAGAAAAAGAGTAAAATAAAAAATAAAAAAAATGTGCCAGCGTGTGGCATGAGAGTGCCCTGGAATAAAAAAAATATACAATTTGCACGTATCCAATCCAGAAGTTGGGATAGGTAAATCTGGGGGACGGTGTGTCAAGATTGTTAATTACGAAATCAAAGTAGGTCAAGTCTAGCCTGCGAAGGAGTTAAAAGTTCCTGCGGAAAAGGAATGTTAGTAATTCTTAAGAAGTAACCTTTAAAGTGGTTGTTTAAGAGGTTATTGAAGATTGCCCTGTTTTTAGATCGTGATTTTTAGTTTGATTATAAAAGAATATATCATTGAGATATGAAATTGCGAAAGTAAGGCTTTGCATATAGCGTTAAAGGATTTGAAAAATCGAAAATAGAATTGCGAAGTTAAATGCAAAGTAATCTTTAAAAAAAAAGTAAAAATAGTGATGATATGATACAAAGATTAACACACTACAGCAGTATATAAGGGGTAATAGAAAGTGAAAATATTAAATGAAAAAAAAATAATGAGCAATAATATACTCGATAGCATTGACATGGTAGCGGAAGGTGAAACAATGTAAATAACATCTAATTTATAAAGTGAGAAAAAATATAAAATGATAAATGCAAATTAGTGATATAAACATGAAATATAAACTTGAGATTATTAGATATGATATGAAAGATAAAATATAAAGTTGATTATAAAATAGAGTCATGAAGCAAAAGTAAATAAGTTTTGGTAAAGAAAAATAATAAAAAAAAGACAATAATCTAAACTAATTGGTTGACGTAAAAAAAAACAATTATAAGAGCTATATAATGATTATATAAAGGATATTAAAATGAAAAATTTTAAAAAAAATGTTCATCGAGAAAGAAGAGCAAGTAAGATTATATATAGAAATTATATATATCGTGAAAGAATGGAAAGTTGTAGGCCAAATGTAATGTTCCTTTTTTTTTTTTTTTTAGGATGGGTGGAGAGAGCTTTAAATTGTCCTCGATTGATATCTTTGGTCTTGTTGGCCTAAGTTTTTCTAACTTATCGAATTTGTTTTAAGTTTGGTGCGACTCGTGGATCACATTGTTTCTAACTGTGAAACTTACTGAGTCCTAATGTTGTCGATTTTTTTTTTTTTAAAACTTATGTGGGTGTGTGTGATTTTTGTAAGTAAAATGTTGTCCTTGGATCTAAGTGTCGATGTTAAGTTGACAAGTTAATCGAGGGCGAGAGAATGTTAGTGAACAGATTTGTTAGTAAATGTAAGATAACGTGTTAAGCAAGTTTTAGTAGCTAAACGGAATATCGGCGTAGATTAAAAATAAAAGGCGCGCACTAATGTTTGATTTAATAGGTAGCGAAAATCCATTAGAGTGACATCGGGGTGGCGACGGGCGTAACAAAATGTCGGCTATTTGTTTGTCCATCTCCAGCGGAAGAAGAGGGAGCGAAGCTATTTTTAATGCGATTCCGGATTTAGGTCAAGGGGGAGCGAGGGGGCTTGCTTTCTTTCAACTTATTGGAAGTTAATTCGAACTACGTTCGGAGATATTATTTCTAAGATTGTAAACACAAAAGCGTTTTGATTTGTCACGTTTGGTGACAAGCGTTATGGGATTGACATAGGGAGATACAGAGGTTGAATTATTCCGTGTGTTCAAGCATTTGTTAGATTTGTGTTTGTATTTCGAAAATTCGGATATTGTATCTGTTATTAAATCGAATGGTTTTTTGCGGACTTAGTAAAAATGTTATTCATGGATATCGGGTTAGAATTGAATGAAATTGCGACTATCGACGTGGAATGTGTGGTTAAATAAATGTGTCACAGGCGTGGTGAAGGCGTCTTTGGCCTGAGAAGTGAAAGAATTTAGTGGTGTGGCGCTGTGACACGAAGCGAAAAAATTGTAAATGAAAAGGTGTCGCGTGAAGTCTCTGTTTTGTACAAAATCTAACCTGTTACACTAAGAATAACAAATTTACTAAAGTCATGGTTGTTGGTTGTACGAACATATCGATAATTTTTATATTGTTAGTGGATATGACACGTTTAATGTGAAAAAAAAAAAAAGATTCTGTGTGTTTAGTAGGGCGACGTGATGCAGCTTGTGTAGCTCGAAATTGGATTTGGGTGTTAAGTCGCGCATTAAAAATTGTCGTCAATTGGAAAAAGTGATGTGAGAGGGTGTTGTTTATTTTGTTGAGAGTGATTTGTCGATATTTAACTATGCGTGTAAAAGGAAGGTACGAGGGAGTGTGGTTATGTGGGAATTTAACGATTGGAATAGTTTTGGAAGGCTGTGATTTAAGTTACTTCTGTCCAAAGATATGAAAGAAAATGACATAGGGGCGTTGAAAATGGGATTAAGAACATTATAATGAGGTTAAATAAGAGTGTTGTAGTTCACCACGTGTGAGCAACCCGTTATAGGAGGGGAAAATTTAGTAAATGGGACAGTTTTATTAACCTGTCCATGGGACACGTGTCGCTTGCACGAAGTGAATTGGTACAAGGTAGTTGGTAGAGATACATTATCTTGATACAGGAGTAGCTGAGGACAGTTTATAATTAGTAGAAATCTTTTTATGGAATTAAGGAATAAAATGATAAAAGGCAAGGGTGTATCGATGATATGGAATTTTGGATTCCGCGTTATGTTACTTATTTTTAAGATCCAAAAGATATAATCTATGGTGAAAATATTGTTAGCTATGGCGTTAATAGTTAAGTTAAATGGGTGAACAGGTATTTTCTTTTACAAACTGGTTTCTACTATTTTAAAAGTATTCTGCCTAATTATAGCGATAGATGCTCCTGTATTAAGTAGTAGAGTAGGTTTACATTATTGGACAGTTCAGCTCGAACGAGCAATTGTTCAATAAAAATTATAGAAGGAGGAACCTACTGTGGTGCTGTCTTGTATGTCGGGACAGGCCTGGTCTGTTGTCATAGTGGGAGGTTCATTGGGACAGTCGGAGTTCATTGTCTTCGCTGGGCTCGTGGTTTAGAGATGGTCGGGGGAGCAGGTAACATACGCTCGCGTGTTGGTAACTCGGAGGAGCGCTTGCAGGAGGTTTGGTGGCTTTCTCAGTCTTGTAGAGTATTGTAGTTGGGCCCGATCTGCTTGGGCGTCGTAGTTGGTGAAGAAGCTCTGCGCCTCGTACGAACCATCGTAGCGATTCCACCTCTCGCGATGTCCGGTCACGGCAGAAAGCTGATGTAGCGTCGTCGTCAACCTCCCTCGGACATCTGACACCGGCGGCGGGGGTGTGACGTCTTCCTGGCCGGGGGGAACTTCCTGCGTCCTACCGAGGGTGTTTTCTTTCTTCGGAAAAGTGTTTTCGCCACTTTCGGAGTCGGGATCGGACTCCATGGGTTCCTTTGGATTCTCCTCTCTTCCCTGTTCCATCTTTCTGTACAGACAGTGGTCTACTTGCTTACTTGTACCTTGGCGTCCACTATCCTGTCGACTCTTCGTTACGGGGGAGTCTGTGATATCTTGGGACCTCTGGGACCAGTGTTACCTGATGCTCGACGAACCTCGATGTCAACTCTCCCGTGCAGTCGTGGTGGAAGGCGACACAGCTGGGCCAAAGGTGAAATAAACAAACAGAAATTCCACTAAAAGCGTCTGACGTCAAGAAGGAATGGGATGAGGAGAGAGAGATTTTAGAGCAAGTGTTACCGTTGAGTTCCAAGCGAAGACTGACAATTCTAGGTCCTTGGTTTAACACCACGACCTTGCTTCTTTCTGATTGGCTGACCTATTTAGGTGATTCTTTCCTAATTGGTGGGACTTTTTCACGTGGCCGTAGGCTATTGGTTGACCTACTTAGGTGATGTCTTCTCGCGGCTTTCTTTGATAGAAAATACGTCCGGTCTTGTTCCGGAAATTGGGCGTCACTCTTAGCTTTTATGACTTCTACGTTACCAGATACGTCTTGCCTTGCCAGGAAGTATTGACTGTACAAGTTATTTATATTTGTGCTGGTTTGAGGCCTCTTTTGCTAGGCCTTGCTTCGACTTCTGTCCTAAGCCTGATTTGTTTTAACCTTAACTTTCTCCTGTCTCTCTCCATTCCTTCTATCTGTACAGTTGCAATACTTTATTAGGTTCTTACGCGGTACAGATTGATGTTAGTTGAGGTTTTCTATGTGCAGTACATAAGAAGTTATATACAGTCATGGGGTGGAACATGTGGTAGTGGATATTTAGACTATTTACAACAATTCCATGGTCTTAAATCATCACATAAATATTTTTTTTTTTTTATGTTTCAGTCGCTTTTATAAAAAGACAAATCGAGTTACTGATGAAAGATATCTGTAGATATATTGATACAGATTAAAGAGAAATATTTTATAGCCGTCCCTGTATTGATTAGGGCCATAGCCCAAAACCATGGTGTTGCAGCTTGGATCCTTACAGCAATAGTTTGGAAATCCGTGCTGCTCTCTAACCTTTTGTTTTAGATGTTGACTATCCTTGGCAGAGCTTAACTTGGACTGTATACTTTCACCTCGACCTGCGGATTGACTACCGAGAGATTGTACCTATCCTAATGCGATGTAACAACAAGAGAATGGCCACACAGCCTCACGGCGTTTTGCTAACACACTCTAACTTTATTCAATCATCCATTCATTTTATATACACACATATTTACATAATAAAAAGAAATAAAGAAAGAATTTGCATGACTATGAATCAATGCAGCCTAGCTAGTGATTTACATAGCTAGGCGCAAACATACTCCCCCCCACCGCTGAACTTCAGTTCAGATCTTGAGGCGCAAACGGAAGAGGAGCTAACTTGGTGATTGGTCTTTTAAAAACTCCTCTGGCTGTCCTGACGAGTGCGACTCGCACTACTTTGTCGCTCCCTGGAAACACTTCAATTATTCTTCCCAGCCGCCATCGCATTGGTGGAGTCCCATCTTCCTTTATTAAGACCAGTTGATCTACCTCTAGATTTAATTTCTTTTGCCTCCATTTTCCCTTTTGTTGTAAAGAGTTAATGTATTCTCCGGACCATCTTTTCCAAAAGGAATTTCTTAGTTTTTGCACTAGATTCCACCTCGATGTTAAATTAAATTGGTCCTTAGAAGTTGGCTCTGGTATATCAATCATGGACGTACCAATCAGGAAATGTCCGGGCGTCAATGCTTGAAGATCATTCGGGTCTGAACTTGACTCTACGAGTGGCCGACTGTTCAAGCATGCCTCGATCTGGCAAAGTAAAGTGGCAAATTCCTCCGGGTTCATCAGCGATGTCCTGCCAGCCTTGATTATATGGCCCTTGACACTCTTTATATTGGCCTCCCATAGGCCTCCAAAGTGTGGCGCGGATGGCGGTATAAAGTGCCACGTAATTAATTCTTCTGAAATAAATTCTCTAGTTTCTATTGCATTAATTATTTCAAACTGCTCTCTTAGAATTCTTTGAGTGCCTTTAAAATTTGTTCCATTATCTGAATAAATGTCGGATGGCCTTCCTCTTCTTGAAATGAATCGTCTTAGGGCTGCTATAAAGGAGTTCGTAGAGAGGCTGGTTACCATCTCAAGATGGACTGCCTTTACAGCAAAACAGACAAACAATACGACATATGCTTTTATCACGCTTTTGGACCTGATCAAGCTGGGTCTCAGTCCGAATGGACCCGCTATGTCTATCCCGGTTTTAAGGAAAGGTCTAGAAGGGTTCACTCTATCAGGCGGCAAGTTTCCCATTATTTGCTCGACTGTTCGAGCTCTGAGTTTAAAACAGATCAGGCAATTTTGACTACTCGTCTTACTATTTCTCGGCCTCCCAGTATCCAATACTTATTTCGTATTAGCGATAAAACCAAGTGAGGGCCCGCATGGAGATATCTTTGATGATATTCTTGTATGATTAACCTGGTGATATGGTGTTTTTTAGGCAAGATCATCGGATGTTTCTGGTTGAATGACAAGTTAGGCCTCTGAAGGCGCCCTCCAACTCTAAGTAGGCCCTCGTCGTCCAAAAATGGCCCTAAATCCAAGATTCGATTCTTATTTGGAAGCTGACAATGATCATTTAACGATTGAATTTCATGAAGAAATTCGGAACATTGTACTAGCTTGACAATCACCATTATAGCACGATTCATCTCAGCTGTTGTCAAGGGACCATATTCTCTTTCCTTACTTGCTCGTTGGCAATTTGCTCCAAATCTTAGACACCAAGCTGTGACTCTTTTTAGTCTCGTGAAGGACGAGTATTTCAGAAAGTATTCCGGAACGTTTGTTGTCTGGAGATGGCAGAATGCCACAATCTCTTCTTGCTCTTGAATTTGAAGATCACTGTTCGAGTTCTCCCAAATTCGCTCAACACAGTCATCTTTCAACCACGAGGGTCCTTGCCACCAAAGTTCATGTTTTATCAGTGCCGCAGGCTTTAGACCTCTCGACGCACAATCGGCCGGATTATCCTTTCCAGACACGTGGCCCCAATACTTTAATTCTGTCAACTGCTGTATTTTCATAACTCGATGACTTATAAATTTCTTCCATCTATTAGAATCCGATTTTATCCAGCAAAGTGCTATCTGAGAATCCGTCCATAGACGAACTTCATCTAGTGGCAATTTAATTGATTCTACAATAGACCTATAAAGCTGTGATAGAAGAAGAGCAGCACATAACTCCAATCTCGGAAGTGTACAAGGTTTGCAGGGGGCGACTCTTGTTTTCGCCGCAATTAGTGATATCCCAATTTGTCCTTCAATAGTTTCCGATTTTAGATAGCAAACCGCTGAATATGCCACGCTTGAAGCATCGCAGAATCCGTGAAGTTGGATATTCCTACTATTTTGATCCATAAAAATATATCTAGGGACCTCCAACTTGGTCAGCACACTCATTTCGTCACGAAAAGAGTTCCACCTTGATCTCCACCTTTCTGACATGGGCTCGTCCCAACTTAACTTTTCCTTCCATAGTTCTTGCATCATAATTTTCAAGGCGACTGTAAGGGGTGAAAGGAAGCCCAATGGATCAAATATCCTAGCAATGTTGGACAAATAATCCCTCTTTGTTATGACTTCACCAGGGTTATTTATATTGATCCTGAAGGCGTCCCGTGAATTATCCCAAAGAATTCCTAAAACCCTTGACGAAGCGTTAACACCCAATTCAGTCTCAGTTTCATCCATTTGGGACACAAGTTCATGGCAATTGGATTTCCATTTTCTAATCTCGAAACCTCCCTTTGACATCAGACCTATCATTTGTTTTATCAACTCCTCGCCTTCCTGTTTTGAAGATACTCCCGTTAAGAGATCGTCCACATAGAAATCACTCATTACGACCTTTGAAGCCGTTGGAAACTCTTTGCATTCATCCCTGGCCAGCTGATGTATTGTCCTAATAGCCAAAAAGGGGGCAGATGTAGTCCCGTATGTTACTGTCAACAACCTATAATCTTCCACCGGTTGTTCAGGTGTTTGTCTCCATAATATCCTTTGGTAATCTGCATCCTCTGGGTGAATTCTCACTTGTCTGAACATCTTTTCTATATCAGCAATAATCGCAATTGGATGTGCTCTGAATCCCGTCAGGATGACAAATATATCCCTTTGGATCTTTGGTCCGGTGTTCAATATTTGGTTCAATGAGGTACCAGAATCAGTTTTCGCCGATGCATCAAAGACCACTCTTAATTTTGTAGTTGTAGATTGTTCTCTTTCAACTCCATGATGCGGCATGTAATAACATGTTGATGGGTCTCTGATTATCTCCTTAAATGGCACTAGCTCCATGTGACCCAATGCCTCGTATTCCCTCATGAACTCTTTGTACTGTTTATAGACTCTTGGGGTTTTCAACAGTCTTCGTTCCAATGCCAGAAACCGAGCCAAGGCCTTCTCTCTTGATTGTCCGAGCAGAGAGGGTTTTTCTTTAAATAGTAATTTCACAATATATCTTCCCTGGCAGTCTCTGGAATAGGTTTTCATGTAATGAGTCTCGTAACTTTCTTCCCTTGGATTCTGGTCTTGCAATGACGGTACTGACTCCAATTCCCAGAAATCTCTTACCAGACCATCTAATTCTGATGTTGTTTGTACCGCATAGCTACAAGGTCCATTTTTATAGTTCGACGAGAGAGAGCTTTCTACCTTGCCCATTAGAATCCAACCGAGCCTTGAATTCATTGCTATAGGTTGGTTCATTCCCAGCATTTTTTTCTCTCCATGCATCAGATATGCATACATTTCTGCACCTAGAATGATGTCGATTGGTGCTGAAATATGAAACAGAGGGTCTGCCAACTCAAAGTCTTTCTGCATAATCCAGGTCGGTTCTGCCATTTCGAAGTTTGGAATTTCCGCTGTCAAGACCTCCATTACTAGAGCTCTCGTTTCATATTTTTCCGATCTATAAATCGATTTAAATTTTAAGCCAACAGATGTAGATGACCCTTGGACTGGATTATTTCCAATACCCCTCAGTGAGCGTCCTGATGTTTCTCCCTTGAGTCCAAGTTTCTCACAAATTTCCCTTGTGATCAAACAAACCTGTGATCCACTGTCCAAAAGTGCTCGGCAGATCAGCTGTGTCCCGTTTTCACCTTCCACAATTATTTGAGCTGTCGCAAGGAGCACTTGATTGATGGTCTCACCTCCTTGTTCAATACTCGTGTTGTTGACCTGACCCACAGGTTCAGAGATCTGAGGCTTTGCACCCTTCTGACTATCAGTCACCTTAGTGTCGAGCCTATGGAGCAAAGTATGGTGGTTTTTGTTGCATTTCTTACAAGGTCCTTGGTAACAAGTTGTTCTTGTATGACCCTTTTTTAGACAATTGTAGCACAACTTGTTTTGCTTGACAAATTCCCATTTTTGTTCGATGGGCATTGTACTAAATGTAGTACAGTTGTAGATTCTGTGGCCTGCCTTGCATGCTATGCATATTTGAGCATTGGCATTAACCGCAGTGTGTACACTTGCATATTCCCTTTGCATCTCATTTTCCTTTCTTTGGTATTCCCTTGCTCCCTGTGGCAGACTTCTGGCTTGTCTTTCAAGAAATTGAATGAAGTTCTCATAGGAAAAGGAAACGATCTCTCATCCTGTGTCAACTCCCACTGTCGCTTCACATCCTCATCGAGTCTGTTCCTCAAGAACTGTACCAGTATCACGTCTACCAACTCATTTCTTTGCAATCCGAGGGATTCCAGATTGCGCACAGACTCATTGCATGTGTCCAGGAGTTCCCTTATGGCCTTTGCCGATGTATTCTTGACTTGCTTAATCTTGAAGATTTTGTTCAGTTGTGCATAAGCCAACTCTCTTTGATTGTCGTATCTGGACACCAGAGTATCCCATGCCTGCTTGTAGCTCTCTGATACCACTGGGAACCCACGTATCAGTCTGGCCGCTTCTCCCTTTACCGCGGAGCCCAAGTATTGCAGCTTTTGTAGATCGTTTAAGCCTGGATTTTGATCTATGACCATTCCGAATACCTCTTTGAAGTTAAACCAAGAGTTTGCATCTCCATAGAAGTGAGGCAACTCGAAGATGGGCAATTTCACTGTTTCGATGGCTTTTGCTTGTTTTGTATCAGCTGTACTTTGGTTTCCTTCTAATTCACGCCTGAGCTTTAATTCCAGTTTTTCGATTTTATCTTGAATCGCTTCATAACCTTCGAGTTCTTTTTCTTCATCTACCTCCTCCTGTACAAATAACTCATCGAATAGGAATTTTGTCTCAGTTTTTATTTCTGTAATACCTTCTTGTATCATTTTCAATTTATGGAGATCGCCTCCCGATATGTGTTCATCTATGGATGCTAGGTATCTTTCGATTCGTCTTGTCTGTGAACGGATCTTGATTTTTAGGCCTTTCGTTGCCTTAGACATGGTTCCAGATTTGAAGGTTTGTTTCTCGGCAGAATCACGCTCTGTTCCTTAAGATCCGGCTCGAGGGACCATATGTTGCAGCTTGGATCCTTACAGCAATAGTTTGGAAATCCGTGCTGCTCTCTAACCTTTTGTTTTAGATGTTGACTATCCTTGGCAGAGCTTAACTTGGACTGTATACTTTCACCTCGACCTGCGGATTGACTACCGAGAGATTGTACCTATCCTAATGCGATGTAACAACAAGAGAATGGCCACACAGCCTCACGGCGTTTTGCTAACACACTCTAACTTTATTCAATCATCCATTCATTTTATATACACACATATTTACATAATAAAAAGAAATAAAGAAAGAATTTGCATGACTATGAATCAATGCAGCCTAGCTAGTGATTTACATAGCTAGGCGCAAACACATGGTATAAAGATTGGATTTTCTTCGAATTTTCCAAAACTGGTATTGAGGCCTAATCAATAACCCGAATTTGCGCGTTCTGTGCAAGGAATATTAAACAAATGCCTTGTGTTTTGATACATTTATCAACAATTTCAATGCAATTATTAAAAAGTATATATATATATTTTTACAAATAAAAATGTTAGTTTTTGATATGAATGGATGTTAGCAAACTTATTGTAAGTATTGGAGCGTCGAAAGGTTTAGGATATAGATATGTTATCATACACACATAGATGTACCTCTCTCAGACTTAGAAATATTCAATGAAAGAAAGAGGTTGTCAGAGAATAAGATCCTTCTTCATAGAAGATGTCTGGGAAGTCACCCGCCCAATTGTGACCCACTCGGTAAATAGAGGGCGATGACGTAACTTAGCTCTGGTGATAAAGACGTTGTTTGGACTCACCAAACGTCATGCTGACTCAAACATGGTCTGTAACACCTCTGGAAGACATATGCCTGCCAACAATAAAAACGCTAAACTCACATTTAAATTCTAAATCAGGAAATTGTCTTAAATAGATCAGGGGTGAAGAGTTCTAATATAAAAAAAAATATCGACATGGTAAATTTAAGAACACACATTGAACGTAATTATCCTTTATAAGAAAAATGTTGATATGGTGAGTGCAATAAAAAGTATACAATGATTTGTCTTAAGAAAATTTATTAGATCTAAACTTATATTATCATTGTTGCATGATTGTTATTTGTAGCATAGCTTACGGGATTTGTAGGGTAAACATCAATATGGTTTACTTTCGTAGATAACGACGATGGTATTCCTAAAATGAAGATGTTGGTCCAAAGTAGACTAAACACAGCCGGTTGTTGACCAGGTAAACATTCCGTGGATCCATATCCCCGCTCAGAATAAACTCCTGGCGCTGGAAAGCTCTGAAAACTTCCAAACTTATTTTTCTCCCCATCGACCTGCATTGATTATATAATTAGTAGTTGGGTCTAAACACAGTTGAGATTTTTGAAAGTTTTCCCGGAGTTTTGCTTCTATTTCAGCTCTTTAACGAAATTCCCTGACCTCCACCTACCCGCACGCCCTGCAGGCCTCAGTAGAAAAACTATTTGTTCAACAGCCGCTAAGGAGAATTCAATTCGCCCCGAGCGGCCCTGATGTGTTTGTAATCTGGAGTAGATTTCCATAACTTGGTCGCTATTCTGGTAGAGCAGGTATTGCTTGAGTGTACTTTGTATACAATTACATATTTAGCGGTAGTTGGTCACGGTGAGAATGTTGATGAAACAGGTGAATGCTTATGTGCACTTTGTTTGCAAGTACATATTTATCATTCATTGGTCACAGTGAGGATGTTGGTAGAGGAAGTATATGTTTATGCGTAGTTTGTTTGCAAGTACATATTTATCATTCATTGGTCACAGTGAGGATGTTGGTAGAGGAAGTATATGTTTATGCGTAGTTTGTATGTAACTACATATTTATCATTCATTGGTCACAGTGAGGATGTTGGTAGAGGAAGTATATGTTTATGCGTAGTTTGTATGTAACTACATATTTATCATTCATTGGTCACAGTGAGGATGTTGGTAGAGGAAGTATATGTTTATGCGTAGTTTGTATGTAACTACATATTTATCATTCATTGGTCACAGTGAGGATGTTGGTAGAGGAAGTATATGTTTATGCGTAGTTTGTATGTAACTACATATTTATCAGTCATTGGTCACAGTGAGAATGTTGGTAGAGTAAATAAGTGTTTATCCGTATTTTGGCATGCACAGTTTCTACAAATCATAATCTCAAATATTGTTATAGAACGCAATATTTGTGATGATACGGAGTAAAACTGTGTGCTTGTTCATATCTATACCTTTCCATACCTATTCAGAGAACTATTATGGTTCCTCGAGATTTGAAGTTTTCGGGGATTTTTAATGAGGTTCTCAACTTTGGTTAATAAATGGTTAAATATACAAATTAATTCCAATATCATCATTATAACTTGGTTTCTATTTAATTCCCAGGTTGTAATTACAAGGTAGAATGTATGGCTATTGTTACATTTCCATGACAAGTGTTCCTCCACTTACAATACATATTGGGAATATTATTTATTATATATATACATAGCAATAACGCGCCATCTATATAATACAAGTGAAAACACCAAAACGCGAATGTTTCTTCTCACAAATATTGTTTGCGGAAGAGCATTGCTCGATGCAAATATTTAAATGTAATTCTACTGTCCTAAAAGCTTATGTTCATAGTTTGCTTAAATACCATTTTTAAGATTCAACCCTTCAGTGTTGCATATAAAAGCAGAATGATCCAATACAGTATTAGAGCTCTAAAGAAGCGTTTTGGTGGATTGGATTGGCGAGACCGCAGGGGGGGTTCACCACTGATGGGCCAATATATCCCTCCCAATATATTTTTTCATCGCAGTAAGGGCAGTGGAGGTTTGATTTATTTGTGAAAATAAACATTCGCGTTTTGGTGTTTTCATTTGTATTATATTATTTACTAGCCGAATGACCCGGGCAACGCTCGGGTTTTACCCGATTAAATGTTTTTATTCAAATACTATTCGTTACAATTATAAATTGGCGCCGTGGATGTCACTCTTGTGAAACATCCCGCTCCAAACTTTGTGTGTTTTTAAAAATATAAAAATAAAAATGTAAATTTTCACAACGATTATTGAAAATTCTATTATTTTGATTTTCAAATACTATTCGTTACAATTATAAATTGGCGCCGTGGATGTCACTCTTGAGAAACGTCCCGCTCCAACTTACATGTACATTAGGTCAGCTGATATTACCTCCCATCTTCACCGCTAGAGGCGCTGCTCGCGAGCGAAAGGGCAAATTTGCAAAGCAAATTTGCAAATAACTCGACGAAATATTCGGGATAGAGACCTGAAATTTTCACTATAAGTTTTTCCATATTCTACTCTATATACTGTTAAAATTTCAGTCAGATTAGTTACGTATTGTGGACGTGTATAGCCGACATAGGAACAAACACACATACATACATACACTGACTTTTATATATATAGGGATTACCCTTTGAATATGTTGCTGAATATTGTTAGGAGAGAGGAGCGCGGCTCGAGGCGGGTGCTCACGTGTCACTGTTAAAAACCTTTTTTTTTTTTGGGTACATCTTTTCCCGTGGACTTAACGATAACTTTTCTAAAACTTATTTCAAATTTCATGTATAATTATTTTTACATCATTTAGTTTTGTATCATTATTTACTATAATTTCCTATCGTTCGATTATTATACTTTTTGTTCTTAAAGATTATTTAAGACAATAATCTTTAATTAGAAAGTGCTTTGCCTCCAAACTTTTGGTTTGTGAATAAACGTTAAAAAGACTTCACGAATGTTTCTTCCCAGTACATCAGGTCACCAGCGCAACAATATTTATCATTGCTGTTCTATTACGAGGGAGGGATCAATTACTTTTAAACATCACTTTCCTATACCTATATTTACATAGATTTTTACTGCTCACTTGTTTCCGTGTAAATATTTCCTTTCAGAGCTAAAGATAATTAAAATTTACGAAAACACATATAAATATTTCATTTGTGATTCTTTAGTAACATTCTTGCAGGACCAGTATATATACACCATCATATATTTATTCTCACTTTCTCAAACCTAATTCCTAATCATCATAAGAACCAGTTTATTATGTTTGAAAATCTCTCTTCAACACACTATATTTTTAAAACATCACATCATATTTTATTCATATTTATAATATATCTAATATCTAATTATATATATTAAGAAAAAGGCATCTCCTTATCGTGCAACTGAGAGTTGCTGATGGCTGGCGCCATCTATCGGAATAAATATCAACTATTCTCGTTGATTTTTAATTATTCCAGAATTGGCCAAATACCCATTCTTGATTAATCAAGAAAAGCTAACCACGGACGCGTTTCGGGCTGTTGGCCCTCATCAGCGTGGTGCAAGCTGTACCTCAACGACCAAAAAATTGGTTATTAAGGCATCCTGAAAAATCATGAAACGGGTAGTTAAGGCCAGAATTACGTGAGGACGCTACACAATGTGAAAAAAATAGTACAAATGTAACATTGTACTGGGATAAGGTGTATACATTTCCAGAATTGGCCAAATACCCATTCTTGATGCCTTTTTCTTAATGTATACACCTTATCCCAGTACAATGTTACATTTGTACTATTTTTTCACATTAATTATATATATATTACTTGAAATATTTTCTTCAGTAGAATTTTTTACTTTGATTCATCATAACTTATTTTTCATTCCTTAAGCTAATGCTCCTAATGAATGATAAAGTCGAGTGTTTG
This sequence comes from Cordylochernes scorpioides, assembly GCA_030710605.1. Classification (NCBI taxonomy): domain Eukaryota; kingdom Metazoa; phylum Arthropoda; class Arachnida; order Pseudoscorpiones; family Chernetidae; genus Cordylochernes; species Cordylochernes scorpioides. The sequence goes on along the minus strand of CP092863.1, from coordinate 29,768,614 downwards.
TATGATATATTGGCCTACCAATTCCACCGACATTGTCAGAAAGGTGATAGGAGGAAGTCTAGAGAGGGACAAGAGATCCTGAAAGACGACGAATGTATATAGTGTAGCGTAGAAATCAGGTCTTGGAATATCTTAAGATGTTAGGTATTTATTGATGACGTCAGTACGACTAGTCGACAATTATCAACAAGACTATCTACAGCTAGAGAATATCGAGCAAGCAAGCTAGGCAACATATTTATGATTATTTTACAAATAAATAGTAATAAATCTGTTTCAAATATTTTGATTGAATAATTAAATTAAATAATAAAATATAAATTATTTCTTCGTGCCACAATATACTTATATACTGTGTAGTTTCAATCTCAGTTGCCTATCATATTGATATGGCTACAAGAAGAATTCATCAAGATTTCCACCGATGTTTTTTTTTCCTCACCCTATTCTACTATCTATTACATGAAGTTTTAAAAATAGTGTTTTGAAGAGAGAGATTTTCAAACAAAAGTAAACTGGTTTTTATGATGATGAGGAATTGGGTTTAAGAAAGTGGCCATATATATTCATATAAAATGAAAGGATTCAAGCACAAATGTTTCTTTTGTATACAATACAAACTTCTACTGTCCTTACTGCGATGAAAAAAATATATTGGGAGGGCTTGGCTCATCAATGGTGAACCCTCCCAGCGGTTTCGCCAATTTAATCCACCAGACCGCTTCTTAGAGCTCTAATACTGTATTGGACGATTCTGCTTATATACGCAGTACTTAAGGGTGAAATATCAGAAATTGTTTTCAAGAAAACTATGGTCCTAAGCTTATAGGACAGTAGAATTACATTTTTCATCGCAGCAAGGAAAGTATAAATTTGTATTGTATACAAATGAAAATTTCGTTTTTAAATCTTTTCATTTTATGTGTATAGATGGGGCGTTTTTGCTTAGTGTTAATATACATATTCATGTTGGATATAATTCATGTTGTACAGTAGACATGCGTGCTGGGTGTTTATGGCACTCTGCTCTCTTGTCAAATCTATCTCCAAGGGGAATGGCCAAAGAGTAATTGTAGCCAGCATATGTGAATCAGCATCCTGATTGGTCAGCTAATGAAAGCCAAACAGAAGGGCAGCGACCCGCCATTGATTGAAAGAAGTGGGTCCAAAATAAGCGGATTTCCTCCACTTGACCTCCCGATGTATTCTCGGAACCTAAACATGGCGAGATTTAACTTGACGGCTGTTTATTCCTTGAGTGGCCCTCGACGCCTATTTTAGCCGATAGGACTCCTCACGTTTGTCAGCCCCACAGTCCTCTTTCTGCCACAACTTAGCCTTTGATTATTTACATACTTTATTCGGCTCAACTCCCACTCTCCCCAAACATACACGCATAAACAACTTATAAGAAAACTGCTATTTATTATGCAAAAATAGCAATGAATGGGTATGTAAATAGATTAAATGTAAATGGAGATATGCAAATTGTCCTGTTTTAAATTTCTGTGTTCTCTCTATCCTCTATCTCTTGTGTTCCACAATACACACAATATTCCAAAGTGAATGTAGAATGGGAATGAAGTATTATTTTATCTTCATATATATATATATATATATATAACGCGAAAAACGGTCTTTATTCAGTTAAAAGAGGCAAATACAGTCGGCAGTCAGAGGGGAAGGGGTATCAAGAAGGAGTTGATCCATCTGTTGTAGTCTTTCCGTCTATTTCCATTTCTATACATGGCGGAGGGGTTGTCTTCACTTCTAGGGGAGTGGGCTTAGGTTTTTTATCTAGGTTCCTGTCTTCTTGTTGGTCAGAGTTGTCGTGCTGAGACGCATTAAGCGGTCACTTCTTCGTCGGATATTTTGCATCGAGAATTGCATCGTATATTGCATCATACTTGTCGATCTCCGTTTGAATTAGCCTCAATTTGCCTATTTTATCGTTGAGTGCTCTTTTTTGGTCGGTATTGAGGTCTCTGAAGTTTTTTGACTTAAAATCTTCACATTTCTTGAGGTAGCAGGAGGTCCTATACTTCAGGTCGGGGTGCAGTTCAAGCTGTTGACAGACCTTGGTCTGTCTAGAAGTACCTGTCCTTTTGAATACCAACGCGATGATCCTTTCCATTTTAGGGTTGTCTCTGTGCTCGCAGTCTATCAACATATATATATATATGAAAAAACAATAGAAAAAATAAAAGATAAGTGGGTGAGGTGTTGATATTAAAAATAAAGAAGGCATTTTCTGACCACGAGCACATGTGCTTTTTAGATGGAAGAACGCCATCTAGTGGAGCAAAAATAAACTAAACGTTTATTTAAATTGCTCCGTGATATTTGGCCAACCCAAATTCTTGATAAATCAAGAAAAGCCATCATGACGAGCGCCAACAGTGCGAAACGCGTTCGTGGATAGCTTTTCTTGATTTATCAAGAATTTGGGTTGGCCAAATATCACGGAGCAAGTTGAATAAACGTTTAGCATATTTTTGCTCCACTAGATGGCATTCTGCCATCTAAAAAGCGCATGTGCTCGTGGTCAGGAAATACCTTCTTTATTTATAATATATAAGTGGGGAAAAGCAGGTACATGATAAAAACATGGCTACAAGATGTTTCAGACGAGATGATAGTAAATCATCATTCACAATATCGACCAAACGACACTTGCTAAAATTGAGCTCCAACAAAGGAAAGAAGCCAAGTCCAATTTGTAAAGGAACCAGACAAACTTCAGTGATCCGATTACAAGGCCATTTCCTTATTGCGACCGCTGCCAGCCTCCATTAGACAGCTTGTGTTATGCAAAAGCCTTCTTCTCCCAGACGTCAAACTGCGAGAGACAAGGCGAGAACTAATGGTCGGTAAAATGTAACGGATAATTGAAACTCAAAGTAAATTTGTTTTGTCATCAACATTTTTAGAAAGCGAAATTTTATTCTTGGCGTAGGAAACATGGGAAAAAAGAGCTTTTTGCTATATTAAAATTTTTAGCGAGGGAGGCTTCCTAGGTTATAATTACAGTGGGTGCGGCGCGCTGAATAAAATCAATGTCGATAGGTGGCGTCGTTTGTCATGTCTGGAATTTTAAAATTAAAATGTGTAGACTCTGGGACACTGTGACGGATGTGTAGCCTTGCAGTCTAAGACATTTTATTAGAAATTGTGGTGGTAGCAGCTTTTTTTTGTAGATCACCTTTAATTTTCACGATAATTGGAAGTTTTGACAATAACAAAAATAGGCAAAAAGTAATATCGCAACTTTTATTCTTAAAAGGAATTATAAAAGCTTTTAGGGAAATGCTTCTTTAAGCTTGATGAAGAAATATAGTAGTAAAACCTATTTCTATAATTTATTTTACTACATTATTCATCTCAAGAAAGCCCACAAGCATCAATCAATATACAATCGCTATTACTCAGGCAAAAGAGTTTATTTCAAGATGTACTCTGCTATTTCGCTTGTATTCGTACAAACGGTCGAACTGAATCGTTCAAGAGTTACGTTCCTGTAGAAGAGAATGATTCGATTTCAAAGCTTGTACGAATATACTCTATTGAAAGGAAGTCTTCATTCTAATCAATAGCGATTGTTTATTGATTAATCCTTGGTCAAGATATCTCTCTGGATGATTATCTTACTTTTTGTACATCACACAAGCTGGTGAAGGACTTGCCCAGGGACTTCTGTAATTCCTTTCGATAAAAAAAAGTTGAAACATTACCTTTACCCTTTTACCAGCCTGTTTCAAAAGTTCGTTCCCAAAGCGAAAGCCCAATATTAAAAAACTCTAATTATTTAAAAATATATACTATTTTATGTGAGTAACAGTTACCTAGAAATTATTCAAAAAAGAAGGAATAAACAATATTAAGGTAAAGGGTTTCTTTTAATTTTGATTTCGCAAGCTTTCGAGCAAATTTTCTGCTTTTCAACGGGCATGTTTTTTTTTTTTTTTCAATTATTTCTGTACGAAGTTCATCTTTATATTGTACATAGAAGTATATGCCCGATGAAGAGCAGAAAATGTGGTTGAAAGCTTGCGAAATCAAAATTAAAAGAAACCCTTTACCTTAATATTATGTATTCTTTCTTTGTTATATATATATATATAATATATATATATATAATAATATGACCTTTTTGATTGTTGATTGTTGTTCCTATGTAAGATCCTGTTGACTTACTGTAGGATTGGTGACTTGTGGTGGTTGACATTTGATTTTATATTGGGCTTCCGCTTTAAGAACGAACTTTTGATACAGCCTGGTAAATAGGTAAAGTTAATGTATCAACTTTAATATCAATATAAATACAGTTTAAATAAATAAAGGTTCGGTCCCACGGTCGATGAGCATGCCCACATTATTGAAATAACGTAATACGGTTTAGAATAATATTTCAGTAGTTGGGTAGAGAGCTGAAGAATGCGTGATCAAAAATAACGATCCGAGTAATATTGCACTTCTTTTGGGGAAAAAAGGCGAAATGCAAATATGGCGGCAAAATAAATATGCGAAGTGGAAGGGAAAGGAATAGCCAATAGAAGAACAGATTCAAAATGGTTCAAGAGATTTAGAGAAGGAGACATCAGCCTTGAAGACAAACCTCGAATGGGACGGCCACATGTGACTGATATTGAGACCCAACAGTTTCTGGGGGTGGACAACCCACAACAATCTATGTGTGAAATGTCAGCCAGACTTGGACTATTCAAAGATACGATCAACTAAGCTCTGCACAGGCTGCACTCTGTTAGCAAACGCCCAAGACAAGATCCCCACTACCTAACTATAGTCCAGTCCCAGAGACGAGTCGATATCTGTAAACGATTGTTAGAAAATCCGCAACATCTTCGGTTTTGGAAGCGGAGTGTAACTGGAGATGAAAAGGATCTTTCTTCGTAACCCAGACACAAAAAGGCAATGGGTACCCTGAGATCAAGAGGCTAAACTTATAGTTAAACAGGATCGCTTTGGCCATAAAGTGATGTTGTCTGTATGGGGTGGAACATCGATGGTATTGTACACTACAAACTTGTTCCTGTTTGTCGTGCAGTTAATGCCGATCTCTACTCAGAACAACTCAGCCGAGTATATGAAGTTTTGAAGACTCGATACCCTGCTTTGATCATCCGAAAGAGAGTACTCCTGCAACATGTAAATGCTCCAGCTCATCGAGCAAGGTTAACAAGGAATAGAATAAAGTATTTGCAGAGTATTGAAGTTCTACCTCATCCACGAATGTGATAGATTTCAGAGACGTTCAACAGACGACACTTGGCCTCCATTTTGACGGAAGCGTTGTCTTTCTCTTTTATGATTCATTTCCTTGGTCTTAACAGGGTGTATGATAGGTAATATACCTTCCCAAACCTACGGACATGAGGATTGTCATTTTTAATACTCTCAGAAGCTTATTCATGTTTTGTACCTCTCTCTCGGACCTTTAATTGAAATTCAAATAATCCAGGTAGAGAAATCAATATAGTGATGGCATTGCTATCTTACCGAATGACCTTGCTTCTCTCCAAGCTCATTGAGATAGGCTAACCTAATAATTTCCAGGGATAATCGGAGAATATGGTGTACAAGAAGCAAGAAAGCAAATTAAACACACAGCTCTTATTCTTTCATCTATAGGTTTTCCTCATTTTTCCTTCAGATTCACAATTAAATAAATAGATTTTTGAAGGCTATATGGATTCTCCGCTAGGTGGCCAAGTTGAGCGGTCGTGAATTCTTCGGCTCCCGATAAGTGAATATTTTAAACTTATTATTTGCTTTTTTGTGCTTCTACTTGGGTTACGCCTTCTTGTGAGTATCCTGCCGTTGGCCTATAGTTTATATATTCTCTACGAAGATCATGAAGCTGATTTTATTTATTTCTATAATTAATATCTTCATTTTTGCTAGAGAAGCTGTGATAACTAGATATGTAAATTTTCGCGCTAAAACTTTTGTTTATTATGAAAATAACTTCAAGGTTATCTCTTTTACTTATGCTGGAAAGGAAACTCGTCGATGTATTATTTTAATGCTACTGCTAATGTCAGGTATTGAACCAAATCCTGGCCCCAAACAGACAAGACAAACAACATTAGATGCGGGCAAAGATAAAAATTTGCATGATCTAATTTTAGCACTTTCAACTAAGATAGATGACTTTGGTAAAAAAATGGAGACTAGACTTGTTTCGGTAGAACAAGGATTGGACAAAATAAATCAGCGCCTACAACACTTCGACTCATCATTGGAAACCACTTCTAAAGCTGTCTCGCTTAATACAAATAGAATATCTTATCTCGAGAGACGGTTGGAGCTTGAAGAGATGAGGCAGAGGGAAAAGAACTTGATTATTTACGGACTGGAAGGAGCAGAAGGCGAAATCACTGAAGAATCTCGAGGTTTGATCCAAGATCTGATTTCAAACACGATTCAAGTTTCTGAAGATCTTAGGATAAAACAGTGCCGAAGATTGACAAAAAAATCTAACTCGCCGCTGCTTATTGAGGTGCCTGATTTCAAGCAAAGACTTCTGATTTTTAGGAACGCTTTCAGAATAAGGGACAAAAAAATATTCGTAAATAAAGATTACCCTCCAACTATTAGAGACCAAAGGATATTGCTAATTAGCAAGCGAAAGGAACTCATGAGCAAGGGAACTGTTTCCAAACTAAGCGATAACAGGCTAATTGCCGGGGCATAAGCTACTCTGTTTTAAATGGCCGCGTTGTCAGCTCCAACGGGGATGCATTATAGCAAACTTCGGATAGCATTCATACTGTACCACCGTCCAACCTAAATTTTCACAGTTAAAATGTCTTTCCAAGACAACCTTGACAAGAACAATCACATGATTGCTCAATTCTAAAAACGAATAAAAGTCGCCAATCTGCACTTGTAGCTCAGCATGAATTATCAAAATAAAATGTTACATCACTAAGGAACAATCCTCATAGAATAATCTCCTGAAATATACTCTGTAGAATTATTATTTCCTCGATGAGAGTTTACTCACGGTAATAGATGGCAGATCTATCAGTGATGAATATGGAAACTTTACTTTTATTCTTCAATTCAAGGATCCTCAGTTATAGATCTTTCTATTGTTTCGCCTGCACTACTTGAGCTGATTGTTGAGCTTACTACTGAATGCATGCCTTATTCGGATCATCTACCATTTGTCCCAAAATTTAATGGTCTAAACAATATAAAGGCAAAAGATAATACAAAGTTTCATTCTGTTGGCAAGTATTTCTGAACAGCTGACAAGGCTACATCTTACAAGGGCAGGTTGAGGGATTCAACTAATTTACTAGTGGAAGACTCCACAATTGACTCAGGTCGAAATGCTTACAAGTGAAGTCCAACCGGCAATGCCAAGGGCGGGGAAGATGACTAGGAAAAGTTCTACATAGCTAAGAAAAGTCTCAGAGCTGCTAACAAATATCTCCACAAGACCTAACACGAGAAACCGTGGTAAATTCATGTATAGCAACTTTCTTTGCCTCCAATTTGCCCAGATTAATCTATTAGCTTGATTTTATTTATATTATTTTATCTGTATATAAATTTTATGTTACCATTAAGTTCTATCATTGTTTTCCCTGCATGTATCCTATATTTCTGCTTGGAGAATCTGTATAAGACTAAAGGGTCTTAATAAAGCTTTTGTTGTTGTTGTTGATTTTTGAAGGCTCTATAGTATAAATTAATAATAAGGAAATAGAGCTTCATCTACATATGGAATTTGAAACTAGTTTTAGCGAATATTTTTCTTTTAACTAAAATAAAACAACTGTCATTACTTGCGATACAAAAGCCAGGCCCTCGCGGTCCTTCCATCCAGGCCTTTCTATCGCAGTAAGAGCAGTAGAAAATTGCTTCATTTTTTGCTAAAAGAAACATTCTCATCGAAATAATTGCAATTTTATATTGAGAAATGTACGCCAAAAAAATCCGCATCAGTTGGTAAATGTTATAGCGCATTTTCGGAAACAATTGAGATATTTCAGAATTTTAGAAGATTTGTTTATTCAAGGTAAAATCAATGTCTGACCTAGGTAAATGGAATTTTCTACGAATATTTTGTTATTTTTTGTGATACGCCTGAAAAACTTTTGAGAAGCACCCCTTGGGGAAACACTGGTCTAGGAAACAACTTTGCGTGAAATTTCGCAATTTTCTTGTGATCTCGCTGAAATGTTGCAGGAGATGGAGCAACTTTCAGAATTGATCCTTACCGCAGATGTAATTAAAACAACCACATCGATGGCGACTTGTTGAACTCAAGGTCTAGGGTGACCATCATTTTTCATTCTACTTGCGAAAAGTAAAAATTGTAATCAATCCGTTTGAAGAGAGAAGCCTGAGAACTAAATCATTACTATAATTTTAGTATGAGTATAATATCTACTATAATATACTCCTTAATCATATGTATGTGTGTACTGTGGTACATCTCTATAGTGGCTCTCATTAGTTCTTTACTATCACGAGATTGTTTCCGAAAATGCGCTGTCAATATTTACCAACTGATTCGGATTTTTTTTTTTTTTGCCGTACATTTCTCAATATAAAATTGCAATTATTTCGATGAGAATGTTTCTTTTAGCAAAATGAAGCAATTTTCTACTGCTTTTACTGCGATAGAAAGGCCTGGATGGAAGGACCGCGAGGGCCTGGCTTTTGTATCGCAAGTAAGGACAGTTGTTTTATTTTAGTTAAAAGAAAAATATTCGCTAAAACTAGTTTCAAATTCCATATGTAGATGAAGCTCTATTTCCTTATTATTAATTTATACTATAGAGCCTTCAAAAATCAACAACAACAACAAAAGCTTTATTAAGACCCTTTAGACGTATATACAGATTCCCCATGGAAATACGGAAAAAGAATGGGAAAAAAGATGGAGAAATAAATTCGAATTTACAAATTAATTTGAGAAATATATGCACATGGGGAGCTTTATATAATTATATCGACCTAACCTATATACATAGGTATCCTGCTATACCCGCCTTTTGATATTCAGATCCCCGTAAGTTAATCGTATAATTGGTGTCAAGAAATAAGGAGATGGATTATGGTAGTTTATCGTAAAATTCACATGGTATATAATTTCTTTTGAATTTTGAAAACCGTCAAATATATTTGTTAAAAAGTAACAAATTCACATATACCCAATTCATGCATACATGTTATTTTACATAATATAAATAACTTACAGATATATTTTTTGAGGGATGTGAGATCGAAAATGGCAACAGAGTCCGAGAGGGATTTTCTTATAGTCATAAATTTAGGTGTCATTAAAGTCTTTCTTACGTAAAAGTTGAATGGAAAGGCCGAGCAGACGCCTAGGAATTTCGTTCTTAGGAATCTTACAACAAGACCTCCTTTTGTAAAGGAGCGCGTAGCTTTCTTAAATTTTGTAAGCATACGCTTCTTGTCTTTTTTACTTCATTCAGAATTATATATCTTTCAAAGGACGTAAAAAACAATAATGTTGGCGCCATCCGTATCTCCTACAATTCAATTTCAACGCCAAATGACCATCGCCATAAACTGACTTGAGTTTTTTGCTGATGTGGGCGCATAGTAAAGACCATTTTAATACCTTATGGAATCAGAGAAATATATTCATTCTAAGAAGGAGCTCATATTTAAAACATTTATTTATTATTCCCTAGGAGTTTTGGATAGTTCCAAATAAATATATTGAACATTATTTAAGAAATAATCTGTTTGTGTGTTTAAATATTTGTACACACACAAATTCAACAAATACGAGTAACTTTTTTTTTTAATTTTCCTATCTTCGCGCGCGTAGCAATTATAAATAGGGATACATATATATATACATACACGTATATTTACTTATCATACTTGTATATCTTGTCCTATATAGAGAGTTTTAAAGACTGTGTGTGCCTGTACAAATTAAATGACCATTCAATAGGCTCTAAAAAGTCAAATTTTTAAAGATTAAACCAAGGTGTATATTCCATCACGTAGAAATTTGCAGAAAATCTGTTTTTGAAATTGGTGATCTTCACTTTACACAAAATAATGCCAAGTCGTCTTCTCCTAAGCTTTTGGCATGATTTCCTTGAAAAACGTAAAGAATATTCTCGAATAAGCAATGAATCGTTTGACTACAAGTGATATATCACTGATTAGATAATCCTTTGGTAAAAATGACATATCTAGGTGCTTATAATGGGGATATAACTTTGAATTAATTATCCTAGTGTTGTATAGTTATTACACTTTATATTTATATTTTTACATTAACACGTTGTTTACATTATACATCGTATATTATTGTTTATGATGATGATCTATTATATATTTTAAAACACAGAATACTACATTCCCTCCTTCCTTTAGATGAAAGGAATCATGTCTTTATATCTTGATGATGGCTTGACGACTCTTCCACTCCTGGTGATCACAGGTTCCTTGGTAGTCGGCAAGGGTGGAGAAACCTCTGGTGGCAACTGGTGAAGAGCCTCGGCATCAAGTCTATCTGAAACAACTGGGTTAAATGTAGACCCTGTTCTACTTGAACTTGGTCGGTTTAAAGAAGTGTCCTTGTCTTGGTTTGAGGAATTATCATCTGGTATTTGTACATCAGAAGAGTTGAGGTGTTCAATTCTTGTTGAATCTGAACTAAGATTTTCCTGGCTCTCTTCTGGAATCAAGTCAGAAATGCCTTGATTGGTCTCTTGAGTAGGAACATGTTTCAAATGTTTAGCTTTTCTATGAATTATTTTCCCATTTTTAGTGTTGACTAATTTAAAAGAATTTATTGAAGTGTTTTCAAGAATGACATGATGTTCTGATCTGAAATTTGAATCAAGTTTTCCATTATTTGGATTTGCCACATAAACTAAATTTCCAATTTCAAAATTATGAGGACTAGCTTTCCGAATTATATCATTATATGTTTTCATTTTTTCTTTGTAGACCATATTGAATTCTTTGATGTTGGATTCATCTTCTTCTGCATCATTAACAAGTGAGCTTAATTTAGTTTTGATTTCTCTTGAAAATAATAGGAATGCTGGAGTCTTTCCTGTAGATCTGTTTGGAGTAGTTCGGTAAGACATTAAAATTCTGGATAAATCTTCTTTCCAATCTTTCCCTTCTTCAGAACTTGAATTGAATTGTTTCTTTAGAAATCTATGGAATCTTTCTATCTTCCCATTACTTTTTGGGTAATAGGGTGAGGCTTTGATGTGCCTGATTCCACATTCTTTTAAAAATCTTTCCATTGATGTACTTACAAACTGTAAGCCATTATCTGTTACAACTTCATGTGGATAACCATGTCTTGCAAAAATCTCCATCAATTTTTTAATAATTGTCTTGCTGGAAATGTCTTCTATTATCATTGCTTCAGGATATGAAGAATAGTAGTCGATCACTGTTAAAACATAATGATGGCCAATTGGACCAACTATGTCAATTCCAAGTTTCATCCAAGGTTTTGATGGTAACGGAACTATTTGCAATGGTTGATCATTTATCAATGGTTGATTCCTTACACAAATTGGACAGTTTCTTATCAAATTTTCAATGTCAAAGTCCATGTTTATCCAAAAATATTTTTCTCTTAACAGTTGTTTGGTTCTTGTCATTCCTTGATGTGTTTCATGTGCAATTCTCAAGACTCTCTTTATTAGTTTTGAAGGTAGCAAAATTCTACTTCCTTTTAAGATAAGATTATCAAAAATTGAGAGTTCATCTTTAAACTTATAAAAACATTTGAATTCTTCATTCAAAGGATATGGCCAAACTCCCTTTTGAACCATATCTTTCAGTTTTTGAAACAAAGGATCTTGCTCTGTACAAACTTTTATCTCTTTCAAAGACAGTGCTTGAAGCTCTTCAGAAGTGATGGATAAGACTTTATGAACATAGTCCTCCAGCCATTTTTCATCACTTGTGTTAGAAAGAGGTTGTCTTGAAAATATATCTGCAATATTTTGCTTTCCTTGAATGAATTCAATTTCAAAGTCATATGGTTGTAATCTCCAACTCAATCTTTGAATTCTTGGAGGCAAAACAGCTCCATTTTTAGGATTCAGCATATAGATTAGAGGTTTGTGATCTGTTTTTAACACAAATTTCCTTCCCCAAATATAGGTGTTAAAATGTTCAATTGCCCATACACATCCCAATGTCTCTTTTTCTATTTGTGAATATCTTTTTTCAGTATCAGTTAAGGATCTGCTGGCATATGCAATGGGTCTTTTAATGCCATTTTGTTGTGTTGTATTAATACTGCTCCAAGACCAATAGGGCTTGCATCTGTGATTAATTCAGTTGGTGAGTTCAAGTTGTAATATGCCAAGTATGGCTCTTTTGTTAGTGACTCTTTAAGATCCTGAAATGCTTTATTTGTTTTCAAATCCCAATTCCACCTAACATTTTTTCTAGTCAAATTATTTAGAGGTTCTGCCAATTTAGAAAAATTAGGTATGAATTTTCTTAAAAACCCACAAGTTCCTAAGAATGACCTTAACATCTCAATATTTTTTGGTATTGGAAAATTTAAGACTGCTTCTATTTTCCTATTATCAGGTTTAATACCTTCACTACTAACAATGTGACCTAAAATATCCAATTCTTCCATGGCAAATTTGCACTTATTCCTGTTGAGCCTAATACCTACTTTATCAAATCTTTGCAAGACTTTTCTAAGCCTTTCTTCTAGTTCTTGTCTATCTTTGGCGTAAACTACGACATCGTCCAAGTAACAAATTACACCTTTCAAATCAAGCAAAATTGAATCCATTCCTTTCTGATATGCCTCTGGAGCACTTGATAGACCAAAAGGAACTTTACAAAATCTGTAACACCCACGGTGCGTGATGAAAGTTGTAAGGGGTCTTGATTGAGGGTCTAAGTCAACCTGCCAAAACCCTTTTTTTGCATCCAGCTTTGCAAATACTTTAGCACCTTTAAGGGCATGTAACATATTGTCAATTGTAGGAATTGGATGTCTTTCTCTCAATATTGCTTTATTCACTTCCCGAAGGTCTATGCATAGTCTAATTTCCTCACTATCCCTTTTTGGAACAACTATTATGTTAGAAACCCATTCAGAACCTTGATGCACTTCTTCAATGATTCCATTCTCTAGCATCTTATCAAGCTCTTGATTTACTGCTTCTACCATTGCATAAGGTATACGACGGCATCTCTGGGCAATGGGCCTATAGTTGTCTTTCAATGTCACTTTATGACTATAGCCTTTTATAGTTCCAAGTCCATGGAAAAGATGTTCATGTTCTTGAACAAGAGTTTCTATATTAGTAGACATTGATTCATTTACATGATTTACCCTTTTAATTATACCTAGTTCAAAACTAGCCTTGCCTCCCAACAAAGATTCAACTTTTTTATCAATCACAAAAATTTCTTCTGAAACTGAATTTTCTTTCCAAGAAATCACAGCATTGAAATAACCATAACATGGAAGAGGTCTATCTTGACCATAGGCAAAAAAGGTTCGGGTGGTGTCATGTAATTTTGGCATAATTTTATGGCCATATAATTCAAGCATCTTATTATAGCTTATGAAAGTTCTATCACTCCCTGTATCAATTATCATATTTATTTCACTACCATCTATTTGCACTTTTTCTTTATTTTCAGCACCTGTATAGTAGGTATATTCATCTGAACTTTCACCTGCTTCAGTCTTATTTTCTTCTTGTGTGGTCTTAACTTTAGTTTGATTGAAACTTTTGTGGTTTCTATTATTATTTTGATTTGGGCGGTTCCTGCAAGCTCTAAAAAGATGTCCTAATTTATTGCAATATGAACAAGTCATTTTTTTAGCACCACATTCTTGTGCTGAATGTGTATCTAATCCACAGCGATAACATTTAGGCTTTGAGGCACCTGAAAATGATGGGGTACCTTGATTAGTGAATCTACCTTTGTTGAAATTATTAGCATTATAGTGCTTTTTAGGTTCATTTTGAACTCAAGAACTAAGCGTTGGTATTTGTTTGCTATATCGCTATAAATGGGGGTTGTGTTGTCGAGATTGAAGGAATGTCCGGACTCGGCGATATGTTGGTATATGAGCGATTTTTTGTCTTTCGAGCGGATGTTACGGGCGTTTACAAAATTCCCTGTAACGATTGCGATTTACACTACATTGGAGAAACAGGCCGAACAATCGCCATCAGAGCCAGTGAACACGCCCGTAACATCCGCTCGAAAGACAAAAAATCGCTCATATACCAACATATCGCCGAGTCCGGACATTCCTTCAATCTCGACAACACAACCCCCATTTATAGCGATATAGCAAACAAATACCAACGCTTAGTTCTTGAGGCCCTTGTATCTAATACTACCCCCAGCCTCAACAGAAAGATTGACCTCCCGCCCCAATATTCTGTTTTTTATTCTACCTCAGATACACCTTCTTCGTAACTTTTAACTTTATCTTTATTCCGCTGATTTTTTGTTTTTTATTCTACCTCAGATACACCTTCTTCGTAACTTTTAACTTTATCTTTATTCCGCTGATTTTTTATTTTTATTTTTTATTTTTATTTTTTATTTTTATTGTTGTTTTTTCTTGCTTTTGTCTTCGCCTCTCGTTGTCCGCCTTTCTCACTTCGTCTTAGGTATACAGATTTTCAACGGGCTGATATTCTTTGTACAAACTCAAAATGATATTTATACAGAGTAAAATTGAAAATATTTTGTTATTAGCATGTGCTCTCGCGGGCGTGCATCAGATTGTTTTTAATATTTTTAATACTTTTAAACTGTCGCTTATAAATATAGCATCTCCTTCTTATTCATGTCAACACCTGATGAAGGACGGGTGACGTCCGAAAGCTTGTGTACAGCTCAATAAAGAAACTCACCACTTTCCTCTTGATCTCCCTTTTACTTTATATTTATATTTTTACATTAACACGTTGTTTACATTATACATCGTATATTATTGTTTATGATGATGATCTATTATATATTTTAAAACACAGAATACTACACCTAGTTTGGTCACTTTGGTCTATTAGTATTTCAATAATTGAAGGGATTCCTCTCTTTAACGTTGCAGCATTCGTGCAATATTACTACAAAGAATATCCAGTAGAATATATTATCTGAGTCATGTTCTCTCAGTAAATCCTATAGATTGTTTTGTTGTGTATGAGGTCTTCCATAATTGTGAAAGACAGCTTGCAGGTAATATAGTTGTATATCAAATTATAAAACTATTTTAGAGGCGTAATATTCTTTTTAAAATAAAACAATTTCCACTGTCCTTACTGCGATGGAAAAATTAAAGGGAGGGCCTGGCTCATCAGTGGTGAACCCTCCCAGCGGTTTCGCCAGTTTAATCTACCATACCGCTGTTATATTGCATTTTTGGGACTTCCTTTTATAGGTGACTGTTGTAAGACTCTTGGAATGGGTATTTTAGAAGAACTATGGACATAAGCTTTTAGGACAGCAGAATTAAATATAATTATAAATATATAATATGCTTCGAGCAATCGCTCTTCCGCAAATATCAAATTGTGTCTTTTATTAGAACAATAATGTTACGATGTACTAGAGCGCCATCTGTTATCAAATTATAAAACTATTTTAGAGGCGTAATAGTTGTATATATCCATATTAAGGATTATAAGCCAATACTTTAGATTCAGCTTCATGGCGGTGACTCAGCGAAATTCGTCCAGATTCCATCCGAAGGATATATCCTGGTGTATATCTTAGTAAGAGTAGTCATTAAGTAAACTAATTTATTTTTCACACAAGAAGGTATTAACAACCTCTTCAGAATATCAGAAACAGCCAGAGAGATATCTATAAACTAAATATTTACAAATGAAGTGCTGACGTAACATCACGTTATTGATGATGATGGCCATGACAGAGTATCACATGAAATTCTATCAGGCTCCACCACGTCTTCGTGGTTGTCTTGTATTCTTTGAAAGTAGAGTTTGATCCTTGATATATGAAAAACGTGTGGGTCTTTTTTGGGCTCGTCTTTAGGCGTTACTAGATAATTCACTTCGGATCAATTTTCTAATATTGTGTATGGTCCAAAAATATTCTTAGGAGATTTTTGCATTTTCCATAAGGAAGACCATATAGCTTTCAAATCTCCTATGTTGTTTTTAAAATTGCGATGCTTTTCATTGTAATAGTTTTTCATCTGTTCTGGCACTTTTCGTGTTGTGGAGGTAAAACTCTCTGCAATTCTCTGAACTTTTACAGTAGGTCCTTCATGTAGTGATCATAACCTCCAGTGTAGGTCTCGATGTAGTCATGAATGTTGTCTAAGAGAGACACCGGCTTCCTACCATATAGAAGAGAGGCGGGCGATAATCCAGTTGTTTCTTGCAACGTTGAGTTGCATGTGTGGACGATGAACGGCAATATTTCATTCCAGTTTATCCGGTTCACGTTTAAATACATGCTCAACATATTGATCAATGTTCTGTTCAAACGTTGCGTCAATTCATTAGTTTATGGATGGTAGATTGTGTTTACCTTGCAAAATTTAATTATTACTTACAGTAGGTTGATTGTAAAGTGTAAACTCCTATCTCTGATTAGATAACGTGGAGCTCCGTGCTGGAGAAAAACGGCTTCTACAATATATTTAACGATATCTATTGCTGTGGTATCTGGATTAGCCTTTATCTCACTATACCTTGTATGATAGTTTGTCAAAACTACTATCTACTTTTTCTTAGTTTTACTTGAATGTAGAGGACCCAATAAATATATGCCAACTATTTCAAATGAATAATTTGCTGGAATTATAGGCTGAGAAATCCCGAGGAAAGTTGGTTTGTGCCTTTATGACTCTGGCAAGGGTGAAATGTTTTATCATAGTTCAAAACATCCTTTAGCTTTAAGGCCAACAATGTTTATTTTATATTCGATATGTACCTCATTCAACTCTTAAGTGGCTACGGAGTATATGGTCATGGTATCGTTTAATAATACCCTTTTTTCTGTTTTGTGTTACAACAAAAAGCCAAGGATATATGGGTTTGGGTTTTTTCTTTTTTTTTTCAATAGAGAATTCCATCTTCTTCCTTGAAATTTTTTATGGTAAGGAAGCGCTTGCCATCATTTTTCCTAAGGCCTTTTCTAACATTTTCAATAAATTCGTCCTTCTCATCCCTTATCTGCCTGAGAAACATTTTATCGTGGTCATTTTCAGATTCAGTTTCAGGCAAAGGTCCTCTTTATAAGAAATCAGCATCTAAGTCTTTCTTTCCAGACTTCTATATCGCCTCCAATTCATATTCCTGGATTTTCATCTGGATATTCTACCATTATGGTCTTTAGATTTTTGAGACAGCAGAGAGCATGATGATCTGTTATCAGTCTAAACTGATTACCGTAAAGATATATGAGGCCGTAATTTGGATATTGCCCAAACCACCCCATTGCTGGACATTCTTTCTCTGTGGTTGAATAATTTATTTCCAATTTGGTTAGGGTTCTACTGACACTACCTATAAGACACTACCTTTTCTAGTCCATCAATCGTATGCTCTAGAACTGCACTTAGTCCAACGCATACGTGAGAATACAAATGGAAACTTGAGGGTCAAAACGTGCTAGGACAGGTGTATTTAATATAGCCATCTTCAAGTTTGAAATTAATTCTCTTGTGCTTTTTGGTCCATTCATGTGGTATGATTTTCTTTGTAAGTTTAGTAAGGGGATCCGCTTAGTTAGCAAAGTCAACGAATTTCCTGTAGTAAGAACAAAGCCCTAAAAATATTGCACTTCTTTTACTTTCTTGGGTTTCGGAAAAATGTTAACCACATCGATATTTCGAACCTTTGGCTTTACTCCACGTTGGCTTTTTATGTGGCCTAGTATCTCTAGTTCGTCAAAGGTAAGTCTGCATTTTTTTTTTCGTATTTAATATTAAATTTGATTCACGGAAACATTTGAAAATTTTCTCCAGTTTTTCGAGATGAGTTTCAAAGAATTTTATGTTTTGGTAACTAGGACGTTTAGATTTCCAATCAAATAGGCCGACCTGGGTCTTCTTAGGAATGAAGGCCAATCCCTGCCCTTTACCCCATATGCTAAGCTGTTGGATAAATTTGTTAATCTTCTTTGTGTTGGGAATCTACGCAAAGCTCTAAATAGCAAGGTGAAATCGTCTGCAAAACAAATTATTAAACAGTTTTGGAGCTCTGGAAAGGAAAGAGCTTTCCTGGCTACAATGTTAAAAAAGAAAGGGCTTAGCAGTACACTTGTGCAACTTCCAATACAGTGTGCGCGGTGAGAGTAGAGTTCCAAGCTTGGTAGATCACTTTCCTATCACGGAGTGAGCTTGCAGATAGCTGTATAAGCTCTTCTGGACAGTTGGGGTCCCGGGGGCCTTGAATTATGGTATGTCTTTGAACCATGTCAAGGCGCGGCTAATGTCCAAGCTTATGGCTACTGTATTTCTTCAGTGCTGCAGGTCGTCGTTAATAAAGTTGTCAATTGAGTCAAGGGCTCCTTCCGCTGGACGCCCAGGGACGAAGCCAAATTGCATGGACGAGAACTAGCTATGCTGATCTGCTAGCAATTGCAGCATCGTTCAAAATCTTTAGCTAAGATGTTGATCATAGTGATTGGACGATACATGTCCAGTAGGTTGGATGAGGCGGAGTTTTGTTTGGGGGTGAGAACCAGTATTCCAGCTTTCCACGAGGTTGGGAATTGTCAGAAGCGCAGGCATTTGGTGAAGAGTTGCAATAGGAGTCCGTACAGTGATGGTCCACCAAGGAGTAGACACTGGACTGCAAGCCATATGAACCCTGAAATTTTCTCCATTCACACCGTCAAATAGCGCGGAGGATTTCAACCGCTGTAGTTAAACCGTGATCAAAATATGCAAATATATTATATATATAAGCCATCACACATGTATCCATTAGAAGTTTTTGTATGTAGCAGGAAAAAAATCAGGAATGACTTTAGTTAAGAAATGATATTATAATGTATAAAATTAGAAAGACAAACTTCAGGATAACATGGCAATTTATTTAAGGCAAGCACAAAATTGACACTAATAAAAATACAAGAGAATCAACGAGACAAATTTACATATAGAATATATTGGTACATGGATGACAAGGCCAAGATACTTGAGTAAATTTGGGGAAAGAGGGGTGGACTCCAGTTGCCCCCGCTGCCATGTGGCAGGCGCCAAAAACAGCATTCCTGTGTTAGGGAGGACAGAGTCTGGTTACATCTGCGGCAAGGAGAAGACGTGGCGACTTGCCTCCGGGCGTGTGGATGATCCTACAAGGCAGGGCCAGGAGAGACTGACATCGGAGCGACCTACAAGGTGGTGTGGGCCAGGCTGCATGTGTATAGTTTGGAACGGAACGCTTCACAAGAGGACGTCCACGGCGACAAGGATTTTTCTGACGGGGAGGTCGAAGGCAAGTCCCACTGTTGTATTCCTTCTGTTAAGTGAGATACAATAAAGCGCTAACTTTTGCTGCAATTCCTTCGAACTCACATGTTTATCTTTGTGGCATCCTGAGAAGACAAAGTACATGAATAGCTTCTGGGTACGACGTAATATTTGGTGTCAGAAGTGGGATTGCAGCTTAACTAATTTTAATTGAAGATTTTATTTTGCGCTAATTTAAAAAAGAAAAATGGAAGAATTAACTGACCTCGAAATTGAAATATTCAAGAAATTGCTCACTCTGATGAACCAGAAAGTAGATGAGTTCAGAGAAGACGTTAGATCGATTAAAGAAGGGATTACTCCATTGGAATCTCGATTTAGCAGACTCGAGCATAATTGGAATGTCAAACGTTCCGCCACACCCATGTCTTGCGAAGTTAAGGTCAATGTACTACCTCCAGAAAATACTGATCTATTTTCAAAAACAATCACAGTAAATAATATCTCACGTACTCAATGTCTGAGGGGACAAAAGACGAGTCCAGGTGATGAAGATCCCAGCAAGACCATCACAACAAAGACCATCACGTCAGGAGACGTCGGAAGTGGACTGCCAGAATCTACGCTAGAAGATTCTCCCGTGATCCAGAAGTCCGGAGAGTGTCGACAGCTGGAAATGATCCAGACTGGTTGTGTAGCGGAGGAGGACGAGCTGAGCGCCTCCGACAACGGCTGTGGCACGAGTATTTTGAACCAAATCAAGCGAACAGAAGGAGAGTGCCCTCCAGGTGATACACAATGCGAAAATTCAACCCCTAGGATTCTTTCTGAAATACTTCGTGAAAACAACAACGACCTTGGCGAGCTGCAATGTGACGGCGTGGCTGACCTCTGCGACGGCGTGGCTGACTTCTGCGACAGTGACAGACTATCAGGGACTACAGCGGCGATCCAACTAGACGGGACGGAGATGGATGCTCCGTGGAAGTGCGACAGGCTAGATGGTCGAAGCACCCTGAAGTTGGAGCCGGTGACCCGACTGAATGGGATAAAGCATTTGACGCTCTGTGGAAGTCCGACAACAATGTCTGTGACGCGGAAGTCGCGCGCAATGTGTCAGCGCCGTCGTCTGCAAAACAAGCTGAAAATATGTGCCAAGAATGTGTACCCATCATCCTCATTCCTTCGCCCGACAAGGTGCAGATCCAACAGCCACTGCCTAGAAAGAGTTCGACCGACGTTGACACTACCATGGGATCCGACACCTCCAGCAGCTTTAAGAAGTTCACAGCCCAGTGCGGGGTCGGCACGAAGAGGCCCGGGTCTGAAGGGTTTGGAAAAAGAGAGCTTTTAAAGCAAGACATTGGGAAACCGACAGAAGAAAGGAACTTTCCCCGAACACCTCGGGAAGTCTAACAAGGACGAATACATGCTGGAAGGCCACGATATGGTCAGCGTGGATCAATAAAGCACATCCACTGTAGAGACCCACGATCTACCGCCCTGTCGTGGGAAGAAGTGGCGAAAGCGCAAAGCTCTCAACCCTTTGGAAATGTACATCGCGGCTACAGAGTGTTCAAAACGAAAAATCCAAATATCTGATGAAAGCATCGAAGGCAATCAAATATGGCCGCCATCATGTGGAGAACCACCGCCCTATGCTAGATAGAAAGACAAATCATTGGCGTTGGAACTGATTGAGAGTGGGAATAAAGTCCAAGTTAGGATGTGGTTCTGGAAACAAGGGCTAGTGCTAATTCTGCCGCTACGCTTCCCGATGCTGACGAACCTTATGTGGCCAAAGACGTCAGGGAGATCAAAGGGCTACCGATCTACGCCGCTGGTGATATCAGTCCTTTTCGGGACGAAAGGGATTGGGAAGAGGGCAGTGTTACATGGATGACAAGGTCAAGATACTAGAGTAAAGTTGGGGAAAGAAGGGTGGGCTCCAGCTGCCCCCGCTGCCATGTGGCAAGCGCCAAAAACAGCATCCCTGTGTGGGGAAGGACAGAGTCTGATTACATCTGCGGCAAGGAGAAGACGTGGCGACTTGCCTCCGGCGTGTGGATGATCTTACAAGGCGGGGCCAGGAGAGACTGACATCGGAGCGACCTACAAGGCGGTGTGGGCCAGGCTGCATGTGTATAGTGTGGAGCGGAACGCTTCACAAGGGGACGTCCACGGCGCCAAGGATTCTTCTGATGGGGAGATCGAAGGCAAGTCCCACTGTTGTATTCCTTCTGTTAAGTGAGATACAATGAAGCGCTAACTTTAGCTGCAATCCCTTCGAATTCACATGTGTATCTTTGTGGCATCCTGAGTAGACAAAGTACACGAATAGCGTCTGGGTACATCGTAACAATATAATAAAATATATAAACATAAAAATTGATAATCTGGTAATAAAATAATAAATACTTTGCTACAATATTCATATTAAGGACACTTGAATTAAATCTAAATATATTTGAAACACTCAGTAAAAATAATAAAATAGTTTCAAAATAATAAAAAAAGTTTAATTGCATAAGATGGAGTGCAGATTAATTAAATCTGTTAAAATATCGAAAATTTATTTGGGTGCTTGTGCGAATCTCTTTATTTTTAAAAGGTTCTTAGATTCTTATTGACGATTTTATTAACACACTAAATGGAATGTGCAACGGTTTTTAAAATATTCTGTATAAATCTAAATTCTAGTACTCTTGGCGTTCCATGCTTTAGAACCCAGATTACCTCTATATTATTAAACATTGAACTTTGGATTCTATAAAATTCATTTTCATTAGAAGGCAGTTACTAATATAAATAATTAACAAATATCAATAAAATACGATTCATATAATTTATATGTCTATTAATAGACCTGAATAAGTTGAATTTATAAGAAAAATTTGCTACAATAGTTTTGATTGAAATATAGCATAAACATATTTTAATATGCCCATTTTTATAGAGCTTCCAGGTGAAAAGAGAGATGCCATTTAACTTATAATTTATTCGAAATAAATATTGTTTAAGGAATTTATAAAAAGTTGTATATATTGTCTTGAAAAGGAGAAAGGGGAAAAGGCTCTCTCTTAGGATTGTTTGCAGTACTATTTTTAAGTATTTAGCTATAATAATAACCTGGATTAAATTTTTACCTATATTTAAAATTAATTTAATTAGTTATAAAATATTTGTTTTGTAGAAATTCTTAAAGTTTCCAACGTGGAGATGAAAAAAAAAATTGTTGTTGTTGTAGACCAAAAAGTGGATGCCATTTCGCAACGTTGTTTATTTACAAATTTTAAAACTAATTTTTAAAGTTTGAGATTTTTATAATCTCACTCTTATAGAGGTTAAGATAATTTATTAAGAGTTATTTTTCAAAAAATCACATCAGGTAATATATTTATATTCATTTAAAATAAAAAATAATAATTTTATGCCACAAAAAAAAAAAGTTAATTACCTTTGATGATTCTGCACCTGGTGTTTGTTAAGGGCCATTAAAATAGTAATAAAATATTTTCCTTATACCAAGATTAATCACGCATATTTTAAACCTTATATTTAAGTTTATTATCAATGTGTGTGTCAAAACAACTTTCATATTTATAGCGTTAAAAATTTGTTTTATGTATCAAAGATGGGGTTTTTAAAAATATATATATCAAAAGTTTTTACTGTTTAATGCTATTCAACAAATGTAAAACATAAATAAGCCTAAAAAAACAATATTTGCATTGTATTCAATATTATGTTATTAACACTTTAGATGGAATCAATAATAATTGGTATTTAAATTACATGTCAAATGTTTCAGACTTGTTTGTAATCATTAATGTTAAGGCATTATGATAAGATATATACCTATCTGTGAATGTTGTTCCAAGATCACTTAATTAGGTACCTCTCAAAAAGAGCAACCTAGTTTATGATAATTGAAACAGTGAATAATATGTGAAGGTTATTCACATATTAAACAAAATGTTAACGTGGGATCCAATCCCGGTTCATGACTGTCAGGAATCGAGGGTGTTACCCACTCGTCCACCGACTCCATATACCTATGTGCTCCTTCCAAAATCACTTTATTAGGTACCGCTCAACAAGAGCAACCTAGTTTATGATAATTGAAACGGTGAATAATATGTGAAGGTTATTCACATATTAAACAAAATGTTAACGTGGGTTCCAATCCCGGTTCATGACTGTCAGGAATCGAGGGTGTTACCCACTCGTCCACCGACTTATTATTGGATCAGAGCTTTTGGCTGAATTAAAGTATGTGTGTTGAATTATAATCTGTTAAGATGATTATCAATTCATCTCAACATTCACACCGCTGGTGGACATTTGTCTAAGACATCCAAATATTGAATCTATAATATTTTTTATAAAATACTCTTGTAATATTTTAATTAATGAAAAAATGAAAGAAAAAAAATAAAAGATAAAACGGTCAGGTATTGAAATCAATAATAAAAATGGCATATCCTGACCAGGAGCACATGTGCTTTACAGAAGGCAGAGCGCCATCTGGTGGAACAGAAATCAACTAAACATTGATTTAGCCTGTTCCCTGATATTTGGCCAATCCAATTTCTTGATAAATCAAGAAAAGCCATCCACGAACGCGTTTCACGCTCGTCAGCATGGAGTAGGCTGTACCACTGCGACCAAAAAGACCAAATATCAGGGAACAGGCTAAATCAATGTTTAGTTGATTTCTGTTCCACCAGATGGCGCTCTGCCTTCTGTAAAGCACATGTGCTCCTGGTCAGGATATGCCTTTTTTATTTTATATTTTAATTAATATTATGAAATTATTCCATTGGACACAGGGTAATAAATCCAAATAAATAAATAGTGTGTTGACTTATTGTGTGTTGATTTATTTATTTGGATTTGGTCTTATTACCTTGTCTTTATAATCTATAATCCAAATTGTGCCATATCATTATACCATTGGACCTTTTTCATTAATTTATTTATAATGTTTCATGAATAACTTTGGTGGGGTAGGTAGATGAGTGGTTTAAACCGTTGGTTTTCGACCACTAGGACCCGGGTTCGATTCCCGCATTGGACACTTTTCTGTTTAGAAAAAAAAAATGCTCCAATGGCCCCCGATTCTTGCAAAAGTCCAACCCCACCAGCGAGTGCAAGTAACCAAACGGGGCTCTGGCATTTGTAAGCGCAAAGTCGAACTGCTTTTCACATGTGTAGACATGTGGTGCACTTACAGTAAAGACAGTCGCCTACTTCTACCCACTATGATTATCATGGCCTGTACCACGTGTACTAGGGATAAGCAAAAAAAAAAAACTTTTTTCTAATTGAAAAAAAAATGCTTCAATGGCCCCCGATACTTGCAAAAGTCCAACCCCACCAGCGAGTGCAAGTAACCAAACGGGGCTCTGGCATTTGTAAGTGCAAAGTCGAACTGCTTTTCACATGTGTAGACATGTGGTGCGCTTACAGTAAAAGCAGTCGCTAACTACCCACCGTGATTATCATGGCCTGTACCACGTTTACTAGGGATAAGCAAAAAAAAAACTTTTTCTAATTGAAAAAAAATGCTTCAATGACCCCTGATTCTTGCAAATGTCAAACTCAACCAATAAGTGCAAGTAACCACACGGGGCTCTGGTATTCTTGTAAGTGAAAAAGTCGAACTGCTTTTCACATGTGCAGACATGTGGTGCACTTACAGTAAAAGCAATCACCAACTTCTACCCACTATGATGATAATCATGACCTGTACCATGTGTACTAGGGATGATAATTTTTAAAAGATTAAATTTTAGTGAGGGAAAAAAATTGCTTAATACACATTTTTAACATAAAGATAGAGGCTGCCTGGCCGGCATTCATATTTATATTTAAAAAAATAGACACTTCGGCCAGTTGGAGTGTCTATTTTTTATATAAAAACACATTTTTAAGTATGAAAAATTGAAAATACTATTTTGTAAATAGTATTTGTAAAATTTTATTTACAAATTCTGATCATTTAAAAGCATCCTTCATTGTTGTTTGCTTTTAGACCTATTTAAACAGTGAAAATTAAATATAATTTATTCACATCTTGTCAATACATGCAAAAGTGCACACACTGCACTCTATTGCTTTAAAATACAACTATACGTATATATAACTATGAAAAAATGAAAGAAAAAATAAAAAGGTGTGGTGTTGATATTAAAAATAAAAAAGGCATATCCTGACCAGGAGCACATGTGCTTCACAGAAGGCAGAACGCCATCTGGTGGAACAGAAATCAACTAAACATTGATTTAGCCTGTTCCCTGATATTGGGCCAACCCAATTTCTTCTTAAATACCCATTTCTTGGTTTCTCAAGAAGCCTCTGGAACCAAAAATCTTTTTGGTCGCAGTGGTACAGCCTACTCCACGCTGACGAGCGCCAACAGTGTGAAACACGTTCGTGGATGGCTTTTCTTGATTTATCAAGAAATTGGGTTGGCCAAATATTAGGGAACAGGCTAAATCAATGTTTAGTTGATTTCTGTTTCACCAGATGGCGCTCTGCCTTCTGTAAAGCACATGTGCTCCTTGTCAGGATATACCATTTTTATTTTTAATATATAACTATGTACAATGAATATGGCGCCTCTGTCAGGATATACCATTTTTATTTTTAATATATAACTATGTACAATGAATATGGCGCCTCTGCCACCGCTACAGAGTTTGGTGGAGAATCGCCAGAGAGCATACAGTGCCTAGAGCGCATTCTAGCTGATCCATCTTCAAAAGGCATGCATGTCTTCTGTATGGTATTTAAAATATCAGAATATTACTTAGGCACCAAATTGTTAATGTTGGTGACTGGCGACCATTTAAGTTAGGTTATCGGACCAATGGTGCCTAAACAAAAATCACATGCGGGTTATGTCATCACTGTCATTTGCAACACCGCAATGTAAGCACAGTGTGCATGTGCTAACTATATACCCCACATGCCAAAGTATTGAAATTTTAGTAATAAAATTGTATCTAAACAAGAATTATATAATGTTTTTGTAGAACGACATTTGAAAATTATCCTGCATGTGTTTCTTTTGAATGAAAAATCAAAATTTATTTTAAGGAGAAATTTTGATTTTTCGTTCAAAAGAAACACATGCAGGATAATTTTCAAATATCGTTCTACAATCATAAGCCGCATTATATTGTAATATAATGTTTTTGTCAACATTTGATTAAACAAATCAGTTGAAATATCTATGGTGTCAAAAAATTGTTGGCCATATCAACAAAGTTAGATTGTTAATTGTTACTAATTTTTAATTAAATATTTATATGACTACATATAGAAGGGTAAATCATACTTTCCATGACAACTTTCTAATTGACTAATGTTTCCATCAACCACACAATCAGAACTAACAATCAGCAGAAGGGGGATGAATATGACATAATAGTTTAACAATAAACCTTCCTCCTCCATTTATCCGTCATAAATATCCCACCCATCCTAGAGCTCCATAATGACATCACAATAATTATTAAGATTTACAGTAGAACCTCCCTGTAAAGGACACCTAGTTGCAGAGCCAAAGTGTCCTTAAGGGAGAGGTGTCCTCTTACCGGAGAGTTTCTAAATAGTAAAAATGGTAATTTTGGCAATGAAAACTGTCCTTTGTAGAGAGGTGTCCTCTAGCATGAGTGTCTTTTCATCGAGGTTCTACTGTACAACATCTAAAACTTTGTGCTCATTTTTCAAAAGAAATGTTGGGCTTTTACTATAGAAACTAGAACCATTGAACTAGTGAACCATCGGTTAGCCTATTTAGCCCCTAGAAAGAGCTTAACTATTACATTTAGCATTGATAAGGCACAATTTGGATTATAGATTAGAAATACAAGATAAAAAGACTAAATCCAAAAAAATTAATAATAGGTATTGTTTTGGTAACAAACCATAGTAACCGGCCATAGTAACAACACTGTTACCGAAATGTCACACACTATTTATTTATTTGGATTTGGTATTATTTCCTTGTGTTTGAGATCTATTCATCTTTTTTTTTTGTTGATTTATATATTGAAAAGTTTCTAATCAGCAACATATGGAAGCCCAACATTTAGAGTGAATGAATTAAGAAACTCAATTGCTCTTTGAATGGATATTCAGATTCAGTAAAATTGTTTGCAATTGAAAGTTATGATTCACTATCAAAACATTCAATATACATCACCTCAAAATGTTCACATTCTTATCCCATTAGCTACAGGCAAACAGGTAATTACTTTCTCATTTCTGAAGAGTTATTTTAAACTTATAAACTTGATTATCGTAAAGATAGAGGCTGCCTGGCCGGCATTCATATTTCTTGAAATTAAAGATACTTCGGCCAGTAAATCTTTTTATTACCTCGACATTTAGACAAAAATCTTTTGTCCTCTTCAGGAGCGAACAAAAATTAAAACATTTAGCAAGGCGTTATTCATGTTATATAATCATGATTTTTAACGCCTTGCTAAATGTTTTAATTTTTGTTTGCTCCTGACAAGTACAAAAGATTTTTGTTGAAATGTTGAGGTAATAAAAAGATTTACTAGCTGAAGTATCTTTATTTTCAAGAAATATAAACTTGATGTGAGCATTACTTAGCAAAGCTTTTGGCCAAAGCACACAATTTTCTCTTTGTATCAAACACTTTATTATTATTCACTTAATAACACTTTATTTAATATATATAGACAATAAAGGTTCTAATAACAGCATAACCATATAATCCACCAAAGATCCTGAAAAAGAGTCCAAAGTATGGCTCAAGAAGAACAGTCTGTTGTTTTTGTTAAAATTTACATAAAAATCACAAGCGCGCTCTCTATGGATGTAGCGGCATTGCAACATTTGTCAGAAATACAGCAGTGTAGTCTGAGAATGGTTAAAATACATCGCTACTGAAAGTATCTTGGATAAAATACTCAAGTTTGTCTTGTTATCTTGTGATTTACTCCAATTATACCCATATTATTAGATAGTAGGGGTCATATGAGAAGTTACTTGTCTGTCAAGTTCTCTCTCTTCTTCTAATCCATAAAAAATAATATTCTTTGGAGGGTAGGTGCATGAGTGGTATAAACTGCCAATTTTTGATAGCCATGACCTGGGAATGAATCCCACATTGGCTGCTTTTTTCTAAAGAAAAAAAGATAATTCAATGACTCCTAATTCTTGCAAAAATCCAACCCCCCCAGTGAGTGCAAATAACCAAACAGGGTGGGTCTGCCATACTTGTAAGTGCAAAAAGTTAAACTGCATTCTACATGTGGTAGACATGAGGGGCACTTCGAGTTATAGCATTTGCTAATTACCAGACATGGTCATTATCATGGCATCTACCATGTGTATTTGTGATATGTTAAAAAAAAAAGAAGATCCTGCCCTCTTTTCTAGCATCATGTAGTGTCATCTCCGATACCATGGAACACCACCCTGTTCTGTCTCTTCCAGACCATTCTATTAGATTATCAAACCAATATTTCTCTCCTTTGAAGAATTGAAAATATTGAGATAAGTAAAAATAAAAAATAAATTATCAGGCTAAAAAAAGGCCAAGACCCTCACACAATTTTAAAAGAAAGACCTTCTTAATCTCTTCTTTATATTGTTGCACCAAGTTGCAGCTTTGCAGGGTCGTCGATCTTGGTTTCCTCCTTCTTGGTGTTATACACGCTTCCCGAGCGGGTTTCCATACTCAAAGCAAATAAATAAGAGTAAATGAAAATAAATTACCTTTCAAAGTTATTGCTTTTATTTATTCGTTGTCTTCTTCGTAGGTCGTGATCTGCAGTCCTGGTCTAGGTCCTCTCTCGCTCCAATAACCAATCAAGATATATGTATAATAAAATATTACAAAAGGAATGAAACTATAAAAAGGAATGATGATAATCTAAATAATGTGTTTTAAATAAATATTAAATATCATAGAATATTTTGAATAAATGTAGGAAGCATTAAAGTTGATGTAACGATATCATCAAGAATAAGTGTATCCCCTGATCACATTCTCCAGGTCATTGGAGCCACCTTTACCTCCAACCTATGTACCTAGCAGAAACCCCTCTTTGAGACCTGGTTTATATGCACTAAGTGATAATCTCTGATGGAACAATGCTTCTTGAAACACTTTATGGGACATGAGATTCTTTTTTGGTATTTACATCTTGATCACCTTATACAGTAGAACAACCATGAGAGGACACTCCTGCTATAGGAAACCTCTCTCCAAAGGACAGTTTTCATATCCAAAATTACCAGAGATTTACTAATTATCATCTCTCCAGTAAGAATACCTCTCCCTAAAAGACATTTTCACTCTGTAACTAGGTGTTGTCCTTTAAAGAGAAGTTCTACTGTGTCATTATTCTATATACATCAAGATCAGTATATATGTTGATATATATGGTGTGTATGGGTTATTCTCCTGCTGATTGGCTCTCTTCTGGTTCCCACAGCTCCCTCTAGGTGATGCATGTGCAGTTCATTGACCTTCAACCACTGTTTATGCAGTGAAGTGATGTTTAGCTCAGACAGACGTGCCTTTAATGAGGAAAGGTTAAGCTTCTCCTGCTGAGGTCAGAGGACATGAGCAAGCTCTCAGGCCATTTTGTGCAATCAGTCAGTGTTGAGATAGTAAATTGAGCATACGTTAGAAATACAAGGTAATAAGACCAAATCCAAATAAACTAATAGTGTGTGATGTTTCTGTAACAGTGTTGTTATCAAAACGTCACACACTATTAATTTAATTAGATTTGGTCTTATTTTACCTTATAGTTCTAATCCATAATCCAAATTGTGCTTTATCATTGAGCATAAGTTCTTTACTTATTGAGGAACAAGGTATTAAGTTATAAAAGATGCTAAAAAAGAAGAGAAAAAGTTTTCTTTAATAAAAATATACGATACAAGCTTTCGGGCTGTTAAGCCCTTCGACAGGTACAACGTTGTACCTGTCGAAGGGCTTAACAGCCCGAAAGCTTGTATCGTATATTTTTATTAAAGAAAACTTTTTCTCTTCTTTTTTAGCATCTTTTATAAGCCATCAAGGAGAAATTTCTTGTATTTCGTTTCAAGGTATTAAGTTAATGACTGGGAGTTTGAATCTCAAACTTTTGGGGAGTTGTATACTAAAAATGTTTTTATTTTATTTCACACACACACAGTCTCATTTTATTTTACTTTTTAAAATCAATTCTATCCAAAGGTTAGAGATTCAGTAAACATTAAGATATACATGTATCGATGTACTAGAGCGCCATCTGTTATCAAATTATAAAACTATTTTAGAGGCGTAATATTCTTTTTGAAATTTTTCCATCGCAGTAAGGACAGTAGAAATTGTTTTATTTCAAAAAGAATATTACGCCTCTAAAATAGTTTTATAATTTGATATACATGTATATAAGCCATTTAAAAAAAATCTAGGTATTATAGAGAGATCTGGCACTTGATCCCCTTATTCTATAAAGACCAATTTAGTGGTGTAAGAATAGATCTAGCACATTTTAAAAGGTTTCATTATTCTTAAAAATTTCTGTGGCATGTGTGTCTGTGGGCTGATTAATTCAACTTAACGCAGAATTATTACTGTTATGGAAAAATATTGAAAGGGCTGTGTGTGTGTAGTTATTTCCTATCGCAGTAAGGACTGTAGAAGTTTGTTTTATTTGTAAAAGGAAATTCATGCTTACTAGTTGTATTTCTTATACGTAGATGGCGCGTTGTTGCCCTTAATTAACTTATCCTAACTGGCCTTGAGCTTATTGTTTGCAGAAGAGCATTACTTGATGCAAATATTTATATGTAATTGTCTTAATAGTTTATGTCCATAGTTTGCTTGAACACCATAACTAAGATTTCGCCCTTCAGTGTATCCTATATAAGCAGAATCGATCAATGCAGTATTAGAGCTCTAAAAACGATGGCATCATATACTTTGGTTAGTAGCCCGTAAAACCATATTCCCTCTCTAAACGCGATCTGGTGGATTATATTGCCAAAAACCACTGGGAGGGTTCCCCACTTATAAACCAAGCCCTCCCAATATTTTTCCTTAACAGCAAGGACAGTAGAAGTTTGTTTCATTAGTAAAAGAAACATTTATACTTAATAGTGAATAAAAAACTCTAACTGGCCGAAGCGTCTATTTTTCATAGCAATACGAATGCCGGCCAGGCAACCTCTATCTTCAGGATAATAGTGATATGCTATATATACGAGGTCTGTTCGATAAGTAAGGTAAATATAAACAAAGAACACTTCTTTTTAGGAAAATGATGTTTAATTTTTCAACATTGTCCTCATTCAGCTCCATACACCTGGTCCAGCAACGTTCTGATTTTTTTTTTTTTAATCTCCACGGAAAATGTTTCGAACTCGCGCCGTAGGTGATTGATTCCAAAATGGATTTAAAAAAAAAATTTCTAGCTGTTATATCAAACATTTCTTTTGGTTGACTTTCCAAATTAAAGGCGAGCTGAACGAAGTTCATGGAGATTCAGCTCCATAATTAAAGAATATATATTACTGGGTGAATGAATTTAAACGTGGCCGAAAACCAACACAAGAAGAACCACGTCCGGACGGCCTATGGATCTAACCACGCCAGAAATGGTATCAAAAATCCATAGCATCGTTATGGAATATCGACGAGTTAAGATAGCTGAGACCACGGACATCTCATTAGACACCCTATCCTTCATATAAAATTAGAGATGAAGAAGCTGTGTGCCAGATGGGTACGATTGCTTACGATCGACCAAAAACGAATGCGGACAGACATTTCCCAGCCGTGTTTATCGTTGATCGCTCTTAATTCTTGGGACTTTTGGCGTCATTTTGTGACGGTAGACAAGACCTGGATTCACCACTACACACCAGAGTTCAAACAGCAGTTAAAGCAGTAGACAGGTCCGGGTGTGAAATGAGGAGTATGTTGAAAAATAAAACATAATTTTTCAAAAACAAGTTTGTTTTTTTTTTACCTTACTTATCGACCAGCTCTCGTATTATACAATTGTAGGGATGTGTATATATAGCATATCGCGGCTGTAGCAATAACTTGGGCTGTAAATGGGATAAGCCAACATCTTTCCCGTTTATTCTCTTCAATCATTGGCTTAACAAGGGAGAGGAGTTCCTGTCTAAATTTAAAATAGTTTGCTACAAACAGAGTGCTATACAAAAGTTTGACTCTTCAAAAGCGGGGAAACACATGGGTGAATTTTTAAAGCTACAAAGTATTTATGTAGAAACGCGGTTATTTGTAGAACACGTGTAAACTTTAACATCAAATATTTCTTGCATCGCTCGCTATCCCCCATCTCCTATTTACACAGAATTTAAAACTACGCGATCTTAAACTCGCTAGAGTTTCTTTAATACCAGTCAACAGCTATTTTTCATCAAAGCTTAGATTCTTGAGTCTTGTGAATTTTTTAATCGCATCCTTTATAATGAAGAGCCGTTGATTTGAAGCACAATTTTATTGCAATAAAGAATGACATATAGTTCTAGAGGTTTGAAGATCTCGTAGCTTTAAATAGAACCAGCGATTTATAGATTGAGAGAGACGAAATAAAGTTCCCTAGATGGAGTTGTACAATGGAAGATATTGACGCAGGGATGACTGCTGCGGCGGTGGTGTCAGCTGCCGCCGGCCGAGCTAACCCCTCGCTCCACTTCCCGGACAACACCCTGTGCGGGGTCTCCCGGCTGCTGGAGGACCTCCACCGCCTGGTGGAAGACCGGGACCTGGCCGACGTGCTGTTCCTGGTGGGCCGGGACGAGGTGCACTGCTACGCCCACCGCCTGCTGCTCCGTGCCAGGTACCGTACCCGCGCTGGTACACTGATGGCTTTCTCCTCCGCGGAACTCCTGAGTAGTCCTTTGAATTATTACAGAAACACTTTTAATATGGATTTAAGGGGAACCAAAACAAAAAACCCTTAAATTTTAATTGTGAAGCACAACTTAAAGAGCTATTGTATTTTAGATGTTATGGGGGGGTTTATTCTCTTCAATCATTGTCTCAAGAAGAGTTCCTGTCTACATTTAATTTCAAATCGCTTGTTACAACCAGATCTTATGGAATTTACTCTTCAGCTGGGGGAAACACGTGGGTGAAGTTTCAACAGAAAGAATACGGAATTTCGAAAAATATCCGCATTATCATTGTACGTATAGATATTACTGTATCTTCTCATGGCACTTGCCATGGTAGTCCTAGTGGGATTGGTTTCACATGTAGAAACAGTTTAACTTTACATTTACAAAGCGTCCGTTCGGTTACTTGTACTCAGTAATGGGGTAAGCTTTGTTTGGTATCATGGAACACTTTCTCCCTTCCTTTTTTTTTTTTTAAATGCGCAACGTTGGGTTCAAGCTTTTGTCCATGGTTAATGATTGTCTACATCAAGGAACTGCTGTTCCGGTCGCGGAAAATTTGAACCGGTTTTCGAATACCTGTAAATTAAAAAAATAATAAATTGCACAATATATTTTAAAGTTAATTCCTCAATTTTAGGATTTAGATTCAAAATAAAATTAATTTTTGGTAGTAGTTCTTTAATACTGGTAAAGAGTTTTTTTTTAGATCACCCGACCGCGATTTTTTTTTTTTTGTTCACAAATTTTTACCTATCCGCGAAGGCCAAATGGTCTAACCATCCAGATCATTGATTTAAAAAAATACACCTTCCACATTAAAGATATATTCCTTCCACGGGGACTGCACGGAGAACATCACATATATTTTCTACCTTCTATTTCAACTGAGCCACACTGCATTCCTTGTTGCTATATTGTCAGAGAGTTTCCTCAGATTCCATTTGAGCCGAGTTGTGTCCGTCCGTTCATCGACCGGGCCATCCCCTGGGACGACGGACTTATCACACTCCATTCCTTCCTTATCTCGCCGCCTTTCTTAACTTCTTCCCTTTTGTTCGCGACCTTTTAATTGACTTTTTTTTTTTTATTAGTAAATGGTTGACGCGTGGTGAGTGGTCCCTATCGACACTCTATAATTATCTCTTTGGCAGCTTTAAGAGGTTTAGAACATGGTCGAGCAGTTTGTGCACCAAATCTCTCTGTAAACGACATCTAGTTTCAGAGCCCAGTCTTTTAGAGAGATGTACTCTTACCGTCGGAGAGCTGTTATAAAAATGATAATTTTGATGATGAAAACTGTGGCCTTTGTAGAGAGGTGACCTCTAGCGCGGAAGTCGCCTCTGATTGAGGTTCTACTGTATTAAAAAAATAATCCGTATATCTCTCACTCCGCGGAATTGGAGGTTAACCAAATGCTCAATACAGTAAAGTCGTCTGTGAGAGCCTAACATGGCTAAAACTGGTCTATCTTTCATCTCATCAGAGACTCTGTTTCGGTTGAAAAAAACCCTTCATGACTCAGCCTGGCATGACAAGAGATCATTTCCAGGAGAGACAGAGTTTAGCCATGTTTGATTATACCTTTTAAATTGTAAATATTTTATTTAGGATTAAAAAAAAACTGGTTCTAAAGTTTATAAACAATATAAAATACACGAATGGTATAAATTAAAGTGTATCTTGTGGGAATGTAAATAATAAAATCATTCAAATGATATTCAGATTTGCTCTAAAATGAGTTTTATGGTAGGACATTGGTTATAATTCAGTGTACCTTGACTTATTGCACGTCTTTCAAGAATCCTATTGTACTCTATGGTTATTTTTGTTACTCCACCAATCAATCGCCTACCTATCTTAAAGGTGGGTTTTGTGATGTAAATGTAAATAATTCAGTGAATTTAAAAGAAAATGTAGTTATCATCATGTTTGTTTATGGTTTTGCATAGAGACAGCTCGAGTTAGGCTATATATAATTAATTGGAAAATAAGCCAGAGGTTAGAAAGTTCCGGCTCTTAAAATAAATAATTGTTCATCTGCATATCCTGATTTTTAAAGAAACAAAACAGGTTTCTCTCCCGTATAATGTCTGGGTACTTTTTCTCTGTAAAAATGTAAATGGTGATAGTTTCTCTGTTCTATCATCATGGAAGAAATTATTTAAAAAAATACAATTCGACGAATTTGATCTTCTTTTCAGTCATAAGTTTCACCACGCGTTGAATCTCTCCCAAACTTGGTTTATTTGATTCTGAAACAAACAATTTTAAAATATTGATCTTTAGAGGAAAAATACATTTTTGAAGGTTAGATCAATAAATATTATATTTATGTATCACTATAAGGATTTCTTGAAAAGAGGGCATCAGCCGATATATCGAAAGAGAATCAGAAAGGTTGAAGTGATTCATTAACACTATCATAATAGAGTTACGCGCGGTTGTCATCTTCTCTCCCCATTATAAAACCATCCCAAAGTAACTTCCCAAGTTGGATGGCCCCATGTCAATAAACCCAGTAGTGGAGAACGCCGGTGGAATTCATTCATTCGACGTGTGGCCGGCGTGATAACGTCAACTGTCCGTCGGTCCTTTTACTCGAGGTCGTATTTTTGCTCCACGCCTCACAGCATTCTTTACCGCTAGTTGGAAAATATATTTATTATAAATTAACTGTTTTAATGACTTTGTGAAATAGCCTTTGATATTTTCCACAGCCATCTTAGTAATTTGTCGTGAATTTAGTATTTGTATATCCTTTAATTTTATATGGCGCGCGCGCGCGTCTAGAGTTCGCATAAAGCGAATGGATGGTACGCGCGACAGAAATAAATTGTTGTTTATCTTAATTTTAATGCATCTATGTATTAAAAAACCTATTCCTCTGCTAGGTGAAAGTACTGTAAATACAATCTTCCACAGATATAACGAGCATCGAATACAAGAAACCCGGACATTTGCTGTTCGATGTCGTTTCAAATGCCATTTCATCAGCATATAGTGTTTCAGGATTCCACATCGCTGTGAGCAGTGCGGTCGATGCGAAAGTACAAATGTAATGTCTATTTCGTGGTGTGCCCTAGCGACCATCCTTTGGGCCAGTAATCTCCACGACAGCAGCACCTGCCGTTGATTGCACCAAGCTGATTAACGATAGCCTTGATTAACACTAATTAGGTCCTCTGGAGCCTCTATATACCTCACAGGCCTAAATATATTCAGAGTGGAATTGATCACACCGTGCCTTCCGGGAAAACACAACTTGTAGCTCTCGGAGAGGATAAGAAATGGCGCCGCGTTATCGATGGGCGATGGATTGATTACCGCCCTCAGGGCGATCAATTGCCGGCGCCGATATTTATCCGTAACTACAAGATAATACTGAATACTGGCCCCATCATACATGTCTGTAGTGTAGACCACGACGTCGTATCACGGTATTTAGCCGTAACTACAAGATAATACTGAATACTGGCCCCATCACTGTAGTGTAGACCACGACTTCGTATCACGGTATTTAACCGTAACTACAAGATAATACTGAATACTGGCCCCATCACTGTAGTGTAGACCACGACTTCGTATCACGGTATTTAACCGTAACTACAAGATAATACTGAATACTGGCCCCATCACTGTAGTGTAGACCACGACGTCGTATCACGGTATTTAGCCTTAACTACAAGATAATACTGAATACTGGCCCCATCACTGTAGTATAGACCACGACGTCGTATCACGGTATTTAGCCGTAACTACAAGATAATACTGAATACTGGCCCCATCACTGTAGTGTAAACCACGACTTCGTATCACGGTATTTAACCGTAACTACAAGATAATACTGAATACTGGCCCCATCACTGTAGTGTAGACCACGACTTCGTATCACGGTATTTAACCGTAACTACAAGATAATACTGAATACTGGCCCCATCACTGTAGTGTAGACCACGACGTCGTATCACGGTATTTCGCCGTAACTACAAGATAATACTGAATACTGGCCCCATCACTGTAGTATAGACCACGACGTCGTATCACGGTATTTCGCCGTAACTACAAGATAATACTGAATACTGGCCCCATCACTGTAGTATAGACCACGACGTCGTATCACGGTATTTCGCCGTAACTACAAGATAATACTGAATACTGGCCCCATCACTGTAGTGTAGACCACGACGTCGTATCACGGTATTTAGCCGTAACTACAAGATAATACTGAATACTGGCCCCATCACTGTAGTATAGACCACGACGTCGTATCACGGTATTTCGCCGTAACTACAAGATAATACTGAATACTGGCCCCATCACTGTAGTGTAGACCACGACGTCGTATCACGGTATTTCGCCGTAACTACAAGATAATACTGAATACTGGCCCCATCACTGTAGTGTAGACCACGACGTCGTATCACGGTATTTAGCCGTAACTACAAGATAATACTGAATACTGGCCCCATCACTTTAGTGTAGACCACGACGTCGTATCACGGTATTTCGCCGTAACTACAAGATAATACTGAATACTGGCCCCATCACACATGTCTGTAGTGTAGATCACGACGTCGTATCACGGTATTTAGCCGTAACTACAAGATAATACTGAATACTGGCCCCATCACTGTAGTGTAGACCACGACGTCGTATCACGGTATTTCGCCGTAACTACAAGATAATACTGAATACTGGCCCCATCACACATGTCTGTAGTGTAGATCACGACGTCGTATCACGATATTTAGCCGTAACTACAAGATAATACTGAATACTGGCCCCATCACTGTAGTGTAGACCACGACGTCGTATCACGGTATTTAGCCGTAACTACAAGATAATACTGAATACTGGCCCCATCATACATGTCTGTAGTGTAGACCACGGCGTCGTATCACGATATTTAGCCGTAACTACAAGATAATATTGAATACTGGCCCCATCACTGTAGTGTAGATCACGGCGTCGTATCACGATATTTAGCCGTAACTACAAGATAATACTGAATACTGGCCCCATCACTGTAGTGTAGACCACGGCGTCGTATCACGGTATTTCGCCGTAACTACAAGATAATACTGAATACTGGCCCCATCACAAATGTCTGTAGTGTAGACCACGGCGTCTTATCACGATATTTAGCCGTAAATACAAGATAATACTGAATACTGGCCCCATCACTGTAGTGTAGACCACGGCGTCGTATCACGGTATTTAGCCGTAACTACAAGATAATACTGAATACTGGCCCCATCACATATGTCTGTAGTTTAGACCACGGCGTCTTATCACGATATTTAGCCGTAAATACAAGATAATACTGAATACTGGCCCCATCACTGTAGTGTAGACCACGACGTCGTATCACGGTATTTCGCCGTAACTACAAGATAATACTGAATACTGGCCCCATCACACATGTCTGTAGTGTAGATCACGACGTCGTATCACGATATTTAGCCGTAACTACAAGATAATACTGAATACTGGACCCATCACTGTAGTGTAGACCACGACGTCGTATCACGGTATTTAGCCGTAACTACAAGATAATACTGAATACTGGCCCCATCACTGTAGTGTAGACCACGACGTCGTATCACGGTATTTCGCCGTAACTACAAGATAATACTGAATACTGGCCCCATCATACATGTCTGTAGTGTAGACCACGGCGTCGTATCACGATATTTAGCCGTAACTACAAGATAATATTGAATACTGGCCCCATCACTGTAGTGTAGATCACGGCGTCGTATCACGATATTTAGCCGTAACTACAAGATAATACTGAATACTGGCCCCATCACTGTAGTGTAGACCACGGCGTCGTATCACGGTATTTCGCCGTAACTACAAGATAATACTGAATACTGGCCCCATCACAAATGTCTGTAGTGTAGACCACGGCGTCTTATCACGATATTTAGCCGTAAATACAAGATAATACTGAATACTGGCCCCATCACTGTAGTGTAGACCACGGCGTCGTATCACGGTATTTAGCCGTAACTACAAGATAATACTGAATACTGGCCCCATCACATATGTCTGTAGTGTAGACCACGGCGTCTTATCACGATATTTAGCCGTAAATACAAGATAATACTGAATACTGGCCCCATCACTGTAGTGTAGACCACGGCGTCGTATCACGGTATTTAGCCGTAACTACAAGATAATACTGAATACTGGCCCCATCACATATGTCTGTAGTGTAGACCACGGCGTCGTATCACGATATTTAGCCGTAAATACAAGATAATACTGAATACTGGCCCCATCACTGTAGTGTAGACCACGGCGTCGTATCACGGTATTTCGCCGTAACTACAAGATAATACTGAATACTGGCCCCATCACTGTAGTGTAGACCACGGCGTCGTATCACGGTATTTAGTCGTAACTACAAGATAATACTGAATACTGGCCCCATCACTGTAGTGTAGACCACGGCGTCGTATCACGGTATTTATTCGTAACTACAAGATAATACTGAATACTGGCCCCATCACTGTAGTGTAGACCACGGCGTCGTATCACGATATTTAGCCGTAACCACAAGATAATACTGAATACTGGCCCCATCACTGTAGTGTAGACCACGGCGTCGTATCACGGTATTTAGTCGTAACTACAAGATAATACTGAATACTGGCCCCATCACTGTAGTGTAGACCACGGCGTCGTATCACGATATTTAGCCGTAACCACAAGATAATACTGAATACTGGCCCCATCACTGTAGTGTAGACCACGACGTCGTATCACGGTATTTAGCCGTAACTACAAGATAATACTGAATACTGGCCCCATCACTGTAGTGTAGACCACGGCGTCGTATCACGATATTTAGCCGTAACCACAAGATAATACTGAATACTGGCCCCATCACTGTAGTGTAGAC
Source organism: Cordylochernes scorpioides (assembly GCA_030710605.1). Classification (NCBI taxonomy): domain Eukaryota; kingdom Metazoa; phylum Arthropoda; class Arachnida; order Pseudoscorpiones; family Chernetidae; genus Cordylochernes; species Cordylochernes scorpioides. The sequence goes on along the minus strand of CP092863.1, from coordinate 29,728,334 downwards.
CACGGCGTCGTATCACGGTATTTAGCCGTAACTACAAGATAATACTGAATACTGGCCCCATCACACATGTCTGTAGTGTAGACCACGGGATCGTATCACGGTATTTAGCCGTAACTACAAGATAATACTGAATACTGGCCCCATCACATATGTCTGTAGTGTAGACCACGGGATCGTATCACGGTATTTAGCCGTAACTACAAGATAATACTGAATACTGGCCCCATCACATATGTCTGTAGTGTAGACCACGGCGTCGTATCACGGTATTTAGCCGTAACTACAAGATAATACTGAATACTGGCCCCATCACTGTAGTGTAGGCCACGACGTCGTATCACGGTATTTAGCCGTAACTACAAGATAATACTGAATACTGGCCCCATCACTTTAGTGTAGACCACGGTACTTAGCCGTAACTACAAGAACGCCCAATCTGCTCATAAAACTATATCATTTTATTGGCGCCTACCAATGTAAACAAATATTAGAGTGATAATGTTCCCCATGCCTTCTTATTCATAGGTTTGGAACCGTATTTTTATTCCTCTCTCCCTCTTTGCATATTTTTCAATTATAGCAATGACGAACACCGACCGCGTATTTTTGCCAACTTGTTGCAATTTAGCCTCTCTATTAATTAGCATTTCCCCCCTTATCCTAAGTACACAAGCTATGCGCCAGGATAATCATTGTGAGTAGTTAGTGACTACCTTTTTAAAAGTGTCATAGTCACGTTTGGTTACTTACATTCCTTGTGGGTTGGACTTGTGCATTAATCGGGAACCATTGAATCAGAAAAAAAAAAAGTGCTAATGCGGGATGCGATCTCTGGTCGTGGTTGTTGAAAATCGACGGTGTGTAGCACGTCTTCACCAGCTCCCTCGATGCCGAGTTGTGGCTCGGGTTTGTGTTCGTACAAGGCCGATTCACTATAACTCACTCCTCTTAACTGTAAATTCAACATTAACTATATTGTCCATACTGGATCGTAAGGTTACCGATCACCATCGCCATTTTCCTCCTTCGCTTTTTTTTTCCCTTCCTCGGCCCTCCAAACAGTATTCTAATCACAGAATTGAACAAACTTCCAATGTCATCAAATCTTGTTTCAATCCTACCTCTTCCATTTTTTACCCATTTCTAAATTTAATCAGGTTCTTTCAATTTTGTTGGATGTCCCGTGTCGCCGCTAATTGCTACAAATAGTTTTTGCCGACTGCAATTTCCCTCCAATTTGAATGGTCTTTCTTTGCCCTCGGGCCCTTCTGGCTTCCTATTGGCTGAGATTGGCGCCGCCAGGTGGCGTCCCAATCACACATGTAAATATTTAATAGAAGCCCTCTGAAAAATTGACGGCCTCCCCTCCCCCCTAACTTCCCCTGCGGAATGGAGGAGTTTTTCCCCCCGAAAATTAGAGGAATCTAAGACTTAAGAGTATTTTCCTTTGAGTTTTTCCCCCCTACGAGGAGTCTTCATAAATTTTATCGGGGATTATTGATTAAAAATTATGTCTGTTTTTCTGCTGAGAAAGATTTCCATTGTGAACTGTGCTGCATTGACGTTCATACAACGTTGTCTTCGATAGTGAGGTGATCTCAGCTCGTTTGTTGTTGTGCCTTGGTTGACGTTGTCCGCTGTGGAGGTCTCCTTGGTAAAGTCAGGAGTGTGCCACAGACATACATACTCTGGCACGAGAAATTCCATGTTCGAAAGTTAAATCGATGTTTGTTATTCCGCCAAAACTACTCAATCCAACGTTAAGATATTTCACACGAAGTTAGTGTATAACATATAGGCTTTTAAAACAATCATTTAATTTTAATAAATCTGTAACGAATTTTCTGTAGTTATGTTTCATTGCCATTGGTAGAAGCACTATTATAGGGATAATAAATATATTTGATTGTATGCTAATTTTTACCATTTTTTTCAACAAAAGATAATTAACTCTGATTATGCACCCTAACAAAACGTGGCTGAAATTCTGGAAAATCCCCGGGCGAAGCCAGGTCCATTCTTCTAGTAGATTGAAAAAAAAAAAAAAAAAAGAGGAATACAAAACGTGTCAAATCCTAAATTTAATTTATCTTTTGCTTGACCTTCCCCTTACCACACCCCTGATACGTACGAAAAAGTTGCTCAGAATGGTTGTTAGCACTGGAGCCATTTGTAGAAATTCTTGGATGAACCACATGTCCCCACTATTTCAGAATCTTGGGATCGAACGCCTTGTCATCACTCCTATCCAAACTGTCCCATCTGTCCGGGATTAGTCTTGCGGGAGAATGGACTAACAGCTCCTCCTTATGTCTCAAATCCATATCATTTCTAAGGCATTCATGCAGGAACCTAATTTTCAAATATAATTTTGGTTAAACCTCTCTTTTCGTACTAAACCTAGTATTTTAGCGTGTTTGACTGACCGCTCTTATTTAGAAGAATGCAGTCTTCTTGAAGGGCTGAACTCGATCTAGAAAGTGAATCTGGAAGCAAACCATTATTATATTCTCATCTGTTTCCTCTCCAAATGTAGTAAACCATTCCTCTGATCGAAATATTTTATATGGAACCATCCGACCCCCTTGTTAGTGGCTTGGTTATGTGAATGCTAAATTGTTCGTATTTTTGGCATCTTATTTCATACAAATCTAACGTATATATTGTACATGTTGTGTGGAGCCGACATCGTCGCAGTAGGCTCCTCATCCAAATTGCAGTCATGGGAGCTCAAGAACCCACACGCATAAGAACATGGTTTCCTCGGTTTATAAGGAGCAGCACCCTGGACTATGGGGGAGTCCTGGGCTTCTGGTCAATCGGGCAGCATGGTGACCTAATGCTGCAGTCTTCTCCCTAATTCTAGGTTCAGAAAGCACCCAGCTTATGTGCTGATGGTGACGTCGGAGATGGCGGATCTTTTTGGAAGTCCGTGTTCAATCAAGGACTGGCATGACCAATATGTTTATATTCTCCCTGAGTTGTCAGGACAAAGTTATATAACGACCTGTTATTTGACCTTTCTGGGATGTCGCGCACTTTCTTTTGCGGGTGTCCATTTTTATTTGAACGCCATTTTTTAAGTTACATCAGGCTTGGTATTTTTATGTAAAACATGCCTATATATATACTAAATTATATATTGGTACAACATATAAAATACGCCATATATATGAAGGAGCAATTTTTTAATACGTCCGTGCGTGATTTTTAAATATTTGATTGGTAATTGAATCTTAATTTTTATAACTACTTGTTTTTGACTTCAAGAAACGCTGAAATATATATATCTATGAAAAATTTAAGAAAACCATTATCTAAAGATTGGCTAGATGAAAATTTTGCCGAGGGAGGATAATCAATGAAAATAAAGGACGCCTCTTCCGTCAAAACTAGACGTCATATATTGAATGTCGCCGCAATCTAGCGGCTTCGGGTTGGTGACAAAAGCCACAACATCAACTTTATCAGACAGAGAAGCGCTCACCCGGAAACAATGATTTCTGGCTAATGGCCCTCGTGAGTGCATAGAGTGCTTTATTCCATGAGATACACAAGGGGTCAAATGAAATCTTCACAATCTGCCAAAGAGGTGTCTAACTAGCAAAATGGCTAGGCCAAATCTATGGACAAAATAGAGATGTAAATTTTGCCGAGAGGATAATCTATAATATTTGACAGAAGAGGCGACCTTTATTTTTTTAGAGATTATCCTCTTTGAAACATTTTTAGTTTTACTAGAAACTATTCTCACTTGACTCTATATTTTACACTCGTAAGTCTGCAAATCAAAATTCGCTTTTTTGACTTACATAAGCATGGGTCAAACTTTCAGTTTCATATCACCATGATAGCTTATGCCCCTCCCATACAGGGCATTTCGCATAGAAAAAAGTTAGTTTCAATAGTGATAAAGAATTGAATTTTAGAGTGCTATGTGGTATCTCATCTCCGATATTCCTAGCAGTGTGTTCTTAAGGAAAAAACTGACTTGATAAACTGCTTGCCAACCTCTTCCACCTTTATTAGATGAGCCCTCTTTTGTTTTCCTCCCTCATCCTTTCCTTCCGCTGAGCTTGATTCGCTTGTGTTTGACTATTCAAATCTGGAAGAGCTCTTTCACAGCCCTTTCATATTAGAAGTGCCAGGAATTTCCGCCAAGTTCATTAAAGTCCGGGGAGTGTTTGCCCTGCACGCCCCCTCTTTACTTATTTATACCTGCCCCCCAGACAATTAAAAAGTTTTGCCTTGTTTCCCCTCCCCAATCGAAGGAAGCTACCATCGATTTTCTGCCTGGTTGTATTCTCCTCCCTCTTAGGCTTGCTACCAGAGATGGCCTCGCCGACAACCGCGCTGTTTCCAGGATAACTGGTCACCCACCTTACTAACGATTTATCTTAAATTTCTATCTCATCACTCCATATATATAGATGGGAATTTTGCCGAGAGATTATTGATTTAAAGAGACAAAGGTCGCCTCTTTAGATATATGTGTTAGGTCTTTGTAAGGGCATAACTTTCACATTCCTAATTTCGGCACTCCCCAAGTTCTACGAATGTGGAACTTTCATTTTTAGGTTTTAAGTGTGTGTGTCTTTCCATATTTCCCACTTCAACTGATATTTGAGCATGTCTAAATGTTACAGTGTATTTTGATGTTCTCTCACTTTATGGTCGGGTTATAGAGTTTTCAAAATTTTAAGAAAGCTCGAATATATTCATTCTTTGATGTAAATGTAAAGTTTAAAAGAAAGGTTTCGCGCGGTAAGTAATATATTTATGATATAGAAACACATTCGATGTCGCTTAATATAGGTTAAATGTATGTGTTTGGACAAAAAACAATCACAGTCCAGACACTTGACAGAAACTTCACCGTATATGCTATTGAACGATGTCATTTTGAGAATGGTTAAGTGATAATAAAATGACTGTCTGGGGTAAGAATTATTTTAAACTTAAAGTGTGAGAATAGAGGTGCGAGGGAAAGGATAACCATTTTAAAAATCCTCTGTCAAAATAAAGAATGCTGAATAACAACGAGGCTTAGTTGAGATTAAATTGAAATATTTATTTAGAACAAAATATAAACGCGATGAAAGGCCGAACGATTCTCTCTTTCAAGCAATCATTCATTTACCAATGTCGTAAATTGGTTTGTTCTTGTGGGATCTAACCTTGGTGAATGGTAGTCTTGTGCAATGAATGATGCTGAGGTTGGTTTTTTCGGGGAGGTCTTTCTTGAGCTCGGCTTCGAATTCGTATATTGGGCAAATATTCATTGTCATCAACCCAGAATAGGTGTTGGAAGTAGATGCAAATAAGCTTGTTCCCTCAGCTGTCCATGTATCTTCAAGGCTAAACGTCGGAAGACCAAATAAACAAACAAACGCCCGATGGATCCTCTCTTTGAAGCTCAGGGACGGTAGCCATCTGGCTAAGACAATGAGATTACCCGGCTCCCCTTCCTAATGGAATTTTATAGCAGCGGGGGAGGGAGGAGTGATTACGCCCTCTCGCCTTCCTTCACCTGGGGCATCGTACTCTTCTCTTTACTTTTTAAAACAAGCCAACGCGAGATCATTGATACAAAATTCAATGCTCACATTCAGTTCCAAATGTTGGTGTCTATCCACCTGCCCAGATTATTAAATCTCGGCTGAATCTGGGTGATTGGAAAAACGAATGGTTGAATTGAAGCATGTTGGTAGGCTCTATGTTGATCTTTAAATCCTAACGGCTGAATCGGATATATTGTCTGGTCCAGCGATTGAAGTGGGGGGTGAGATCTCGAGAGGTTTGTCAGAACAAGGTAGGTCGTCGTCAGTGTCTCGCAGTTTGATTTTACGTTAGGGAATAGGTGATGGTGTAGTATAGTGGTGGTAAAAGGTAGTATGTGTGTAATATTTACTAATATTTTTATATGTTCCCACATCTTCTGCAGTAGCATTAGTACTGTGAACAGTGAACGCAACAAAAGGGATATTCCTATGTAAAACTGCCAAGGCCTACCTACTTGTTGTCTGCTGTGCTGAAGTAAATAGTTAAAAGGCAAGTTTCCGGTTAGTAGAGAGAAAAGAACAACTTGTTCGTCTTACTTTTGTGCGTACGTGTGACGCTTTATTCGCTAATACTTTTCTAAAGGAAGAAAGTAAAGCATGGAAGGATTTGTTCAATGATGTAATTAAATGGTCTGGAATTAAAGATATGAAACGAATTGACCAGAACAGAGTTAAATGACGTTCCATGGATAGCCGACTTAAGTAGTGGGGATGGAACTAAAATTATTATTATTATAATATCAATAGCCTTATAAATAATTTTATGATCTGGTGAAGGGGTCTCAGAGTCACCGCTTTGAAGTTTTTAATTTTTATGTATATATTTTGATATTACGTTAAACGTGCAACCGTGGCTTTCATGTCAGTCGATTTCGCTATTTCTCTGTCCTTCAACGAATAATGCTTCTCACATCGTTCGAACTTGGAGAACCGATATTTCCCTAATGGTTATTTTGAAGGAAGCTTCAATAATTCCTAACTGAGATTGAACACGCAAACCGAAATTCAATGGGTGTTACTTCCACACCTATGCACCTTCGACGTTTCCCAGTTCCGAAACTGCTATGTAGCTGCGTGATACCTTTCCTTTGTTAGCCACTGAGACTCTGTTTTGTTTCAAAGTAACTACGAAACAAAAGTTCTTTTGAAGCGGCTAAAAAGCAATTGTTCTCCCTGAGTGCAAGAAGGGGGAGTGAAGTCTCCCCACTTGTAAATTGGGGAACATTTTTAGCTCTGTCCCCGGGGGTTCTTTCACTTGGCGCTCCAATCAAGGTGTCCTCTGGGCCAGTCTAAATTGAGGGGTCGTGCACTCCACGGGGGCATTAGCAAGATCAATGGTACCTCCAGGGACCATCTATCCATCGCACGGCCTCTGTCGCGGCTGCTAAAAGCCAGCTTCTGGCTCCGCCGCGTAATGGCTCGCTACCACTTTGTCCTCCCGCTTTAATCTGTGATCGCCTTGTGTGAGTGAGGACTTTTGTTTTATTCCTCCGCTGCCGTCAGGAAGTCAGTCGTTCCTTCCTGCCCCTGCAATCAGACTAATCCTGTTAATGGACTGCCCCGCCCGCCCCGCCTGCTGGAAAAACCTCCCCAAACTAAATGGCTTGAATTTTATGCTCGTCCATTCCCGGCTTCCTAATGACTTCTGTCTTTTATCGTAAGGGGTTTCTTCCGCACTTGCAGCAGTATTTAGATTGTATCAACTCCTTCCGCTCGACGGTTGGAAGGAGACACCTCGGGGTGATATAGAATGTTTCCGTTATGCCTTCTCGCGCTCTCTTTCCCCCTTTTTTTAAACACCATCTTGTTCCATGAGCAGGCAGTTAAAATATAGAAAAATAGGTCTATAGATGTTTCATTTGCTCTCTCTCTCTATATATATATGTGATTTCCATTCAACAAACCCTACTCTTCACTTTTGTAAGACGCCTTTTATTAATCCTACCGGACGACAGACCATTCTTTTCCTCTCAGTGCCTTTACCTCATCTACTAATCTATATAAAGACTAAAGGTATATCAACAGTAGTAAATAAAAGCCAAGTACCTAGTAAAACATTGACGATGTTTAAAATACTGTTATAAGCTATTTTGTTCACGCCGGCTATAACTTTTTCCAAATACTCTGAATATATATTTTTGTTTGTGTGTGTATAGATATTGTTTGTAAACTGGTGTGCAAGAGTCAAGGAACAATCACACATGTTTAGAGAGAGGGAGAGAGAGAGAGGTGTTTCGCGAATTGTTAACTAAATCATATACGAGAAATATATGAAGTCGCAAGCGCAGAATCGTCCAAGTTCAATCTATCAAATGGCTCTCGATTTGCATATTTTAAAAAGATTTAAGCCGAGTTTCAGGTAAATCGTTATTATAAGAATATTGGTATAATTCATATATATATATATACTAGCGGATGTGTACCCGGCTTCGCCCGGGTTTTATCTGAGTGAAAGTTTGCCTAACGAATATTATTGAAAATAATTTTCCGGAACATAGACTATTATGATAATAATGATAATAATATTCATTACATTATATTTTTTATTATATATTTATATAATACGAATGGCCCGGGCAACGCCCGGGTTTTACCCGAGTGCGTATATATTTTAAAAACGTTTTAATTCAAATACTATTCGTTACAATTATAAATTGGCGCCATGGATGTCACTCTTGTGAAACGTCCCGTTCCAAACTGTGTGTTTTTAAAATGTTTTAATTAATATACTATTCGTTACAATTAAAAATTCGAACGATAGGCTCATTATTTCTTTATACCGTTATTATACCGTTATATTATATTTATTATATATATATATTACACGTTATTTGTTTTCTTGGCCGACTGTTTTACATATGGTGTTATCTTAAAATTGCTTGTTTTGAATATTTTTTAGATTGAGATTATTAGCTAGTATGTAAAAAAATTAACTCTGTTGAAATTTAATTTTGTATTTATATATAAATAAAATTAACTCTGTTGATTTTTTTTTGTATTTAATCGATAACAGCGAAGTTACGCATGTTAATGTTAGGGAAAAATATTTTGATGTTAAGCAAAACCTGCTCCATCTCGTTTTACATAAATGTTGAAAATTTGGTCGAAATTGATGCATTGTAACGAAAGTTTTTAGTGAACAACACTTATGAAATTTGCATTTTATTAATATAGATATATATAAATACAATGTCTCTGTTTGTCTGTAATGCAAGATTTCAACCCGGAAAGTTCTGGGAGTTAATTCATTATTTTTTCAGCGATTGATCATTGCATATAAAAGGAGAAATAAATAAAAAAAAAATAAATTAGGTTTCTATCTCAAACCTCCTTGGAATTACAAGCGCAAACTGAAAAAAAAAAAAAAAAAAAAAGATAAATATTTGCAAGGCTACAAAAATTTTGGTTTTATCGTTTTAAAATTAGCTTGACCCTCATTAAGTAATTATACATATTTTAATCAAATGGACCATGGTTTTATTATTTAAAATATGACCCAATTGAAAATGTTCCAAGTAATTGAATTCTCATCGCGAGTGAGCAAGTAGAAAATTCTGAAATAGTCTAATTTATATAAAAAACGATTTTATATGACTTAAAAATGAGGGTGTTGGATGGCTGATGTAATCGTATATAAATTGATAGAATAAAGAAATATATATGAATTATTTTATTATGATGCACTAGCGCACCATCTGTTATGAAAATTCGAAACTATTTTAGACGCGTAAGATTCTTTTTAAAATTGAACAATTTCTACTGCCCTTACTGCATTGAAAAAAATAACGGGAGGGCCTGGCTCATCAGAAAATTTTGCAAATCAGCGAGTGCAACCTCAACATTGTGGCCTTTCAGACCCTCTGAAGCAATCTTGGTACCTTGGGTGCGGTTAACCAGAGTCTTGCCAATGTTCTTTACATTGAATGTGCTTGGTGCCTTGATGTCATACCAGTCTTTCCTGGTGAAGGGGTCAACAACATTTCAATCCATTTCAATATCAGTAACGACAAATTAAAACCTGATGAGCCAGTCCCTCCCATTAATTTTTCCATTGCAGTAAGGGCAGTAGAAATTGTTTAATTTTAAAAAGAATCTTACGCGTCTATAATAGTTTTGAATTATTTTATATCTTGATAATCAGTTTTTCTTCCATTTATTTACATTAGGTAAAGTTAAACATCTATCAGTGAAACATATAGTCTCACACTTACTTTATTTTTAGTTTTATTAAGGCAACACTTTAATAAGGCTTAGAACTGACTGTCATTCGCAGAACAGGTAATGTTCTAGTCATACATATTTAAGCAAATTTTGATCAATTAAAAAATATTTCAATAAATAAATTTTATTCCTTAACTTTGCAAATCAGTGTATATATTTTTATTTATTATTTATTTAAGTAAACTAGGTACCTGGAGCGTACAGAAGTCGCCAACTACCCGGAGACGTCAGTGTGTATATATATATAAGAGAAATACGAAAACCAAATATTAATACTCATGCGTTATTATATATGCGTGAGCAAAAATAAATGAAAAATTCGACGACATGAAAGCCTTCCAGATGCTACCAGACAAGGGAGAAAGCCAATATTAGACCACTTGTTGGTGTTGTGAATTCCTGACACCCTGGAGAGGTCGGGTCAAACAGCGAAACTTCACAACATCGGTCGATTCCTAATTTCTAGACTCGGACCCATTTAGTCGTTCACACGATAGCGTGAAGAAAGCTTGCACTGCGACTGAACGCAGGCTATTGTTCAGTTGACTGCAGTGTCAAAGCTAGTGGTGCGAAGTCCCTAATGACTGAGATTGAGCTGGTAAGCCATTAAATCTTAGTCGAAAAAAATGCTTCATCAACGAAGGAAATGAATTTCGAACTATAATTTATTAAAGACCCATTTTGCTTCTTATTACAGGTTTTTGCAGGTCAGAAATTAGACTTTTCCGTGAGCGCGCGCCCACACACGTGAACATAACTTGACATTTTAATAAATGTTACCTTCGATACGGCGCCTACAATTACTGCCAAGCTGGTAATAATTATACCGTAATAAATTTGTCGTCCTGAGGAGTTTTTCTGGCGCACATCATCGAAACGTGATAAATGGCAGCCGCCCTCGCTGCTCGTCAAAAAAGAAAAAAAAAAAAATCAATCTCATTGTTTTTTGCTTCATCGATCTTTCTTCCACTTAATGGTCGTAGAATAAAGCTTCTTCTTCTCTTCTATTGATCAACCCTCTCGGAGATGGTCTACTAACCTCGATGTAGCGGCTTTGTGTTGTAAGTATGGATGTCACAGCTGGGTGTCGGACCGGGAGGTGCCCCGCTGCGATATCCCGACCTTGTAAGACATGTCCATAGGATTGACCTGCCTAAGTTGACAGTTACGTAATAGAACTCAATTCGTACGTAACGGTCGTTTTATCCGCAGAAGCAGCATCACGATATTCTGCAATGTTTAGGGAGCGGCTATTCCGACTTATTTCCCTTAGTTATTATATACGCGCGAATAATTTATAAAACTAGTGAACTGATGAAAAAAATTTGGGAAGGCTTGGTTCATCAGTGGTGAACCTTCCCAGCGACTTATCCAATTGAATCTTCACCAATTCGTCCTATCTGACCAAAAGAAACAGCGCCGAATAATTCCACCCCCGACATACAGATGTCGCTATGTATTCTGCTTACCTGTATTCCTGAAACATTACGATACGTGTGTATCATGACCATTCACATGTCCGTGCATTCGTGTGTGTATTTAGAATATACAAGCTACTTATTTATTATTTATATATTTATATATCCTTTATTTTATTTTTTATTATATCTATAAAAATGAAATCCAAAATCGATGTTTGTTATCGTGTTGCGCAAAATCTACAGAATCAATCATTATGAAAGTTCGCATGTAAGTAGCTTGAAGATTTCGTTTAACATATAGGCTATTCAAAAAACTAAAAAGGTTAATGTGCTTTAAAAAAAAAACGTAAAACCAAAAATCGTTAGTTCCAGCCTTTTACCGCTTGGCGCAGCACTGGTCGCGACGATAAATGAATTTGATTGGTTAATAATTTTGCACGTAGTTTGTTTACACGATGAATTTTTTTAAAGGTAAGATTATCCAATCGCCGTGAAACTTTAGGAAGTTATTCTATACTAGACGAAAGGCCCGGGCAACGCCCGGGGTTTACCCGAGTGCGAATATATTTTAAAAACGTTGTCTTGGGTGGTCGCTATTGACAGGGTGGTCTGTATAGACAGGTGGATGTATCACACTGCTGATAACAGGGTTGCCTAAGGTGACCGCTATAGACAGGGTGGACTGTATAGACAGGTGAATGTAACACACTGATGATAACAGGGTTGCCTAAGGTGACCGCTATAGACAGGGTGGTCTGTATAGACAGGCAGCTGATAACAGGGTTGTCTAGAGTGGTCGCTATAGTCAGGGTGGTCTGTATAGACAGGTGTATGTATCACACTGCTGTTAACAGGGTTGCCTAGAGTGACCGCTATAGACAGGGTGGTCTGTATAGACAGGTGAATTCAACACAATGATGATAGCAGGGTTGTCTAGAGTGGCCGCTATAGACAGGTGTATGTATCACACAGCAGATAACAGGGTTGCCTAGAGTGACCGCTATGACAGGGTGGTCTGTATAGACAGGTGGATGTATCACACAGCTGATAACAGGGTTGTCTAGAGTGGCCGCTATAGACAGAGTGGTCTGTTTAGACAGGTGGATGTAGCACACTGCTGATAACAGGGTTGTCTAGAGTGGCCGCTATAGACAGGGTGGTCTGTATAGACAGGTGAATTTAACACAATGATGATAGCAGGGTTGTCTAGAGTGGCCGCTATAGACAGGTGTATGTATCACACAGCAGATAACAGGGTTGCCTAGAGTGACCGCTATGACAGGGTGGTCTGTATAGACAGGTGGATGTATCACACAGCTGATAACAGGGTTGCCTAGAGTGACCGCTATGACAGGGTGGTCTGTATAGACAGGTGGATGTATCACACAGCTGATAACAGGGTTGTCTAGAGTGGCCGCTATAGACAGAGTGGTCTGTTTAGACAGGTGGATGTAGCACACTGCTGATAACAGGGTTGTCTAGAGTGGCCGCTATAGACAGGTGTATGTAGCGCACAGCTGATAACAGGGTTGTCTAGAGGGGGGCAGGGAGGCCACGTGTTCGCTGGCAGCCAATGGGCGCGCATTCTATCCGTGAGCTTCAGACATACAGACAAACAGACAGAATAAGGCAAATATATAAGTAGATACAGTTACGAGCGTCATGCGTTCTTCAGTTTTCATCTCTATCACCGTTTGCTTTTTTTTTGGAATGGCGCTCTCCTATTGGTTGGCTACGATCACGCCACCTTTGCCCCCCCCCCCCCCACTCGCTTTTTCGTTTTTGTAACTATTGTGTTGGAGCGGGTCGCTCCTTAAATAAATGCATATATTAGTTAATAACTAAATGGAATCCTCTCTTTCTTTTCCCAGTAAGAGACGCCTACGGAAGCCAACAGTACATAGACAGATAAAGCACATAGGCTATAGTTATTAACTAATATATGCATTTATTAAAGGCGCCAAATTATAATTGTAACAAATAGTATTTGAATAAAAACATTCAATCGGGTAAAACACGGGCGTTGCCCGGGTCATTCGGCTAGTTTACTATACTTCTGGGAAGGTTTCTGGTTTGAATTTGATTTGAAATAAATATTTGTTGCAATTTTATTTGCAAATTTTCTACTTTCACTTGCAAGGAGCGCCTCTCGCGGCATCTGGTGAAATTACATTTATAAATTGTAAAAATGCTAAAATGTGTTCCAAGTATAATAAATTTAATATTTAATTTGAGGATTTAGTTATATAATATTCCAATGACGTTGTAAAAAACTTGGCATTTCAATATTAATATATATTTAAAGAAAATATCTTATTTAAAATTTAATAAATGTTTTAAAAAATATGTGTTTCAAAAATATATTTAAACGCATATAACAATATTTATATACGTTTATAAATCTACTAGACGGGTGACCCGGGCTTCGCCCCGGGATTGACCCGTGTGGATATCTACCCGAGTGATATATATTTAGATAAGATTTTTTTTATAATTGTTTGTTATTAGCATTATCTATTTGTTTGCATCAGCATAATTTAATCTAATCTTTGATAGAGGGCGCTGTTCGTGAGCTAAGTAGAATAATTTGAATATATAGTTCTAATAATTGATTTATATATATTTTTAAAATAGCCTATCGTCTTCCCCGTATTTTTTTTTACCTATGTATGGAAATTTTGGTTTGAATTTAGTGAACTACTGCGAATTTGTATACCGGACATACATACAAACAAACAAACAAACATACAAACATTCATTTTTATATATATAGAGATATATAGGTGGATTGGATGTTTTCTAGAATCGTTTTAACAAATGTTCGTTAGGCAAACTTTTACTCGGGTAAAAACCGGGCGAAGCCGGGAACATTCGCTAGTATATATATACAAGAAGACCCTGTTTGTTCTTCAAACAAAATGATACAAAAAAAAAAACGATATTCTCTAACATTTTAGATTTCAAATATTATGTAAAAGTGATAGCAACGTTTCGGCCTAGCCTTGGCACTCATCAGGTTAAGGGCATTACTTAACCACGTGCTATCACACGGGTTAGAAGTTTTCCTTCTTTTATGTAGATTTTTTACTGAGGGTTACTCCTCTATGCCACGCTGGGCTAGCTTAAAAATTTTCTTTAAATACGAAATTTCGAGTAAAAACTCTGTCGCTTCCTTCAATTAGCCTGCCTTGTAATAATATAAATGAGTTTTAAAAATTGTAAAAAAAAAAAAAAAATGCAACGGCTGGGAATCGAATCCGGGTCGCCCGCGTGGCAGGCGAGCATTCTACCACTGAACCACCGATGCTTTTAAGAAATGGCCATATTTGGGTATTTATTCCATTCACAAAAGCAAACGATGACAGAATTGATTGTTGATGAGTCTGATACTTGTATATAGAATATATATATCATATATATCGTATTTTATATAATAAAATTTGTTGTTTTGTTTCCTCTGTATTAGGCGCAAATCAGTGTTGGGCATTAAAAAATTATTTTTCAATTAAATTGAAGTGCAATTAACAATTAATTAATTGTTAATTAGAAAAGTGCAATTAACAATTAACAATTGATTAATTGTTAATTGTGAAAATTACAATTAACAATTAATCAATTGTTAATCTTTAATAAATCATTTTAATTAATATTTGCCCAACACTGCCTGAGATAAAAAGTGTTTTATTAAATACAACACACCTTTACCATCGTCAGCTGCAGTTGAACGCCTTTTTTCTTTTGCGACAATGACAAATCTGCCAAAGAGTCACAAATTGTCGGACAACATGTTCGAGAAGAGAGTGGTACTGAAATGCAGTGTTGGGCATTAAAAAAATATTTTTCAATTAAATTGAAGTGCAATTAACAATTAATTAATTGTTAATTAGAAAAGTGCAATTAACAATTAATTAATTGTTAATTGTATGAATACAATGAACAATTAATCAATTGTTAATCTTTAATAAATCATTTTAATTAATATTTGCCCAACACTGGCGCAAATATTTCGATATCGCGCGCCTGGTATATTAATAAATAAAAAATGAATATATTAATATTTTTTACTAGAAATCTCTCATATGTTACCTTCTATTCTATATACAGTTACGAGCGTCATGCGTTCTTAATCAACTCTTCAGTTTTCATCTCTGTCACCGTTTGCTTTTTTTTTTGGAATGGCGCTCTCCTATTGGTTGGCTACGACCACGCCACCTTTGCCCCCCCCCCCCCCACTCGCTTTTTCGTTTTTGTAACTATTGTGTTGGAGCGGGTCGCTCCTTAAATAAATGCATATATTAGTTAATAACTAAATGGGATCCTCTTTTTCTTTTTCCCAGTAAGAGACGCCTACGGAAGCCAACAGTACATAGACAGATAAAGCACATAGGCTATAATTATTAACTAACATATGCATTTATTTAAGGTGCCAATTTATAATTGTAACAAATAGTATTTGAATCAAAACATTCAATCGGGTAAAACACGGGCGTTGCCCGGGTCATTCGGCTAGTATAGTAATATCTACGGGGATGAGTAGAAAAGTAAGGTCGCCTATTTTTTTTTTTTTTCATAGAAAAACACATTTAATCACAACTTTTTATACATCATTGGAAAGGTTGGACACTTTGCTATTTTTCTACATAGTCGCCTTGATGCTCAATCACTTTTTTCATCCTGTCAACCAACTTTGCAATTCCGGTGTTGTACCACTCTCCCGCCGCCTCTTTGAGCCACTTGTCGACCCACCTGGCGGACACCTTTCTGTAGCCGAGGGTCTCAGACACAATCTTGTGCACGGAGAAGTGGCTGCAATCTTCATTCAGGCCATCCTCGATTTCTTCAAGGGTTATCCGCCGGTTTACGGTTGATTCCGGCAAACTCTGCCGCCCAGACCGCTGTTCATCGTGGACGTTTATCCGCCCCTCGTTAAACTCCCGGCACCATTTCCGCACATTTTTGATGTCCATGCACTTCTCACCGTGCACTTCCACTAACTGACGGTGAATTTCGACCGGAGAATTATTTTTCGCATTTAAAAAGCGTATAACTGAGCGCAACTCGCACTTGGCGGGAGAGCTAAGGGAAAGCTCCATCGCGAACGGCTGCCAGACAGCGACTGAGCGTCCCAAGATCACCGGGAAGGTTCTAGACGGTAGAGGGGGAACCAAGGAAGGCAGCGGTGTTGTCGGATTTCACCTAGCAACGCGCGTTCGGAAATTATCTCGTAGAAGACCTTAGTGTCCGCCAGGTGGGTCGACAAGTGGCTCAAAGAGGCGGCGGGAGAGTGGTACAACACCGGAATTACAAAGTTGGTTGACAGGATGAAAAAAGTGATTGAGCATCAAGGCGACTATGTAGAAAAATAGCAAAGTGTCCAACCTTTCCAATGATGTATAAAAAGTTGTGATTAAATGTGTTTTTCTATGAAAAAAAAAAAAATAGGCGACCTTACTTTTCTACTCACCCTCGTATAAAAAAGTCGGCGGGAGTATTTTTGTTTTTACACACACCTGATACAAACTCATCAAAATTTTACCAATTTTCAATACCTAATTCTGCTGTGTGATCATACTCGAAGTATAGAGTTCGTGTTAATATCAGCAAGACCTTTTTGAACAAGCGACCAGGTTGAATTTCTGTAAACTGCAGCATACTACTGGACTTCTAGTAATGATTAAGGTAAAACTCAATAAGGTGTAGGAATGGCTGTAGTACTGTTCGTAAATGGGCATTCATTTAGTTCACTAATATATACTACTAGCCGAATGACCCGGGCAACGCCCGTGTTTTACCCGATTGAATGTTTTTATTCAAATACTATTTGTTACAATTATAAATTGGCGCCTTAAATAAATGCATATATTAGTTAATAACTATAGCCTATGTGCTTTATCTGTCTATGTACTGTTGGCTTCCGTAGGCGTCTCTTACTGGGAAAAAGAAAGAGAGGATTCCATTTAGTTATTAACTAATATATGCATTTATTTAAGGAGCGACCCGCTCCAACACAATAGTTACAAAAACCAAAAGGCGAGTGGAGGGGGGCAAAGGTGGCGTGATCGTAGCCAACCAATAGGAGAGCTCCATTCCAAAAAAAAAAAAAAAAAAGCAAACGGTGACAGAGATGAAGAATTAAGAACGCATGACGCTCGTAACTGTATATAGAATAGCGTTTGTACTCCATGTTAGGAGCAGCTGCACATGGCGTCTGTTCCTCATGTCAGAGGCGGCCATTTCTTTTGGAGCTAAGTCGACCTGCTACTGAGTAGTGCTCCCAGTCTTAATGACAAAGGCAGACGCATTCTACTTCACCCAGTCATGATGGTTGTCAAACAGACACCATCAAGGGTCACAACTTTATACCCTAATATGATTGAGTGGAGATAAGAACGAAGAAGGAGACTAATATATACTGTCTTAAAGCAGCCACTCTCAGTGTCAGTAGCATCATGGCTGTATAGTACAGTTTCAAGTAACTACGTGGTTTTAATCAGGAGGCTTCCTCTCTAAAGGAAGCTCTATCTACTGTACCAAGTTCTATTTTACTTGAATGTGTGAATTCAATGAAATAGAGAGATTAGAAAGAAAGGGATTTTTTATGTTGAATACGACGTTACCCCCGTAACCACCCACTTCGAGCAAACTATGCAATCTTTACAACAAGTTTTGGCCAACACAGTTGTTATATGCTTCGAACTATTTTAAACTACAAAGTACTATTAGTACCTTTTTTTAGTATATTATTGTTTTTACAATAGAGTCCCTTCTCTAGCTCTTGCTATATAATGAAGCAAAATTGTGAAAAAAAGAACCATATATAACCTTAATCTGTTATCGATAAACAAACATGTGTTCGTAAAAAGAGTTACAAATGTTAAAGTGACTTTTAAAAGCCATCGTTCGTCTCTATTTTGTCTTCTACAGCGACCACCAAGCAAAGTTGTTCTGGGACACGGTTTGTGTCGTGAAATTCACCCAGAGACCAGGGCCCGGTCCGCGTTGCTGTCATTCATTCCCTCAGAGAGTGAAAGAAACTCCCGGAAACAACGCGACGTAAAATATTCCCTAAGAAAAAGCTTCCAAATTTGTAAATGTTCCTCCCACTGCTCTTTTAATGATCTACCCGGCAGACTGCCATTTTGTAGATTTCGGTGCAAAGTGTTGCATTATGCATGCCAATCTCGCTAACGGTTCTCTGTCCCTTCTCGTTTTCAAACTTGTGCGAAGGCGATTGGATGAAATCATTCCTAGAGCTCCCCATCGTTGACTCTTTGATTCACCAAATCTATAGAGAGCGTTACATTTTTAAAAGAACGATTTCAGTGCTTTATTAAAAATAATTTACAAGTGTTTGTACAATTTATTGCTTTCTATTTGTAAGTCTTGACGTTTGGAAAAGACCTGCATCGATGTTTCCAGGAAAAAGGCTTTCATCGTAGAATATTTTGCTCAAAACCATCCCAACAGTTTTTAACGACTTTCCAGAGTCCTTCCAGTTTTCTAGAACTAAGAGGTTTTTTCAGAAAGTCAAAAGTACGAAAATTCACGGGGAATAAGTCAGTGTATTTTGCAGAAATAGGCTTAAAAGGGATGTACGAAATGTCAATTCCATCCCTCTTTTTGTCAGGTATTAGCGTATTGAACTTGCGGCATGACCTGTGTCTTTATTCTGGTGTAGCCACACACGGATCTTGAGTTACTGGATACAAAACTGGACCTCATGGTCGAATAATGGGTTCAAGTCAGTGTTGGGCATTAAAAAATTATTTTTCAATTAAATTGAAGTGCAATTAACAATTAATTAATTGTTAATTAGAAAAGTGCAATTAACAATTAATTATTTGTTAATTGTATGAATACAATTAACAATTAATTAATTGTTAATTGTAAAAATACAATTAACAATTGATTATTTGTTAAATGTGAAAATTACAATTAACAATTAATCAATTGTTAATCTTTAATAAATCATTTTAATTAATATTTGCCCAACACTGCTCAATAGATATCCTGAGATAAAAAGTGTTTTTATTAAATACAACACACCTTTACCATCGTCAGCTGCAGTTGAACGCCTTTTTTCTTTTGCGACAATGACAAATCTGCCAAAGAGTCACAAATTGTCGGACAGCATGTTCGAGAAGAGAGTGGTACTGAAATGCAGTGTTGGGCATTAAAAAAATATATTTTTCAATTAAATTGAAGTGCAATTAACAATTAATTAATTGTTAATTAGAAAAGTGCAATTAACAATTAATTGATTGTTAATTGTATGAATACAATTAACAATTAATTAATTGTTAATCTTTAATAAACCATTTTAATTAATATTTGCCCAACACTGGTTCAAGTCGAGTCTTTGGTAGAGTTGTGAATTTATCTTGATATTTGGGTCCACATTCTTTGAGGGTTAGCTTAGTAAATGGCATGGGCGAGATTGGTTGCTATCATTGAGGTAGAATCATGCCTCGTCCAGTGTAACAGCATTCTTCCATTTTCATCTGCTAGATCGTTTCATAAAGAGCTCTGCTGCAGGTCTTGTATTCCTTGATATGGAGCGGTTTGAAAACATTATACTTTTTACGGCTTCAGAATTTTTACTAAGTTTAAATTTTTTTACCCATATTAATACAGTTAACGGTAGAAAGTGGTACGTTGATTATCGAGGAAATGTTCCTTTGAGAAGGCGGATTCTTTCAGACAACCATTTCCTTTATCTTTCTTTCGGTTGGAGTTGAAGGATTCATCAGACAACTTTTGCCGGATAATTTTTTTTCAGTTAATTTCATAGATATCGTTTCTTTTTCCCCCTTTATTATTTGAATGATTGTGCATTTAGTCTAATATCGTGTTTGTTTGTTTTGTTTTTTCATAATTTTAATAATTCGGGTAAACGAGTATTTCCCGTCGTGAAGTCTGAAAAAAAAAAGAGAAACCTTTTACAAAATCACTAATAATTTTAGGTATTTCGAAAATTTTAAATTAGCTTTTACAAAAAAAATATAAATAAATGCATGTTCTCTTTCGAATAAACAAACCCAAATTGACAACGCCAGGTATTTGTCTTGTTCGACATTTACTTTTTGGTCATTCTATTTGTCATAGCACTAACCTTCATTATACATCGAGCAGTTTTTAGGCATAGTTGTTGTGTGAGCTACTTCGTAACTCTTTTTTTTTATATATAATTAAAATTAATCGAAAATATTGATTTAGAAACTAGATGGAACACCTAGGTGTTTGTTTAAGGCCATTCCCACAATTCTTAAACCTCAGGTGCCAGTAGGAATGGATATTTGTTGCCACACAATTTTTCTAAACATTGCTATTCTCGAACTTCTGTCACCCGCCGTTGTTTCGGAGGTTCCATCAAACTGTGAAGGCTGAATTTACGGAAATACAAAATCTCATCGCTTCTGATTGGATCTCCTGAATAAATTCTCTGAACAACGAGAATTCCATATGATCAGGGGCATATTTGTGCATATAATTTTCATCATATTTTTTAATGTCTACTTTTCCGAAAAACTGAATATACCATATTCTTTACCTGCACCCAAAATAAATTTTGCGATTTTTAGGCCTACACCTATTATTTATTTGGTTAACCCAGGCTCATGGAGTGGACATAAGTCACCAACTACCCGGGACACCCTATATATGTACTAGAAATAGTTGTAGGGAATAACGACTGACTTCTTACAGAGAGAGGATGTTATATTTTATTCTATTTTACAGATGGGATATATGAAAGGACAGGTCCGCTGGCCGGTCTAGAGGGCGAGGAAGCCCAAGTTGGTCTTGATGAATATCATGTCCTGTAGCAGTCCCGGGTCGTGGCGCGCCATCTCCCGAGTCCAGAGTTCCACGGCGCGGTCCGCCATGTCCGGGGACATCTGTGCCGAGAGCACGCTGAGAGCCAGGCGCTGCAGGGTGGGGTACTGGCTCTCCCGCTCCCGCCAGAAGTCCAGCGGGTTGCCCGTGTACGGCAGGCAGTCCTCGCTCAGGTACAGGTCCAGTTCGTTGCGCGCGCTGCGCCCGGCCGGATGCTGCCGCATAAACTGGAACAACTTAGGCATCTCGGCTTCTCTGTCCGCCGTCCCGTCGCATGCCGCATCCACTGTTTGCTGAACGCGATCCAGGAACAACTGCTTCTTCTCTGGCCACTCGGACTCCATCGCCCATTGCAGCCGGAATCGCGGATCGCACATGGCTCCCAGGATGAACAGTTCGTTTTCCTCGAATTCCTGCAAGCGTATCTGCACGCCGCTCTGAAGTTCTTCCGCCATTCGCCGTAGATGTCGCGTGTTAACGCAGCCCAGGTAGTGTTTCAACCCCCGCACAGCAGGGATGACGTTACCGACGCCCACTGCATGAGGCGCGTTCGTCACCGATTGCAAAGCCTCTTGGAAGGGTTCTAAAACATCGACGAGTTCTGTCAGCACCGATCTTTCATATTGCGACAACTCTGAACCCAGTGGGTCCTCGGCAAGAGCCGTCTTGAGTATCTTCAGCTGGTAGTCCCAGCGATGTCTTTCAACCTTCATGGCCGGGATCAATGTTGAGGCTTTGTGGATGATGCCCGCAAAGTGTCCTGTCTCGGATAGCGCCTCCGTAACGCAGGAATGTAAAGCTCCGGAGAAACTTCGAATAATTGGAGGATAGAACGTCAGATCACCCAGAATGTCTTCCAGATGGATGGGACTTTGTTCTCCATCTTCTTCGTCAGATTGAAAGCCCGACAACCCACCTCCGGGTCTGTAGATGTTGTCTGTGATGAGATAGGCGACTTTTCCAGAGAGGCCGTAGGTGTCGACAGTGTCCTGGTATGTCTTCCTGATCACTTCACTGAGGTCCATGAAGGTGGTGGCCCTGCAGGCGAGCAGGGCGGCTCGAGGAGGCCCCGTGTCCACCACTTGCGCTCCCATCACAATCAGAGCGTTGTTCTTGTTGAAAGGCCACAAATCAATCGTGAGACACACTTCCTGCTGTCTGCCCAGCACCGAGGCCAAAACCGCGATCACTTTACGTCGCACCTCGGGGAAAGACGTCAAAGCATCAGGCACCGGTCCCCTGAACCCACCGAGTGATTATATGTCCAGACATGCGAGTGCTGTGAGGCCTACCTGTATCCGGCAGATTCTAGCAAGAGTCGGAGCCCGCGACTTTCAGATATCAGGTGGGCGGGCAGCATGACGTCGCTGAGCAGGGCGACCAGGGCATGGCCGACCCTGGCGGTGTCCCCCGAGTGGCTCGCCCCTGAGGTGACTACCGCCCGCCCCCTGCACAGCCTGCCCCTCTGGTACTCCTCGTAGAGCTCCGGGTGGTTGAGCTGCGTCACACCGACGGGCCTGTTACATTTCAGCGACGATATGACGTCCCTCTCAAAGATAACAGCCCAGTTTCAGACCTGGAATATGGTCTGTGCTTATATAGGTAACTTTACCGTAGACGTCAACAGTGTCCCATCTGGTCTTAATGACCTCGCTGAGGTCTATGAGGAACAATGATGATAAATGATCCAACGAAAGATAACTTTATCATATCCAGACTGGAAATGGGCTGCCTTCCTTTCGCTAATACCCCATTTCAGCAAAAATTTCTTTGTGCTTTCAAAAAGCTATCGATGCATTTTGGTATTAGGCGGTTAACACTTAGCGCTAAAGTCTAGCATCTCTAAAATAAGAATATATATCTAAAGATTTGAGTAAACAAAAACTATATAAATAATTGTAGGTTTTTAAAGTACCCGGTATGTGACTAAATAGAACATTATTACAGGATCGAAAATTTGTTAAAACTTCCGATACAATACTTCGTTTTAAAGCGACGAGAGCTTTATTGGATTCTGCTAGGCTAGCCAAGAAACCTCCTTCAACCACCTGTTCTCAAAACAACCTTTTGTTAGGTATTTCTAAAAATATCGCTATTCATAAAATTCAACAATCAAATAAACAAACGGCACATCTTGGATCGAAAATAAGCTGCGTTTTATTGCATGGAAATTGAATGAATCGTACAACAAAGCGCAGTTTATTTTTCTATCCAAGACGTGTAGTTTGTTGATTTGATTGTTAGGTATGTAGATATACATTGGTTTAAGGCCCAAAATCTAGTCAAGCAGAAACTTGTCGCATTAAAGGCTGGGTGTTTTAATAATTTTCGATCACTTGATAAACTCACGCAAATGCGATTTTTGTTCATTAAGCTCAAATTCCAGAGCTAGTGGATAGACAAGTTATCGCTAACACAGAAGTAGCGCTCAATCTTGGCTATGGTAAATATAGAAAGTCGTAGGCAGGAAGAGACCCTTGGAAATATGTCAACTTCTTCATAACTAATTTTTATTTTTATCAAAGTATACACTCCTTAGATCAGTCGCAGAGACGCGCATGGCAATAATTCAAATGTTGTTGCTTCAAATATTCTGTAACCTTCTAGCACTCTAGGTCGCAATAGTCTTTCTGTACCTTTCTGACGTATTATCTAGTTGCGATATAATCAAAAATATATCTTCTATCACACTCTAGGTCGCAAGTATTTCTAACATTATCTAGTGTAACACAATCAAATATATATTTAATGACCACTCTTCCAAATCTTCCCCTACTAAAACGGAGGTTTTTTTAGGAAAACTTATTTTATTCAAACTATAATTTCAGAGAACAATGCCATATATAATACAAATTTTTAAACTTAGAACCTGTCCTCATTCTAGAAGTAAATGGAGCGTTTCTGTCAACTTGGAACTCAGCATTAGCGCGAGCTTAATAAAATGACCATCCAATAGCGCTAACACAATTTAGGCTGTCTGAGGAAGGTCTGCTTGTCACTCCCCATTACCTGTCTGTCCCGCTGTCCTAATTGATGAGCCTGAACACTCCCCTCGGCGGGGAACATTTCTCCTCGCTCCCCCATTGACGCCCGTCGTCCCCTTAATTGCCACGTAAGTGGCTGGACTCGGTCCGAGTTATCCGGAGAATGTCAATCTGGACACTCTCCCTCCGTTGGTCCCCTTTCTTCCGTGCTCCTTAGTTCTTACAGCACATTCTTCCGTGCTATTCCTTAGCTATTACAGCACATTCCTCCGTGCTATTCCTTAGTTCTTACAGTCCCTCCGTTCCTCTCCTTAGCTCCTACACTTTCTCCGTGCTATGCCTTAGCTCCTACAGTCCCTCCGTGCTATACCTTAGCGCTCTCAGTAAATTCCTCCATAGTCTCCACATTAGAATCCTCCTTACTTTTCCAGGAGATCATTATTCTATAAACCACATAGATACCGTCACAATATTTCCATTGACCTCTCACATTGTGCACAATACTAATCATTCTTAGGGTCTTCAGAGTATAACGTAACCTGTACTGTTCCTTAATTTTGGAATTCATTTTGCTTTTATGGTGCATTTTGCCGAAAATGAGCTCAGATCTTAAATTTTCCTAGAACATAGGTCATAATTCTATCCTGTATATCTTCCCTATCACCACCTGGATCCCTTTACAGATTACCTGGTTTCTCTTTCGTGATTCCATTTAAATTACCTGAGGTCCTTAGTCCACTTTGACCATTATCCAGGTATGCTTACTCGGAGATCCGGCAACATTGAAGATGATTCCATATACGTTACCTGAGGTCCTTGGTCCACTTCGACCTTTATCCAAGTATGCATACTCGGAGATCCGGCAACATTGGAGATGAGTCCATATACGTTACCTGAGGTCCTTGGTCCACTTCGACCTTTATCCAAGTATGCATACTCGGAGATCCGGCAACATTCGAGATGAGTCCATATACGTTACCTGAGGTCCTTGGCATACCTCCCCGCTGACATACGTACCCTGATGTGCGTGACGAGGTTGGAGGTGACGCCGGGCTGAGCCTTGACCCGCTTGCCACACCGGCGGCATATGGCGGCGTACCCATGGTCCCCCGTGGGCTGCTGGAAGAGCGCGAAGATCCCGCTGCCTCGCATCCTTCCCGCCGACGCCATCTTGCCGCAGTTAATTGAAATTTTAGTTGCGCTGCGCCGCCGCTGCGTCACCCTTAATTGGAAGTTAAATTAATGCCCGGAATTAACGGTCGATAGCGACAGGGGCGCCTTCTTCTGCCGTTCGCTGCCGTTGGACCACCTGGCCGCCCTGCCCTACCGTTTGTGCCTTGTATATTACCCCTGTTGCATATTTCCCCAACTTCCGAGACATTTGTCTCTATCCTGCAGGAACTATTTAGAGATTGCCATCGATCCCGGAGGTGTTGTATCTGCAAGTCAAGGAGGAGGAAGCGGCGAGTGTTTGCTCGCCTCAATTCAATTACTTTACTTCTTTCATTAGGCCGCAGCCTTTCTAATTGACTGGCTTCCACTCTGTGCCGGGACAGCGCAGGGAAATACGACTTAAGCCAATTCTAACCTGGCCAACTCCACGTATCTCATCGATGTATTTTTATACGCGTAGATTCCATAGCTGTCTTTCTATTGACGATATCGTATTTGCATGGCTGGGATAACTAATACATTGTGGGGTTATTGATGTAAACATAATTTTTAATATCTATATTAATAAAATGGAAATTTCATAAGTGGACACCACTAAAAACTTTCGTTAAAATGCATCAATTTCAACCAAATTTTCAACATTTATGTAAAACGAGATGGAGCAGGTTTTGCTTAACATCAAAATATATTTCCTAACATTAACATGCGTAACTTCGCTGTTATCGATTAAATACAAAAAAAAAATCAACAGAGTTAATTTTATTTATATATAAATACAAAATTAAATTTCAACAGAGTTAATTTTTTTACATACTAGCTAATAATCTCAATCTAAAAAATATTCAAAACAAGCAATTTTAAGATAACACCATATGTAAAACAGTCGGCCAAGAAAACAACAACGATATTACATCTTTCTCACATATTCACACACAATCTTGATTAATAATTAAAACTAATCTTTAACATTGTTTATTATACTTCAACTTTTATTTCTACATTTGTTTTTAAATACCCAATTGTTTTATCATGTTTCTAATTTCGCCTAACAAATATACAAATTTATAGTGACCAACATATGCAAATTTTATCTTTGTTTTTATTTAACTTGATATCGTAAACATAACATCCATTGTAAGCATTTTTCTGTTCACCTTCCGTGGTTTCTCTTTTCTCTGATAGTTTTTAGGTGTAGTATATTTTCGTATTACTAGACTACAAACATTCCCTCGAGAAAAACCTGGGCGAAGCCGGGTACATGCGCTAGTTATAAAAATAAAGAAATATTTAACGCTATCTATTTATATTATTTATTTAGATGAGGAGCTTTTGGAATATTTTCCTTTTTCTGTTCAAAGGCACAATGCTTCAGGATAAGCAAGGGGGTTTTAGATATCATTAATAATTTGATTGATACTTTTTTTTAAACGGGGAGTAAAAGACTTCAACTTGTTTCAACTTTTATTAAAGGAAGGCGGTGAGGAGGAGGAGTGTTTCCCGAGTGTGGATGCCGTTTTTATAAAGGACGCGGTTCGCCTAACGACACCTGGTGGCTTTATTTGAACCAACAAACTCTAGACCATAGTTAGCCGCTACCATGAAGACTAACCTGGCGGATATTGTACGTGGCTCCAGGAGTCTGCCCAGGCTGCATCCAAATAGATGAGGTTACAGCGAGGACACAAATGTCTGGAAGTCCCCCCGCCCATGTAAAGGCATTGTGTCACATATATCCCCCATAATGACACCTCCCCACTCCCCATAAAAAAGCCATTCCTCCCCCCAAACCCCACTAGTTATCCCGACAAGACCTTCAATTTACAATTTGTACCCATAGGGTGATGATGAACGTTCTACATTTGACCTCAAGGTTGGGAAAGCTTAATTCCTCATTCCTCTTCATTCACAGCTACAAGTTTTGTTAAGATATTTTGTTTTCCGCACCGCATTCCTTCAAATAATCGTCTTTCGACCCAGGCAAGTGGAGATTTCTATCCGCACTTTGTTTGTTTCCCTCCTACGAGCCAGGACTTCCTCGCGGACATAATTTGTTACAATAAACGTAATTGAGTGCAGTCCACAAGTTCTGGGCTACATAATCGCTGTCGAGAATCTTCTCATTCATCGGCTGTAATAACCAGAAGCCAGGGCGGGTATTTTTATATTTTCTCATTTTTGCCAATTTTAATGGAACATAACAACTACCAGCGCATTTTTTTTTTTTGCAGACCCAACCCTTAGAACAAAGACTATACAGTAGAACCTCCATGAGAGGACACTCCAGCTAGAGGACACCTCTCTACAAAGGACAGTTTCAATTGCGGAAATTACTATTTTTACAATATATAAACTCTCTGGTAAGAGAACACCTCTCTCTAAAGGACACTTTTCCTCTGAATTTAGATGTTCTTCGCAGAGAGGTTCAACTGTATATTTATTTTCCTTGATCAAATTAATTAGCTTCATTAAAAAATAATGTATTAGAAAACAATTTCTCAAATTTTATTTTTCTGGACTATAGGCATTGACTTCTAAGCCACTCATTCCTATAAAGGAATAGGAAACCTTCGGGTAGCACTCTGACCAACAGAAGACCAAAACATTTCTAGATTTGTGGGGAACCAGAGCTACCAATCAGAATTGAACAAATTTCATCATTGAGCTGTTGCACATCCAACACTTTGTCTTATTGAATGACACCAACTTTTTAAAATTTTCTTTCGAATTTTAGAAGCACACATACGCTTCAAATAAATAAAGACAATTTCAATAGGCGCGATGTCGGTAAGGATTTTTTAAAGGAAAAGAATATCCACTGTAACTCGATGAGATCAATACCCAGGACCACTTTCTAAGAAACATAAGACACGACCTAGTTTGCGATACTTACATGTCAGAACTAGACATTGCCTCTGACATCGAAACTGGATTTCCACAGCGAGCAACCCGCAGGGTAGAGAAGCCGGGTAGTTCTCTGCCCGAATGAGTTTTACCCAACATGTTTGCTTAACAAATGTTACCTCTATGATTCTATTAGCATCACTTTTTTTCAAATAGTAGTATAAGTGTTAATAGGTATTTATTCAAATATTATCCCTATTAATTCACGAACCCACAAAATATATGCAGATTAGTTCGTTATTGGGCTAATTTGCATAGCCTTAGTCCATATGTTGAAACTATATCTTGAGGTACCTCTACATGCGAATTTTCTTAATGATTAATTTAGCCGTTTTGGTGAAAAAAATTGAACAAACACCATTTAACATTTCGTTTTTCTCTATTTATGGATAGAGAGGATTTCTCCCCCGTCTGGGGCCATTGTGCTGCGCACTATCTTGTTCCCAGAGCACTATCTTGTACTTCTATCCCCACACGGTAGTTATGATAATAATGATGTATGTGAGACTGATTTTACTGTAATTAATTAAGTAATAATATATTTAAGTATTTCGACTCTACATTTATATGGTGACAAGGCCCTCCTGTTTGGTTACTTATACTCAATGTTGGACTTATGCCAGAATCGGAGGACGTAAGCTCTCTATACATCGTACGTATATTGTTTCTCCCTTTTGGATTCCACAGTATTTGACCTGTCTGTATGGAATTTTTAATAGGATTCAAATTGGAAAGCGTTACTGTCCTAGTTTCGGCCTTGGAATAGACAAATTAGCAAAGTAACAGACTAATTTGAATAATTTTTTAGCCTGAGAATGATTATAACAATGTTGATGGATTGCTATCATGATTAATACACGAGAGTAAGCATTCACTCGGGCGGAGCAGGCTCTGGTATATTAATAAAATTAATCTACAATGCCGGTTTTTCAATCCCGGATGTTCGTGGCCACGGGGAAGCGATAGATTTTGATAATTCCAACCTTCATACAGTCACTAGTGTGTATAGGCGATAGTTGGGAACACTCTAAATACACAGGCAAAAGAAAGCGATATTGAAAGGTTCCAGGAAGAAGCATAACTTGAATTTAGACAAACTCTACTACCTGAAGGGAAGCTAGGCGATGTTGTTGCTTCTAGTCTTTATGGAATATTTCCTTCAATTTTAGTAGTTTCTTGTTTCAAGTTTGTCATATAGCCTCTTGTAGGGAAAATTCTCTTCTGTCCTCGAGCGATACCCCGAAGTTTTAGTTTATAATTATTTTTTTTTGTAAAATTAATTGGGCCAGATCACGGAGATAGCTGGTGGTGAGTGACCGACGTCGCCCAACAAACAACTTTTTCTTCCTTCCACGACGTGAGGGGAGAGATTTAGAAATTAATTTGGGAGTCGCGCGCTTCGTTAAACTCCGGCGTCGCCCTGGCAACGCGCTGCTGTCCTGATTGGATCACCGCCGCGTGCCTTCTATTGATTGGCTCCCCTCCATCTGTAGTTTAATTAATGCTACGGGACAACATCTTGGAGTCAATTTGTATTGTCGAACTGATAGTTTTGTTGCTACATGAATGTATAAGAAATGAAAACATTTTAGAACGTTTTTTATTTCCCCTGTTTTAAATTTTAAAAATGTCTACTGTCCCTACTGCGATGGGAAATATTGGAAGAGCTTGACTCATCAGTGGGGAACTCTCCTAGTGGTGTTTCGCAAATTTAATCTACCGGACCGCTCTACTATTGTATTCTGCATATATATCCGATACTGGAAAAGAATCCCAAGTTAATGTAGCACGGGGAATATTATCAGAATAGCCCAATACAATATTAACACGATCTGGTGGATTAAATTAGCGAAACCATCGCAGTAAGAACACTAGGAAGCTGTTTTATTTATAAAAGGAAAAATCGCGCTAATGACTTCCTTATGCTGCTACCTGAATGTATCTTTCCCGAGTGCTTTTATACAGCGAATCAGGGTGATGTATACACTGTCAATTTTAGACCGCCATGACCTGGGATCAAATCCGACGTTGGGCATCTTTTTTTCCCCTGAGAATAATGCTTCAATGGACATCCTAATTCTTACACAAGTCCATCTCCATTAGTGAGTACAAGTAGATAAACAAGGCTCTTGCAGTTTGTAAGAAGTTCTAATGTCAAACTGCCTTCTACATGTGTAGTCATGTGGTGCACTTACAGTAAAAGAAAGACAGTTGCTAACTATATTCACCATGATTATCATGGACTGTACCGCATGTTCTCTAGATGAGAAAAATGATTATGCAACACCAATCCCTTTAACTGTACAGCATTAACCTAAGATTAACTGTACCGAATGTTTGCCTCGCTTCTCCGAATCCATTATGTTGCGTTAGCTGGCCCGAAGTTGGCTCATGGAAGTTACATCGTGCACCCATACTACTCCAGGACCACATCTCACGAAGATCCAGCTGATTCCCTGATGTCCAAAAATTTCCTGCTCCGCGGTAAACTAATCGTTCGCCGGCCGGCCCTCCGCGACCGCCGGCCGCTCAAAGTCATCATTGTGCCGCGCTGAAATATTGTTTTCAATGCTTACTGTGGGACATTTTCAATTTTTATGTATACTTATCCCAAGTTTACAAAGAAGTCTAGGCGACTAAACCTTTCAATGTGTTATATTATTGTAAAAGAGCTGGAGAGTACACTATTCCACTCTTCCTCCGTTTTCTTGCCTATTGTATTTGCGATTGGCTATCGAGTGATATTGCGTTTGCGCACTCTTAAATATATATATATATATATATATATATATATATATGTTAAATGCCCCCAACCATGATTAACATTGCTATATTTTAGTTGCCGACAACCTTTCGACATCATGGTCGTAGTTTCTTTCGGGTGTGATGAGTCCTGTGTACTATCAGTGGATATAGGCAAGCAATTTTGTACTATCTGGTCCATCTCATCAGGAGAGTGGATGATGTTAGAAAGCTGTAGCGGCTATATACTAATTCGATAATTAGTAAATTTCTTTAAATAATCTCTACGATATATCCGCAATACGAGAAGCTGAAATCTCTCACCGGATTGTTGGCTTTAATCTCCCGGGCACCAATCCTGAGAGTATTACTTATGGAAATAAATGCCAAAATGTATCCAACTTTTACTCTCGCACAACCCTTTGATGACATTATCTAGGGAACAAATATATTTACTCCGATTGGTACGCTCTCTACCAATTAGGTGGCTGCCCATAATGGCCAAATACTCTAGCCCTCCTTCCCGACCTTTTGGCTGAGATCAAAATTAGCCCTCCTACATAGATGCTCTGAGAATTGAAGTGTCACTACATTACTACGGGAACTCTACTGTATTTTGATGGGATCGCCTAATTATATTATCGACTTCAGTTAAAACATTTCATAGTAAAGGACCACAAATCCAAGTCTATGAGGATACCCAACGACGAAGAGTTTTTTCTCTTCCGGACAATTCTTTAATTCCCTTCACATCAAGAATCAGGAAAACTTGTAAATGTTTCGTTCGCTTAATTAGATCAGCCTAAGGTTTTTATCCAATAAATGACGACTGTATGATAGAGCAGTTCAGTTAGCGTAAAGACGCTCTAAACACACCAAATATTTTTCGAGAATACAGTAGAACCTCCCATGAAAGACCACCTTAATACGTGATTCTGCTCTCTCTCGCTTTCTCTCGGATGTGTTTATTCTAAGGAGGTTGCATTTTATTTGAACAAGTTTTCTGCTCAGGTAGCCGACCGCTCATTGGAAATATTACGGTACGCGGGACATTTAAAAAATGAAAACTTAGTATAAATATTTATCCTCTGTGTTGATGCAGAGTTGTGATGGTGCAGGTGCGGCAGCTTCCAGAACATGTTGCGGAATGAAATATGCAAGATCCCCGGCAGCAAAGTCGGGGCAGGCAGCCCCACGCCCATCCGCCTGCCCCAAGCCAAGCCCGAGGTCTTCAAAGAAGTCCTCTTCTATATCTACACGGGAAAGGTACTGGCTGTATGATGCATCGTACACTAGGATGGTGTTTTGCAAACACTCAATTTGATTAAGCCTAGGTTTCTTGGATATATTTATCTCTGTGGATATATCTCTTTGGACACCATCATCACAGCAGGATTGTTTTCTTTCTTCCCCTGTATCTACTCTGCGCATTACTTTTTTTAAAACTTTTTTTTTCACTTACTTAATAAACTTATAGTTACAACACATTTTCTGTTGGATATTTTAATTTGTTCTAATGCATATTTAGCAAGCACAATGGCCTTCAATCCTTATTTGAATACATGCACATAACAAACATTAAATTCCTAGTTGACTTTTGGATTTGGTGGTGTTATTTTCTGACTTCCGCACTTGTGTTCATTTGTAAATTGTTAGAATTCTTAGAATCATCCACATGTGGTCCTCCCCACCTTCACATTGACTCTGTGGCCTAAGGGCTATACTAGGAAAGGTTAATGTGGTGATTTATGATTATTATTCACATCCCAACGTCTATGTCACAATTTATGTCCTTAGTACTGCTTGTTACCGCTGACTTCAATCCTTCCCACTGTCACCAGGGGTGTTTGTCAACTTTCCAGTTTAGATATGATGTTCTGCTAATGAACAGTGACACCCGTAGTGGTCACCATTTGACAGACAGTCTTGCTATTGGACTCACTGCTGGGTCACATCATTCTACTCTAGGTCTGGTGAAGACAATTCACCATTTGTTAAAAGTACTCACTCTCCCAACACCTTTGTCACCTTTAAAATGCTTATGTATGTGTACCATTATTTAAAATTTAATTATAGATTATGAAAAAAAAAAACAGCAATATGAAGTATTTATATAATATCATTCTGTGTGTAGATTGTTCTCCAGGACACGACGCTCTTTGAAGCCCTGGCCCTCAGTCACGAGTTGGGTCTGGAAGAGCTCAGACTGCTGTGTGAGGACTTCATCACTTGTACCCTCTCCACCCACAATGCCTGCACCTATCTGGCCTCTGTCCTTCTGCTGGAGCACCGCCTGCAAGGTCAGCCAACCCTTCATACACCTTTGTTTGTCTTGTTCAGCTTAGAATTGGTGGAAGTGGATTCTCTCGTGATAGACAGAGCTTAACTGATCTAATATTTCTAGATATACATTTAGCATTATAAAGAGAGAGTTGGTCTATTTCAGCATTTTTATTTTACCTCGATGTTCTGATGATCTTCTATAAGAATGTTTACAATATTGTGGTTAGGAATTGTTCAGATGTCCTCCATACCATTACTGGTGGTAGTTACTGTTGCCCCCCCCCCCCCCCTCCTCCTATTAGAAATGTTTATCAACCTCCTAGTTTAGATCTACTGATAAGTTTCCTCCTTTACACGCAATTCATAATTTAAATCAAAGGGTTTGATGGTAAGGTGACCTTAATAAAGAAGTTATTTGCAAATAGTGATTTTGACCATAACCAAAGGGAAATCTATTTTAAACATGGACTGTATTTTAAAATATTTTAGGCTATATATGGGGAGATTTGCTCAATACCTTTGAACATATGTATCAGCTGCAGTGCCAAACTCTCACTGTGGCTGGGTGTGTACAGCAAACTATGCAGCGGGGACCATCCAGAAAATCACAACCTTCATTGCAGACAACTCCATAGAATGTCTAGCCACTCCCAACTTCCTGAACCTGGAGAGGGAAGCCGTCATCTTTATCCTCTCTTCTGACTTTGTAAGTGTACACAAGCTGAAAAATGCTCTAATTTCTAGGTGCTGTTGTTTGTTGCTTATCCTCTTGTGAAACTTCCACTCGGGCCATGTGTGAGAACTTGCTCCTCTAGTTGTGTGAGGACCAATATCTCTCAAAGCTCCTTCCTAGTGGATCATCCGACACAAGTCAAGATGACATCAGGAATAATCACTACAGTAGAACCTCTATATAAAGGACACTTTGCTGCAGAGCCAAAGTAATCTTTAGAAAGAGGTGTCCTCTTGCCGGAGAGCAACTCTCTCTCACTAATTGGTAAAAATGATTATTTTAGCTATGAGAACTATCTTTTATAAAGTGGTGTCTTTTAGTGGGAGGGTTTACTCATGGAGGTTATACTGCACCCAATTACATTTTGTGCAAGAGTAAGATAGGATTTTATCCAATTTCTTTGGATTTGGCATATTAAAAACTCAAGGCAATAAGACCAAATACGTAGTGTTATTAAGGTGAAAATATCAGGTATAGTTAAAATAAAAAGAAACTTATCCCTGGGATATCTTCACTTTTTAATAGTGTCTATATATATATATATATTGTGGCATGCATGGCGTTAGAAAATAGTTCTAAAAGTGGCCAATAGATGGCGCCATGGATTTATGCGGCGTTTCTCTGCTCTGACTCTGTTGTTGGTCCTGTTCCTTTGGATCCCCTGTAATAAATGGTTCTGTGCATGATTCCTCCTCCGGCCTCATCCTGCCACCTGTGTTGTGTAAAGTACTTGTTATATGATATTGCGACCAATTATAATGTAGATAAAGTGTTTTAATAAAAGCTCTTGTTCTTCGGCGTTGTGCGGTCGTGACTCTCTTACCGACAACACATCGCTGCGCCTCTGGTCAGTCCTGACTGTCCCCCCACCCGTGGTAAGGCTGACGGATACTGCCAGAGGTTAGGGGAGTTTCACGTGGTGGCGTGGCTCCCATCTGGTAGAGTAGGAAGCCAACGGTCCGAAGGGACAGCCAAAGTAAGGACACGTCAAGGGAGGCAAGAACCAAAAGGGTCAGCCACAGTAAGGAGGCGTTGCGAAAGGTCGAGCACGTAACACTGGTGTCAGAAGTGGGATCCTTATTAGTGGACTGACCAGCGGTATCTGGTGGAGAGTCGGGTTTGAGGCTCTGGAGGGAACCAGATAGTTGCCGCCTTGGTTGTATGCCTGTGGAGACCAGAGGACAGAAGATGGCCTCAGAAGAACTTTTGAGGCAGTTCATGAGCCTTTGGAGGCAAGAAAGGAAGCAGGAAAAGGAGGAGGAAGAACGGAGACGAGAACAAGAAGAGGAGGAGAGGGAACGGAGACGAGAGCAAGAAAGGGAAGAGAAGCTGAGGCGAAGAGAAGAAAAGCTGAAGCAAGAAGAGGAGGAGAGAGAACGGAGACGAGAACAAGAAAGGGAAGAGAAGCTGAGGCGAAGAGAAGAAAAAGAGGAGAAGCTGAAGCAAGAAGAGGAGGAGAGAGAACGGAGAAGAGAAGAAAAAGAGGAGAAGCTGAAGCGTGAAAAGGAGGAGGAAGAGCGGAGACGAGAACGAGAAAAGGAAGAGAAGCTGAAGCGAAGAGAGGAAAGAGAGGAGAGATGGGCCAAAATGCTGTCGGGAATAGGGGTGGAAGCACAGGGCCAGCACAAGGATGTGGACAAGAGGATCAAGAGCCTGGAGTCCGAGGTGATTGCCCTGCAGGAGGAACCGAGCACAGCAGAGCGTGCGAGACGCAGCGCAGAGGCAGAGAGAGATGACCTGGCAGAAGAGGCCAACAGCAAGGCTAGTCATGTGACCATGCTCCAGAATGACAAGCGCAGGCTGGAGACCCGGATCCACCAGCTGGAAGAGGAGAAGCTGGAGGAACAGCTGGAGGCGGAGGGGCTGGCGGAGAGGGCCCATCGCGCCCAGAGCTCCGTGGACCTGCTCACCGCAGAGGTGGCAGCAGAGAGAGCCTCCTGCCAGAAGCTGGAGAACGCCGGGTCCCTGCTGGAGGGACAGGGCAAGGAGCTGCGGGCCAAGCTGCAAGAGCGGGAGACCTCTCAGAGAGCCCGTACCAAGGCCACCATTGCCAGCCTAGAGAGCCAGACCTGCCAGCTGGAGGAACAGCTGGAGGCGGAGGGCAAGGAGAGACAAGCTCTCGCCAAGGCCAACAAGAAGCTGGACAAGAAGGTCAGGGAGATGTCCATGCAGCTGGAGGAACAGCTGGAGGCGGAGGGCAAGGAGAGACAAGCTCTCGCCAAGGCCAACAGGAAGCTGGACAAGAAGGTCAGGGAGATGTCCATGCAGCTGGAGGAACAGCTGGAGGCGGAGGGCAAGGAGAGACAAGCTCTCGCCAAGGCCAACAGGAAGCTGGACAAGAAGGTCAGGGAGATGTCCATGCAGCTGGAGGAACAGCTGGAGGCGGAGGGCAAGGAGAGACAAGCTCTCGCCAAGGCCAACAGGAAGCTGGACAAGAAGGTCAAGGAGATGTCCATGCAGCTGGAGGAACAGCTGGAGGCGGAGGGCAAGGAGAGACAAGCTCTCGCCAAGGCCAACAAGAAGCTGGACAAGAAGGTCAGGGAGATGTCCATGCAGCTGGAGGAACAGCTGGAGGCGGAGGGCAAGGAGAGACAAGCTCTCGCCAAGGCCAACAGGAAGCTGGACAAGAAGGTCAAGGAGATGTCCATGCAGCTGGAGGAACAGCTGGAGGCGGAGGGCAAGGAGAGACAAGCTCTCGCCAAGGCCAACAGGAAGCTGGACAAGAAGGTCAAGGAGATGTCCATGCAGCTGGAGGAACAGCTGGAGGCGGAGGGCAAGGAGAGACAAGCTCTCGCCAAGGCCAACAGGAAGCTGGACAAGAAGGTCAAGGAGATGTCCATGCAGCTGGAGGAACAGCTGGAGGCGGAGGGCAAGGAGAGACAAGCTCTCGCCAAGGCCAACAGGAAGCTGGACAAGAAGGTCAGGGAGATGTCCATGCAGCTGGAGGAACAGCTGGAGGCGGAGGGCAAGGAGAGACAAGCTCTCGCCAAGGCCAACAGGAAGCTGGACAAGAAGGTCAAGGAGATGTCCATGCAGCTGGAGGAACAGCTGGAGGCGGAGGGCAAGGAGAGACAAGCTCTCGCCAAGGCCAACAGGAAGCTGGACAAGAAGGTCAAGGAGATGTCCATGCAGCTGGAGGAACAGCTGGAGGCGGAGGGCAAGGAGAGACAAGCTCTCGCCAAGGCCAACAGGAAGCTGGACAAGAAGGTCAAGGAGATGTCCATGCAGCTGGAGGAACAGCTGGAGGCGGAGGGCAAGGAGAGACAAGCTCTCGCCAAGGCCAACAAGAAGCTGGACAAGAAGGTCAGGGAGATGTCCATGCAGCTGGAGGAACAGCTGGAGGCGGAGGGCAAGGAGAGACAAGCTCTCGCCAAGGCCAACAGGAAGCTGGACAAGAAGGTCAGGGAGATGTCCATGCAGCTGGAGGAACAGCTGGAGGCGGAGGGCAAGGAGAGACAAGCTCTCGCCAAGGCCAACAGGAAGCTGGACAAGAAGGTCAAGGAGATGTCCATGCAGCTGGAGGATGAACACAGGCAGTCAGAACATTACAAGGGAAAAGATCATGATGCAAATGAAGCGAAAAATATAGATGAAGTACATTGTACAGAGTCAAGGGTGGAAGGAAAGCTAGATGGAGAACAGGGTACTGATCCAAAGGAAGGAGAAAAGCTATAGGCAGGAAAGGGATACTGGTTGCCTGATCGCCCTGTATTTGGGTGTGAGTCCGGGGCTACGCCTATACGGCCAGTATTTGACGACGCTTCCAGTCGAAGACACAGCGGACTCTCCTTGAGACGATATTTAAAAGAGATACCCAATCTACTGAAGAGAATTTCTGAAATAGGGATAGAGCTTCGGAGAAATAAGTACGGAGTTTTGGCCGACCTGAGAAGATACTTCCGGTTGATGGCCATTAAGAGCAATGATTGGGACTACCTCGGATTTATTTGGAAAAAGAAGATGGACAACTGATGGTTTTTGGGCGGGAAATCGTTGGAGACGATTTTAGTTGAGTGCCCCATACCTCAAGGATCCGGAGGAAAAAGAAATAGTTGAATGATGATGCAGAACCAAGGGTCGTCCATTTGAGCTGGTTGGCACTCTTCCAGGGAGAGCAATCAGAGTGGACCTGATCGGGACGATCAGGTTTGATTGGGGGGCAGTGTGGCATGCATGGCGTTAGAAAATAGTTCTAAAAGTGGCCAATAGATGGCGCCATGGATTTATGCGGCGTTTCTCTGCTCTGACTCTGTTGTTGGTCCTGTTCCTTTGGATCCCCTGTAATAAATGGTTCTGTGCATGATTCCTCCTCCGGCCTCATCCTGCCACCTGTGTTGTGTAAAGTACTTGTTATATGATATTGCGACCAATTATAATGTAGATAAAGTGTTTTAATAAAAGCTCTTGTTCTTCGGCGTTGTGCGGTCGTGACTCTCTTACCGACAACACATCGCTGCGCCTCTGGTCAGTCCTGACTGTCCCCCCACCCGTGGTAAGGCTGACGGATACTGCCAGAGGTTAGGGGAGTTTCACGTGGTGGCGTGGCTCCCATCTGGTAGAGTAGGAAGCCAACGGTCCGAAGGGACAGCCAAAGTAAGGACACGTCAAGGGAGGCAAGAACCAAAAGGGTCAGCCACAGTAAGGAGGCGTTGCGAAAGGTCGAGCACGTAACAATATATATATTTGAATTTGGTTTACCAGCAAATTGTACTTTATTAGAATTGGGACATTCTCAGAGTTCCAATCTCACTGTTTCTATCATATACATAGTTTTCACCTTCCCATTTATAAACCTCACTTCCCCCCCCCCCTCAACCTAATGCCATTTATTAATAAACCCTTCTGTCATATTTGGAGTGGGGGGTGTAAGACTGGGTTTGTAGGTGGCTCACAACCTTGTTTAGAAAAAATAAAACTTGTTGAAATTATTCAGAAATTACAAAAAAAAAAACCACACCAATTGAACTTTGCCATTCACACACATACAACTTCAGAATTAAGTTGTTATAACCAAGTTGTGTTTTTAATAAAAGGAAGCTGCTATAGCGAGGTAATTTTAATTCTACCTGAAGCAACCATGTAATTTTTGATAAAAACTTGATAAAATTCTGTGACATTCATTGTGCATAGCTGCTAAATCTCCCATCAGAGAGGATAAGGAGCCTCTGGTGTCTTGTAATTGCAGTCAAGCTACTGTCACATGTAGACACTCCAGTTGAAAACATCACCATAACTCCCCCCTCCATGGAGGGACAATAAGAATTCTTAAAACATTTTTTCACATTGGGATAAAAATACACATAATGACACATAAATAAATTTCGATGTATTAAAAATATTAAGGTAAGACCACATCTCTCTAAATAGATAAATTGTTGATGACATTTCTGTTACAATGGTGATACTGAAATGTGCCAAACAGTTTATATATTTGAATGTGGCCTTGTTACCTTACATTTCTTATCCAAATTGTACCTTACCATTATAACACATTGCGAAAAATACATTAAGAGGCAGATAGCAATTCTATTATAGAATGTACTTCAGAAAATACTGTAAGTGTTTCTAGCTAGGTACCTTGCTGCCTGACCTTACATTTAGAGATTTCTCACCAATATTCTGGATCATTGTTAGTTTAAGTTCCTTGTTGCTAAGTATGATTAGTTTTTTTTTTAATTTATATTAGTATGATTAGTAAGTATGCTAAGTATGATAAGTAGAATTGATTTATTCTCATGTTTAAAATTATTTATGATATTCTGTGGCTTCATTCATAACTCGGATAACCTTTTTCAAGCCATTACCTCAGGAATAAAGCCTCCCCCATAGGAGTGGTTCTCTCCTATGCCCAATGTATATGTTTGTTTGAAGTCACAGTGCAGTGACATCTCTGTCTTTATACCACTTGTGCCTTGTTCACAATCCTCGAAATATCTAGGGAGGTTTAATCCCTTTTTGTTCCTCCTCTCATATACTATCATTCAGAGAATAAATTTGTCTCTTATAAAATGAAATGATATATACATATATCTAAAAAGGCAAACATTTTAGGATGGATACCTCTTTTTGAAACTTGATTTTAAAAAAGGTTTTTTGGTATACCTATACCAGGTCATAATTTTGGCTTGCATTAAATGCACTAAACAGGACATTTGGGAGAGGCTACTGTTTATCATCAAACAGCTTGAGAAGCATTGACTCATGGGATTTGTGTAATATTTGCACAAGGAACTAAGAAACAACAAGACACCAGGTCATGGAGATTAAATTGACAGTTTCTGCTGTGTCTATGTTGAAAGTCCTATCTGATGAGACCCCAATATATTTATATTATAGAATGGGGGATGTGGGGAGCTATGGTGCTTGATGGCATTACAGAGCAGCACAGTAGATCCTCTCTCTAAAGGACACTGAGTTGTTGAGTGCCCTTCTAACAAACAGAGATGCTCTCTTATCAATGGGCAGTTAATTATTAAAAAATGATCATTTTGTGGCTATATAGAAACTGCTCTTTGTATAGAGGAGTCTCCACTCTCAAGGGTTTATACTGTTATTTAATAGATAAAGTTGAAGTGGACCAGTTTTTATTGTGATGGCACTCCAGAGCAGTATTTGAATTGTGTAACTTTGTAGCAGTTTTTTTGTTTGCAGTATCTCAAATGTTGTTGATAGATTGCTGAGGTGAGACTGGTGTGCCACAGCTGGCCATGGAGGAGGAAGATGTGTGGAGAGCTGTGATCCGCTGGGCCAAGCACAAGGCTGGAGTAACCCAGCCACCCCAGCACTGGACAGAGGAGGAGCGGGCCCGTGTTGCTCAGGTAACTCCCTCAGTTGGTGTTGCCATTACACACTTACTTAGCTGGGACTTTTCAAGATGAGAATTCAAAAATTTATTGTCTGCTTAAGTAACACTTTGCCATAATTATATTTTAAAAAAGGGGGCATACCTGGATCTGTGAAAGAAAAAACTTTTTTTTTTCTAAATATTTTGAAGGATTACTCCCTTTTTATCAATGTATTGCACAATAAACTTAAAGGTAATTTACAAATTCTAGTAAAACACATGTAAACAACTTTGTCATTGGTCAAAAATATATTTTAAAATCTATAAAATTATAGACAAAACTAAAACGTTGTAATAATATTATACTGGGTTCACAAAATCCCACAATAACTGGGAAAGCGTTATAGTTGAGAAATAATAATAAAAAAAGGTAATTTATGAGCAGGCCAGGAAATAATTAGTGAAATACCATGGTTGTTCTAATGAAATTTGACTGTGTATTATATGATATTCACCTATCAATTGTAATTGTATCATACTCTTCTTTCAAATATGAACTTGCTCATCAGTGTGAATTCACTTCTCTGGAGTTGTTTAG
This sequence comes from Cordylochernes scorpioides, assembly GCA_030710605.1. Taxonomy (NCBI): domain Eukaryota; kingdom Metazoa; phylum Arthropoda; class Arachnida; order Pseudoscorpiones; family Chernetidae; genus Cordylochernes; species Cordylochernes scorpioides. Next base: position 29,687,099 of record CP092863.1, on the reverse strand, counting down.
CCAAAGAAAAATAATGCCAAAACTGTGGTGGGCTTTCAACTACTTCTACTGTACCACATGTCTACACATGGTGCCTTTTAGTTATTTGCACCAATTGGTAGGTTTGGATTTGTTTAAGAAAAAAAGTGAAAATGTGGAATTTGATCCAGAGTCTAGCATTATTATCCTACTCATGTAGATACATATATATGTATTGGGTGGACTGGCTGAAGTGTGTGTGGTGCAGTTCCTGCCTGGAGTGGTGAACCACGTGCGGCTGCTGATGATTGACAGCCAGGTGTTTGCTGAGGAGGTGGAGCCTACTGGGGTTGTGCCCATTGAGCTGTCCCTTGAGAGGTCTGTATACCTTCTGTGGCCTTGTGGAGCCTTGCTGTGGCTATGTGTTGTGAAGCCTTGCTGTGGCTATGTGTTGTGAAGCCTTGCTGTGGCTATGTGTTGTGAAGCCTTGCTGTGGCTATGTGTTGTGAAGCCTTGCTGTGGCTATGTGTTGTGGAGCCTTGCTGTGGCTTGGTTGGGTGTTGTGGAGCCTTGCTGTGGCTATGTGTTGTGAAGCCTTGCTGTGGCTATGTGTTGTGAAGCCTTGCTGTGGCTTGGTTGTGTGTTGTGGAGCCTTGCTGTGGCTATGTGTTGTGAAGCCTTGCTGTGGCTTGGTTGTGTGTTGTGGAGCCTTTGCCTTGTTTTACTCCTGAATATAATTAATTTTTGTTTGTTTAGAACGTCATTTCCTGGTTGGAAGTTTGTTGGGAAAAGATACATCAACCAATAGTTTACTCCCGATGTTTCAGTGACTCTCTGTCTTCAGGAGAATGATTATTATTTCTAAATTTTAGCTTCACATGTACAAAGTTATATTAGATGTACATGATTTTCAAAAATATATCTGTGGGATGATTGCGTGCGTGTTGGTGTGGTTTGTGGAAAGTCCGCTGATAAAATTATAATTATTTTTATAAAATAAATTAATTTATTTAAAGCCAGAAATACACTGGTGTCCAAAAAATAAGAAACTTTTGTTTTTAATGATATGTTTTAAAATATACAATGCTAAAAGATAAAAAGTAATTTAATTAGGTATTTTAAGTCGTAGAATTTATTTATCGCAACCATTCGATTCAGTAAAATTGAAAATATGCAAATTTTTGCTTGTCTTTATAAGTGTGCTATTTGGCGTGTCATTTACCCCATCTAAGAATTGTCCAATTATAATTTTATTTAATCCTTAGTTAATTATGAGTTTACGAAAAATTTTAGCAGATGATTTAAAATGTGAATAAATCTGTGGTCAGCAAAATATGGAAACAGTTCATTGAGACAGGAACCATCAAAAGAAAAGAAGGTTCTGGTAGAAAAAGAAAAACAGCTACCTATGAAGACCGTTTTCTGGTCGTAACTGCCAAGCGCCATAGGGAGATGACAGCTATTCAACTCTCTAATGAACTCTCAAGTGCTACTGGAACGAGAATTTCAAGACAAACTGTTTACCGAAGGCTTCACGAAGGTGCTCTTTATGCAACACGACCAATGGTCTGTATCCCTTTAACCTCTGCTCACAGGAGAGCCCGCTTGAATTGGTGCTTGGAACATCACGCCTGGACTCATGATTTTTTTATTTTCATATAGCTAGTCAAATTCTCCATAGTTTAAACTATTTGTATACTAAATTTTATATTTGTTAATAAATTAGCTTTTGAGAAATTTAAATATTGGTTAAGTTTCTTATTTTTTGGACACCAGTGTATATAGAGGGCAAAGAAGTAACGGCCGCTGGAAGCAAGCCTTGTTGTTCGAACGACCCGTGTGCTTAGAGTTCCGGATGCCGCCTGCACATGCGTAGTGAGGCCGCCACACTACCCTACGTATGTGTAGTGAAGCTTTGTCCCAGTTCACGCTCGCTGAAGCAAAGTGTGGTCGCCACATATATCACATATTTGTATATATCAAGAAAAAAAGATGTTAAAATGAAAGAGATATTGCAAATTTTAAAAATATAAATTAATAACACAAAAGATTTGTTAAAATTGTCCATATTTGCATATATGGGGTTGTATTTCTGAAGAATAAATTGTAATGAAATGCAATCAATGGTAAAAACCAAAGCATTGGCCATCAAAATTTTTAAAAAAATGTATTTTATAATTGGAAAAATATTTTATTTCAAGCGCTTTTTTTTTCCTCAATATATTCAAATACGTGACATTTATTTAAGAAAATCATTCACACATATATAGTTAGAAGATATGATTAAGAAATAATCAATTCCCCAAAGAGAGTGAGTGACAAGGAGTCACTGGAATGTCAGGAATGAAATAAAGAAACCTTGTAGTTGATGTAGCTGTAGTTGATATAGTTGATGTAGCTGTAGTTGATATAGTTGATGTAGCTGTAGTTGATATAGTTGATGTAGTTGATGTAGCTGTATAAGTTTTGTTGTTTTTATCCCTGTTTTACTTATTTTGTGAATTGAAGATTTCTATACTGGAATCAATATTTTCAGAAGGCTAAAGTTGAAGGTTGGCTAAATATTTTCCCATTTGATCAGCCATTTCATTTCCAGCCACATGGGTTCCACTAGAATCTGATAGTGAATGCAATGACAAGTTTTAGAAATTTGTCTCATACTATTGTAGCATTCCTGTGCTCTGAGAATGTTAGTTCTCTCCAGTTCTATTTTTTCAACTAGATGGGGGGAACAAATCCAGAATGAAAAGGTAATAAGACCAAATCCAAATAAATAATTAGTGTGTGACATTTTGGTAAAACCACTGTTACTAAAATTTCTCACACTATTTATTTATTTAAATTTGGTCTTATTACCTTGTAGTTCTAATCTATAATCCAAATTGTACCTTATCCAGATTGAAAATTGGTACTAATATTTTCAACGCTGTCTTTTTAAATAATCCATATAATTTTTTTTTTTTGCTTATCTTTCGTACATATGGTACAGGCCATGATAACCATGGTGGGTAGAAGTAGACGAATACTTTTACTGTAAGTGCACCACATGTCTACACATGTGAAAGCAGTTCGACTCTGCACTTATGAATGTGCCAGAGCCCCGTTTAGTTATGTGCATTCGCTGGTGGGGTTGGACTTTTGAAAGAATCGGGGGCCAACGGAGCATTTTTTTTTTTTAATCAGAAAAAAGTACCCAATGCGGGAATCGAACCCAGGTTGTAGCGGTCGAAAACTAATGGTTTACACCATCCTTCCACTGTCCCCCTTATTCATATAATAATTAAAACAAAAAAAATTCTACAGAACTTATACTGCAATGAAAATTGCATACCACTTACTTTATTCTATAACAAATGTACAATTGGCCTGGAGATTAAACAGCTGGGAGGTTTCACCATTCTCTTCCTTTTTCAAATTCCATTCCTCTCAGTACTCTATAGTCTGTAGAATTAACTTTTAATTATATGCATCAAAAATGGTATTTACAAATTAATACCAATTTTCATTGAGAGATGGTGTTGAGTTGCTAATATTTATTATTACTAAAATTGTTTCATACAAAACTGGTAACAGTAGATTCAAGTAACTTCACCTCTACACATGTATCAAGGTGTCGTATTATTGATTTGAGATAATTTAGTAGTTGAACCTCTCATTAGGAAAACTTCCTTTTGTATGGAAACAATAATAAACTAGGTTATAAGAGAAATTTGTTTAAATATAAATAACACTGATAGACAAAACTTAAGGAAGTTGTACCTTATATGTGCATCAAATATCTCTCAGAGTTATTTTCTGAATCCCGATATATATTCTATATACAGTTACAAGCGGTATTCCTCATCAGTCGTCTCTGTTACCGTTTGCTTTTTTTTTGGAATGGCGCCCTCCTATTGGTTGGCTACGGTCACGTCACCTTTGCCCCCCCCCCATCATGCCTCCCCCACTCGCTCTTTCGTTTTTGTAACTATTGTTTTGGAGCGGGTCACTCTTTAAATAAATGCATATATTAGTTAATAACTAAATGGAATCCTCTCTTTCCTTTTCCCAGTATGAGACGCCTACGGAAGCCAACAGTACATAGACAGATAAAGCACATAGGCTATAGTTATTAACTAATATATGCAATTATTGCAATTATTTAAGGCGCCAATTTATAATTGTAACAAATAGTATTTGAATCAAAACATTCAATCGGGTAAAACACGGGCGTTGCCCGGGTCATTCGGCTAGTATGCTATAAGGTACAACTTCCTTAAGTCTTGTCTATCAGTGTAATCAAAAAGACAATTTCTGGTTGATAAATGAAGGTCCCCATTGTATAAAAACAGCTTTAGTTGCAATAATTTTTTGTTTAATGGATTGTTGGAGATTAAAAGAGGAAGAAAGGTCAAATGGCCCTAACAGCATTACTGAATTCACACTTTTGGATGGAGTTGATAAGTCATCTGTGTCATCTCTCTCTACCCACTCCCTCACACCCCTTTCTTCCTTGATAATTCTACAATCATGGTTATGGCATTTTTGACTTTTTTCCTCCTAGAAAAATCAGATCTTTATTTATTTGATATGGTTTTTTCACTGAAAGTTACGGTGTTTTAGTTGTCTTCAAAAAAAAAAAATATATATATATATATCGGCTGGTTGCATCAGAGATGTTGAGCCAGCAATGAAAGCCAGAGACCCTATTATTATGAAATTTATCTACTATGGATTGAATTGTTTCATTATATTTGCTAAAAAATCCAGGTTCCACACACCTTGATACAAACTCTGCATATTTATATATAGAGCCTGTGTCCCTTAGGAGTGGAGTCTTTCCTTATGGTGGACAACCAAATACTTCTAAGGTACTGCAGTCAAACAGTCCTTAATCCAATGGCTGCCAAGACTCATAGCATCAATTGTATCCATGTATCAGACAGCACTAGCTTGATTAACTGTCAATGCTGGAACAACACTCGGAATCTTGGTTTAATTTGTAAACATTTTATTTTGAATTCCTATAAAACAATATTTCTTCTTCTTTCTTATCTCCATAATAATGTTTAAATAGTGGTAAGCTCTTTTTTTTTCTTAGTTTTTCTTGATAAAGGTGTCACACACAAGTATCATGGTTGAGAGAAGTAAGATACACATCTACCTTAACTAGAATGGGAGCACTCCTCATTTTCTGGCTGACTAAACTCTACTATAAAATGGCCATCTCTGACCTGAGGAACCATGTGCAATCACTCCTAAGTACAGATACTGCTCATCCTGTGTACCAGGAATCATTACCACCAACTTGTTACTGCTTCCTCTCCTCCCTTTTCTTCTGGGCTTATGATTAGCACTGACAGAGTGGTTTTAGCTAAATGGAATAGTGAGGCATTGAAACTTATTAGAAAATTACAGTTTTTACAAGTAGTTCTATTTTGTTGGGATAATGGTAGCCCGGTCTTGTCAACAAAGTTCTGTTGTAGCTGAGTATCTTCTTGTCTTGGGGAGGCCATCTTTTCACACTGTGGTTGTGGTGTCAGAGAGTTGATCACAAACATAGCGGGTCCCACAATCTCTGTTTCATGTTTATAATAGGAATATAAGAAATTTGAACTATTTTTGACATATATAATTCTTTTAAAATAAATAAATTTTCTACTGCCCTTACTGCAATGATATAATAATAGGAGGGCCTGGCTAATCAGTGGTGAACCCTCCTAGCGGTTTTTCCAGTTTAATTTACCATATTGCTGTAATATTGCTTTTTTCAGTTTTCCTTTCATACTCGTACTGAAGATGGACTCTTGGAAGGGGTATTTTCAATGAACTATGGACATAAGCTTTGAGGGGACAATAGAAATACATATAATAATAAATAGATAATATGCTTTGAAGCATTGCTCTTCCGCAAATTGCATAATCACCACTGATGAACCAAAAACCCTACTATTATTTTATCGTTGTAGTAAGGGAAGTATGGGGTCGGTGGAAGGATGGTCTAAACCGTTAGTTTGGACCGCTACAACCTGGGTTCGATTCCCGCATTGGGCACTTTTTTCTGATTAAAAAAAAAAATGCTCCAATGAGCCCTGATTCTTGCAAAAGTCCAACCCCACCAGCGAGTGCAAGTAACCAAACGGGGCTCTGGCACATTTGTAAGTGCATCGAACTGCTTTTCACATGTGTAGACATGTACAGTAAAAGCAGTCGCCTACTTCCACCCACCATGATTATCATGGCATGTACCATGTGTACTAGGGATAAGCAATAAATGATAATAATAGTAAGGGAAGTAGAAAATTGATTTATTTTAAAAGAATAATACATGTTATAAATAGTTCAAATTTCTTATAGTAGATGGCACACTAATGCCTAATAGGGATATGTTGTATGGCAACAATTTGTGGGTCCAGGTACCGGTTTGCAGCCCTGCCCAGCAAGTTCAGCCAGGAGGACCGCCGGCTCCAGCCCCGCACCTGCCTCCGGCTCTTCAACAACTCCACCTTGCTGAGTGGGGAGAAGGTGCAGCTCCAGCGGCTGCTCAATGCCTGGTACGGCGCTCCCAAGCAGACCTGGAGGCTTCTCTTCCGGGCTTCCACCCACGGCTACTCTTCTGAGGCCTTCCACATGCACTGTGATGGCCATGGGCCGACTTTTGTCCTAGCACTGGTAGATATCCTACTTAACATTTACTCAACAAAGTTTTATTTAAAATAAATAACTAAAATGTGAAAAAATAGTACAAATGTAACATTGTACTGGGATAAGGTGCATAAATTAAGAAAAAGGCATCTCCTTAGTTCACATTGTGTAGCGTCCTCACGCAATTCTGGACTTAACTACCCGTTTCATGATTTTTCAGGATGCCTTAATGAACAATTTTTTTGGTCTTTGAGGTACAGCTTGCACCACGCTGATGAGGGCCAACAGTCCGAAACGCGTCCGTGGTTAGCTTTTCTTGATTCATCAAGAATGGGTATTTGGCCAATTCTGGAATAATTAAAAATCAACTAGAATAGTTGATATTTACTCCGATAGATGGCGCAAGCCATCAGCAACTTTCAGTTGCACGATAAGGAGATGCCTTTTTCTTAAATAACTAAAAGTTTAAATAAAAAAGGGCATACCTAGATCTGTAAAGCAAAAAATATTATTAATTTTTTTTCTTTACAGATCCAAGTATGTCCTTTTTTTTATATAAATTTATTTAATGAATCACCTTTTGACTCAAATAACAATTTATTTTTCTTGCCTCAAAATAGTTTAAGAGTAGAACCACAAGATAATATAAAATAATGAAAAAATTCCCTTTTTTTGGTGATTGAAAATAAACCAAATATCCCAATGGGGTGAGTCTTCAAAGTACAGCCTGCACCTTGCTGAAGATGGCTCTAAACTGACTTTAGGAATCCACTGCCATGTCAAAGTCAAGACTTCCCTCCAAGAAAACACTGTCCCTATATATGATAGGATGCCAAAGATGCTTTTTATGCTGCAAGACAAAGGACATAAGAGGGAACTGAGGGAAACATTGTGTAAGATCCAATGTCATTATCATCAAAATTTGAAAGTTGTGGGTCACAGTTTCCAGAAGCTTTGTATTAATTTTGATTTTCTATTGCACAGCAATTTTATCTCCTTGTGTTGCTCTTTTATCTTGAGTAAATGAATTAATGGAATTGTTTGAATAAAATAAATGTCCTTGTCATTCTTACGTTTGTGTCTTCCCTCAATATATTGATTCTCCATAATCTTCTTCCTCGATTGTTATCCTAGTCTTGATGTGCTGCTTCTTCATTTATCATCTTTATGACTATATATTGGGGTAACAATATACTTATGTGTATGCATAAGGTCTATAAATGAAATTAATCATAAAAATGATTCTGCTTTTCTTTTTAAAAATATACTGTAGAACCTCCTGCTAGAGGAAAGCTCTTTACAAGGGACAATTTTAACCGCCAAAATTACCATTTTGACTACTTAGCAACTCTCTGGCTAGAGGATACCACTACTCCCTGAAAGATATTTTAACTCTGCAACTAGGTGTCTTTTAAAAAGAGGCTCTACTATATATATATTTTTTTCAAGTTTTTGATACAAAATCATCCAAAAAAAAAAAAGGGGGGGGAGAGGGGGGGTGGTAGGTCCTTGTTTTCTGAATTTACGTCTTTCATTATTTTAATATAAACTATGTCTTCCTTTTAAAGGATATTTTTTTTCACGAAAATAAACATTTTTTTATAAATGTTTATTTGAGAAAAATTAACTAAAGTAATATATATCTTTCTTTAATTTAACACTGACTATGATTAAATCATTTTTTTGCAAAATCCTCAATCAGTCTTATATATTTAATTAAATTTAACTGTCTCTCTCTAATTCAACACACTGTGGTTTTAATTCAATTAAAAAAAATTCTGATTCTTTGAGGTGTTCAAGAATTATTCACTTCTTTCTCACGTTGTTGTCACAAGTCTCTGTGCAAATATTCAGTCCAGGGCTGTGGCAGGGAAATCGCGGAGAGCTCTGTGGGGGCTTCACTGATATCCCCTGGAGCAAGTCCACTGGCCGCTGGCGATTTGTCTCCTCTGAGAAATCCTTCCTCTTCACCCTCATCAACTCTGCAGACGTCCCCCCCACCAAGTTTGATGTCTTTAAGAAACGTTTCGCAGTGGTTCATCACTCCAAGTAGGCACAACTCATCTCTTTATTCCACTCCTATGTCTGTCAGATAGCTTTATCACACTGACCTGATTATCTAACAACATTGCAACAATATAGTTAATGAAATTATCATATATACAGTAGAATCTTTATCAGAGGACACTCATGCTAGTAGGCACCTCTCTACAAAGGACAGTTTTCATTTGCAAAATTGCCATTTTGGTGTCCTTTACAGGGAGGTTCTACTGTATATATATATTTTTATATAGCAAGAAGGGGGGTCGGTGGAAGGCTGGTTAAACCGTTTGGTTTACGACCACTACGACCCGGGTTCGATTCCCGCATTGGACACTTTTTTCTGTTTGAAAAAAAAAAAAAATGCTCCAATGGCCCCCCGATTCTTGAAAAAGTCCAACCCCACCAGCGAGTGCAAGTAACCAAACGGGGCTCTGGCACATTTGTAAGTGCAAAGTCGAACTGCTTTCACATGTGTACACATGTGGTGCGCTTACAGTAAAAAGCAGTCGCTAACTACCCACCATGATTATCATGGCCTGTACCATGTGTACTAGGGATAAGCAAAAAAAATATATATATAGCAAGAAAATATATGTTTTTTTTTCTTAAATGAAATATTCCTACTCTTCTATAGATAAATTATAGGTAGGGCCTGGCTCATCAGTGGTAAACCAGTGGTAAACCCTACCACAGGTTTCGTCAGATTAATCTACCAGACATTACATTAGACAGTATTACTTATATAACAGACACTGAAGAGGATATCTTGGTATCCTTGGTTGGATTTTTACAATAATTGAGGATAATTGGAGCAAATCTTTTTATTCTTAAAAAGCGCCTTAATGCAGGATTTTATCTTGTGTTGGGACTGACAAAAATCCAAGGTTTAAGCCACTCACTCCTCTGCCTGAAGTATTCACTGATAAATGACAATCCAATTAGGGAATCTACTGCATTACTATGAATTACTTATAGGACACCAATAAAAGGCTATATAGGACACCATTAGGAGGCTATTGAAGTCACTCATTATATTTTTAAAAACTGATTTGAATCAAGCTACAAAAAAAAAAAAAAAGACCTAATCCAAATAAATTAATAGTGTGACGTTTCGGTAACAGTGTTGTTACCAAAATGTCACACTTTTAGTTTATTTGGATTAGGCCTTTTTTTCTTGTAGCTATAATCTATAATGCCAATTGTGCTTTATCTGCTTTGATTCAAGTTATGAACCCAGACCCTGGGTATTGAAAATGGCAGTTTAGGTTTCTACCATGTGCCACAAGCTGGAAATGCTGTTGTGTTGCTCAGCTATGGCCCCATCTTCGGTGCCGGGGCCGACCTGTGCATCGCCAGCAACTGCAACCACAACATGTCAAGCTACTCCAACCTGCCCCACTCCTACGACGGGGAGCATGCCTCCTCCACCATCCTCATGGGGGACTACAACTTCAACGTGGCAGACTACGAGGTCTTCACTCCACAGCAGAACAAGTGAAAATTTATACATACTGTGTAACTTGTTGTTCTGTAGGTGGGCTATTGTGTTGTATTTATTTATTTATTTATTTTTCACCATTCTGGCTACAATGACCAGTTACTTCTTGTTGTCTTTCATCTTGGACAGTGCCAAACTCTGCATTCCTCCAGCCTTGTGGAAGCCAAGTTTCACACTGGATTGCTAGGTAGTGGAGAACACATTCAGACTTGAAATTACTACAGTAGAACCTTCATGAGAGGATACCTGCAAAAGACAGTTTTAGTTGCTAAAACTTATACTATTTAGCAACTCTTCGGTGAGAGAACACCTCTCTCTAAAGGACACTTTTGCTCTGCAACCAGGTTTTCTTTATAGGGAGGTTCTACTGTATTATTTTTCTTGGTTCTTAAAAAACAACTTAACATAAGATGTTCTCTAGAAACCTGGGGGTTATTCTAACACTATACACTAGAACATTGTTTGATGACCAAGTCTAGAACAAAACCCAATCTTATACTCTATTAAAGTTTTTTTTTTTTACCATAATAAATAATTCATGTTGTATAATGACATTACAATATAGATAAGGCACAATTTGGATTATAGATTCTAGACACAAGGTAATAAGACCAAATATAAATAAATAAATAGTGTTACGATGCACTAGCGTGCCATCTGTTATCAAATTACAAAACTATTTTAGACACGTAATGTTCTTTTTAAAATAAAATAATTTCTACTGCCCTTACTGCAATGGAAAAATTAAAGGGAGGGCCTGGCTCATCAGTGGTGAACCCTCCCAGCGGTTTCGCCAGTTTAATCTACCATATCGCTGTTATATTGCATTTTTGGAACTTCCTTTTAGAGTGATACTGATGCTTGACTCTTCGAATGGGTATTTTAGATGAACTATGGACATAAGCTTTTAGGACAGCAGAATTACATATAATTATAAATATATAATATGCTTCGAGCAATCGCTCTTCCGCAAATATCGATTTGTGTCATTTATTCAAACAATTATATTACAATGCACTAGCGCGCCATCTGTTATCAAATTACAAAACTATTTTAGACGCGTAATATTCTTTTTAAAATAAAATAATTTCTACTGCCCTTACTGCAATGGAAAAATTTTTCCATTACAGTAAGGGCAGTAGAAATTATTTTATTTTAAAAAGAGTATCATGCGTCTAAAATAGTTTTGTAATTTGATAAATAAATAGTGTATTACATATAAAATATTTCTATGAAAAATAGACACTTGGGCCAGTTAGTATTTTTCTAAGTGGCCTTTTTCATAGAACTATGAATGCCGGCAAGGCAACCTCTATCTTTACGGTACATATGTAAATGTTTCAATAAATATTTTAACACATTATTTATTTATTTAGATTTTGTCTTATTACAATATATACCATGTGCCTTGAGGTTTTATTGAACATAGTCCTAAACACAACGTAATAAGACCAAATAAATAAATAGTGTGTGACGTTTTGGTAACAGCATTGTTACCATCTTCAGACAAAATTACTGAAAGTACCGATTTGGTCTTATTACCTTGTATCTATAATCCAAATTGTGCCTTATCAGAACATAGTTCTGTTACACATGCTAGGGAGCATTTCAAAAAATTGTAATGAAAATTTAACAGTACAGAAGAATTAAGAGTGTCACAGCTCCCTCTAATATAAAGAATCAATATGCACAATTTGAAATAAATTTGGTTATAAAAAGTACAGATAGAATCAATACAAGCTTATTGTTAGTATTTCAAAAACTGAGAACTGCCTTGAATTGAACCTATTCAAAATAAAATGGTGTTGTGGTTCAAACACTGAATGTTGTAATGACTTCATTGCTTGATTAAGGTCACATGATAGTGAACATCCAATCAGAGTGCAAATAAAATTGACACTTATCCACTGTATATATAAACATTAAGATATATAAAATATACAGAATAGCTGTGCATCAATAAATTATTCCACACACATCACTAATATTTAGTTGTGACTGAGATGTGGTTGTTATTTTAATTACTGGGCAATATATTTGTACATCTTTCCAGGGTTGGTAGGTGTTGTTGCCTATGGAATGGAGGAGAACATGGGTTGTGGGGGTTCTCTGTGACATTTTTTGTTTTTACCCAAATAAATTTACTGGCAATGCGCTTCTTTTAAATATCATCAAATATTATCTCTACAGACCTTACTGCAATGATATGAGTTATTGGAATGAGAGGGTTTGGCTCATCAGTAATAAACCCTCTCAGCGGTTTCACCAAATTAATCTCTAGACCGCTCTACTATTGTATTGGTTTGGAATATACCCTGTATTTTCTATGGAAAGCAATTTTTTGTTTTACTTAGTGTGTTTCACTGTTGTGATATTTACAATGAGAGTTGTGTTGATGAAGTGTGTGGAATGGACTTTGGCCATGCTGCAGAAGAATAATTGAACTGATTGCCTTGATTGGAAGCTTTCTGCCCACACACTGTGTAGTTGGGGATGTTTCTGACCAGGGCCCAGGGTTTATGACAAGTTGATATTTTGGGAATTTATCTCTCAATTATACCTTGTGACTACCATATATATTGTGTTATTTTTTTATTGTAAATCTCTCACATTCTCACATATTCAAAACATTTTTTTTTTGAACATTTTTACAATTATTTTGCTCTTTTTATTTTTCAAGAATGTTTGAATATATATATAAACCAATCTTTTTTACAAAGATTGAAATTATATGTTTGCTGTTAAACACAACTGAAATTTGTGATTTTTTTGGTTCATATTGCTTCAGTGGAGTCTATTTGTTGCGGTTGTTGTGACTACCTATCCTATTGTTCCATTTATGTAAATTCACTAACAACACCCGATATGTAAAGGTTCTCTGTGTGAGCCTAAATTACTCTGATGTCACCTCTCTTGTTCATCTCTTTGAGTCTCTTACAAGTTGTAAAATTTACTTCATCTCTGATGAGCTGAGCCATTAACTTGTTGTTATTTTTTTCATTTCCATAAAGAAAGGAAGCGAATAGTTTCATTTTTTTTTTTTTTTAAGAAAAATCTCCATATTTTTAAAATTTCTTTTGATTTTTGTAAAGATAGACGCTGCCTGGCCGGCATTCATAGTTCTTAAAATTAAAGATGCTTCGGCCATTAAATCTTATAAAAGATTTATACTGGCCCAAGTTTCTTTAATTCTTATGATTTGCCACTATCTTCACCATTTTGATTCTCACTTGCTACCCATGTACCCACAGATGGACACTGATGTTTGGCAAATCAAGCTAAGTTCACATCCTACTTATAGAGATGCTACCATTCATTGCCTTGTATAGTATAGTAATGTCGGAGAGATCGGCAATACAAGGCTCTCTCTTTGAGCCAATCTCATTTCCAACATTTGATATATTGTCCCAAAATGCTGAAACTAATACAACTGTTTGAGTACAGACAGAAAAGATTACCTCACAACTTTTTAAAAAAATTTAAGTGAAATGCAAAAAAATATTTTGAGCAAAAATAAAAGAATAATTATGTAAATATTCACATTATATTAACATATATATATATATTTTAAAATTAAATTGTATCAAAATATAGTTTATTAACCAATATTTCAGTTGGCTGAACGCTAACCTTTTTCAAGGTATCTTTTCAGAAGTATTATATAAACAATCACTTTTATATTGCTATATTCACTTTTCATTGCATTCTCAAATTTGGCTGATGAGATGGGTATGTAAAATCAATTCTCACTCTTATGAGATGTTTCAGTGTAGGTACCATTAGATAGATGGTTATGGGCTGTTTACTACTAGGAGTTGGTTTCTGCCACAATACTGTGATCTATTTGCATATGGTGTGTATATGTGCACATACATATATATATGTTGCATAATGCCTCCATGATGCCACAAAATGAAACTTCAGGCTGGCAGTTTTGATTGCTCTTTGATTGAACAGCCTCATATATATTTAAACAATTTTTTTTTTTTGCTTATCCCTAGTACACGTAGTACAGGCCATGATAATCATGGTGGGTAGAAGAAGGCGACTGCTTTTACTGTAAGTGCATCACATGTCTACACATGTGAAAAGCAGATTTAAACAATATATCATATTTGTAACTATTCTTACATGCACCACCATGTGCAAAACTCATGGAACTAAATGATGTACTCTAACAGCACCAGAACTGGGTGGGGGTTATTTGCCCATAAAAGACAAAGGCTTCTCTATTATCCCAGCCATCAATGGAAACATCTCAGCATTGGTATTTTGGCCTAGCAAAATGTATTTACATATGTCCCTGACTGTGCCCCATGTGCCAATTAAATGGGAAGTTGTTGATTTGTGTTGTTTTATATTCTTTCACTTGTTAAAGAGGGACACAATTGAGGATATTTATTTGACAGTATGTGTGTGTAGACCTACATTTGTAAATACTAATCCTCTTGTTGACTTTGTTTGTTATACATGCCAAGACTTGCCACCATATTTAACTTGTTTGGGATTTATAAAACAAGGTTTTTTTCATATTAAATTTGTACATATATATATTTTTTTAACTGGTGTTTATTTTCAAATGGAAACCTAGAGGGGATTGGAATAAACAAAGGAAATAAAACTTGTGAGATATGAAATATGAATCCTCTCTTAAGAGACTAACACTAGCAGCATGGTTTCTAGATCAGGCTTCTCAAGCTTAGGTTTTAGAAATGCATTTATTCTGACTCACATATATTGTAACATTCCACTGGGTGTATTTCTGTCAAAAACCTTTCTACTCTATCCTAATCCATTTATAAAACATACTCCTAACCCAGGGGTGGCGAACCTTTTTATATTAGAAGGCCAATTTTTCATTTTACCATTTTTGAGAAGGCCGCATATTTATATATATATATAAATATTATATATTTTCAATAAAATAATGAAAGTAATTGAAAACTGTGAAACAAAAATTATAGTTTTGAATTTAAGAAAAGGCCACAACTTGGGCAAGAAAAGGCCACATGCGGCCTTAAGGCCGCACGTTCGCCACCCCTGTCCTAACCCATAATGATTATTTCTGGATATTTTAAAATACTGTTTAATCTCATTTTAACAACACCACTTGGGGCCGTTATTCTAACCATATATTGCTGTTATACAGGGTGGCCCATAAGTCCCGAAACCTGTTATTTTTCACTAAAATTAAAAGGAAAACTAGAATAAAAATTATTCTTTTTACAGTTATTTAGAAGGTGCAGGAGACTCAGAATGCTTTGACCATTGACGTCGTAGAGTTGTGAAACTACCATGTTGATAATAGAGTTTGATAATTTCAATTCTTTCTTTAATATCGAGGGATGACATTTTCTGAATTAAACTTGGATGGAACCTGAACACACACATATGTTAATCAGACAAATATTATAAATAATTTATTAGTTAAGAATGTTTAAAATGGTATATCGGGACTTACGGGCCACCTTGTATAGCGATGTTCCACTGTAAACTCTGAACAATGTTTTGATTTGCCATGTTACTACTGCTTTGGACTTTTCATGTGGCATCTACAATCCATGTCAAGCCTTCTCTACAAAGCATTTCCCCATACATCCACAATTTGTGGACCCTACCATGTGCTGCATTTCTAACATATTCCCCAGTTCTGTCCTATGATTGAGACTTTCTATCTTGGTGAATAGACAGACAATGGTTTAAACTACAGAGACAAATTATATTGGGATATGCAATTGTGATATATGTGCATAATCAAAAAGTGAAACATTGATAAAAACTTTTACATATTTTATCTCTGATAGGAGGACTTGTTAGAATTGTGTTTGCATGATTGTTTTAAAACCACATATATTTTTTATCTAAAGAAAACTGTGAGATTTTAATGAACTATTTCTGAGAATCTCTCATTAACACCTGTGTACATATATACATATGTTGACTATTGGGAAAGTGAAGGGATCAAGCCTATTTTTGAAACAATTTACATGTTTATTGTTTACAATCTTCACACACACTTGTGTTATTTGTAATTTCTGCCATATTAACACTTGAATGTATTTCCTTGAGATGTGAATCCACTCACACATGTGTACCTGGCCTCCAATATTTGATGGAAAGAAATTGTTTCAATAAAGTTGTTGTTAACTCCTCAACTCCCTGTCTCTTTATTTATCCCCAGTTTTATTGACCATAACATCAGCTAGGTGAAACATCCAGCATTCTTAGAAAGAACTTTTGATTGCTCTGCTCTGAAAGAAGAAAGAAGAACCCTTATGCTCAAAACTGGGCAACTCTGTGCTTCACTTTCATCAATAATTGACAATATGACCCAGAATAAGTATATTGCTACGGCGTTTTATGGTTTCCACAAGTCCATATCTCAGAAGAAAGCCAAGTGACACTCACTCCTCACTTTCTTACTGCTACTCTTTTTTGTGTTGTTTTTCTTGCTTCCCTCTTTCTTGTTTTTTTTTCTTTCTTTCTCTTTTTTTTTTCTTCTGTCTATATCGTTGTTTCCTTTGTCTCACTGCTTTGTTCTTATGCATACCTCTGGTGAATCCTGTATAGGGTCAGTGACCCTAAATAAAGACTTTTTGTTGTTGTTGTTGACTTAACGGAGTGTTGTTAAAATGTATCGTAATTTTGGTCTCTATCAAGTAGTAAAATAACAATAATTCAATACAGGCTTGCTTTCAGGCAAAGTGCCTGCCTTCAGCAGTTGCTGCATATTAATGAACAATTCTATAAAAGACTGATATTCCTATGCTTAAGATAGAAACGTCACTTTAACAATAATATTGCAACACCAGGAAGAAATGAAAATAACAAATGATATTTGAAAAATAGTACAAAGGTGAATTTTTACTTGGATCAGGTGGATAAATTGAGAAAAAAGACATTTACAGATCGTGTAACTAAAAGTTGCTGATGGCTTACGCCATCTATTGGAATAAATATAAACCGATCTGGCCGATTCTGGAATAATTAAAAATTCAATGATCAGTTGATATTTATTCTGATAGATGGCGCAAGCAACTTTTAGTTGCACGATCAGGAAATGCCCTTTTTCTCTAAATGATATTTGTTGCACAAATACATTTTACTGGAAATAACAAGTAGCTAAATTTTCAAGAAATTTGGAGGAATAAATCCTGAGAAATCAGTACCCAGAAGAAACACCTCTGGCAGCAATAGTAGCACTTATATGCCCGGGCATTGAGTCAAACCAGAGATTGGATGGCATGTACAGCTTCAACATGATGTTACAATTCATAGACAGTAGTGACTGGTGTGTGGACATCGTTTGGAGACCATTGACCAGACGTTTTCTATTGGTGACAGATCAGGAGAACTTGCTTACCAAGGCAGCAGCTGAACATTTTCTATATGTAGAAAGGTCCATAGAATAACAGTAACACGCGGTCGTGCATTAACATTCTAAAACGTAGTGTATTCCAGGCTTTGAATAAAGGATACAACCACGGGCAGTATGTAACGGGAATGGTTCAAAGTGCAGGGAATGCGAACTAGAGGTGACAAAGACGTGTTTCTAATGGCACCCATCACTCCAGGAGATGGACCAGTATGACGGTGTCGAATGTACGCTAGTAATGTGCCTTTTCCACGATGGCATCAAACACGAGTGCGGAAATAATGGTGCTGCAAATAACCTGGATTCTTCTGAAAGCACGACGTCACGCCATTTCTGCGTCCAGGTTTGTCATTAATCACACCATTGAAAGCGTTCCTGTCTGTGATGTAGCGTCAAGGTTATCCGAAGCCATGGTTGCCGAGTTAACAGTCTATGCTGCTGCAAATGTCGTCGATCTGTTCGTACAGACACTTTTTGACTCTCAAAATACCCCATTTCTAGACTCGGGACTCTTGACGTGGCTCTACGATCCATTGAAACTATGTGGGCAACATGTCGCGGCTGTTAGTGATAGCGGGCCACTGACATCCAGTACGTCGTTCCGTATGGCCGTCCTGAGCCCATCGATTCTATATTCTGCTAATAGTTAAGGGATCTCGACCGACGCGAGCAGCAATGCTACGGTACGATCAACTTCAATGTCGATACACAATTTTACCTCTAAGAAACTCAGAAACATGTTGGTAGCATTTCATCTTCTTAAACGAGGCATCAGAAACTTTTCATAAGGAAACAACGTTTAAAATGCATTTTCTGTATGATAAACCTGCTGTACAATCTCTTGAACACATATAGGTGTCGCTACCATAAATGCGTTGAATATCTATTCATTTGCATATCACAGCATCTTTCTGTCGCGTAGACTGTAGCGTGTCAACTTCTTGGTGTAACAATTTTAATGGCCCGTACTGTAATTAAAATTTACCGCAGCCTTTGTTGATAAAAAAATAGCTCTAATCAATTGTGTAGAATCCACAAGTTCCTGCCTGCCGCGATGCACACAATTAGTCCACCCATACAAGGCGACAGTATGTCCTAGCGCTTCATCTCTCTAGAATCTGAAGCAATCGTTGAAATGATCATTATAGCGTGCTCTGGTTGTGGAATTCTAATGAAATATAGTTCGTGGTATCTCTCCATCTGTAGTTGTTTGTCACGTTTTGCCCACATTTAATGTATATAAAGAGGCGAGGTTCTATGCAACAGCTCATCATTCCTTGACATTATGGACAGAGAAACACAGAAACGTGACTAGTTTTCAATTAAAAAGTAAATATCGGTTTACATATTGTGGCGAAGAAATATTTTATTATTTAATTTAATATTATTCAATGAGAAAATATATTCAACAGATTATAAAAATATATATTAATCTGTTTTTGTGAAATCATCTTAAAATATTTCTTTGCTTACTTGCTTAAGATTCTCTAGCTGTAAATAGTTTTGGGCTGACCTGTTAATAATTGTCGACTCGTCGCTGTGACGTCATCAATAAATACTTTTACATCTTAGGATATTTCAAGGCTTGATTTCTACGCTACAATATATAGGATTATTTTTTTTTTTTACTCGAAGTGCATCGGTGCGGCATCTTCAATGAAGGATCTTACCAGCTTCTGACCTCATTCATTCTTCACCGAGATTAAACCTCCGAGAAATAAAATATATAGAGATCTACAGGCTCTATGAATTCTTTATAACCACAGTACAAGATTCTATTTTTTCCCAATTACAAACAGAAAAGTCGCTCTGGCTAAAGCTAATGTTGTAAAATCCCACTTCAGCTACCTGGAATTCGACTTGGTCTTCTGGGAGGTGTATAAGTACTTGGACTCTTGATGTCCATAGTTGCGTTGTTCCAGCTTTTCACCTCGCCAATTAAATATCCGATCGTTAAGATTTAGCAATGTGAATCAGTCTCTTTGATTCGATTCCCATCGTTCAATAAGTAGGCGTTGATAGATTTTTTATCAAATGATTACTAAAACATTTAATGCGATGTGCCCATAGTGGATGAAAAAAAGAAGGAAACAAGAGCACAGCTGCGGTCACAATTAGCACGGCGACCTGGTGCTAACGAGGGAGTGCTAAGTAGGTTCCAGGAGTGTGGCCAAGCGTCCCTTCCCCCACCTGGCAGTGAGGACTTTTTATATACGGCGATATCAAGTTAAACGGTTTATTGTTCGTGTGTGTGTGTAGGAACCGTTGTAACCATACGTACTTTAAACGTAGGATTCATTTCACGTTTTCCACATCGCCCATATGTTCAGCGTGTAGAAATACTGTATACCATCGTTAGATAAAAGGTTTTATAACATAAAAATATACAGTAGAACCTCCCTTTAGCGGACACCTCTCCACAAAGGACAGTTTTGATTTTCAAAATTACCATTTTTACAATTTAGCAACTCTCCGGTAAGAGGACACTTTGGCTCTGCAATTAGGTGTCCTTTGCAGGGAGGTTCTACTGTATTAGATTTTATAAAGTATTTTTTTAGAATGAGTATGTATAGTTTAAGTAAAACACAAGCTTTCAAGCGAAAACCTCTCTCTTCTACAGACTTATATCAAGAGACACCGAATATTTCCTAACTCAGAACCGATTGCTAGTTGTGTGTCGATGTTTATTGATCTAAACCTGTGAAAGAGCGATTTTAGCATGAGTTTAAAATGAAAAATATACACATTGTAAAAATTAAAATTTTAACACTTCTTTCACATTTTTTTCTTAAAAGATAAAAAAATATATTCACAAAAGTCACTGCATGGTTAAAGTTTAAAGGCGCCTTCATTTTCTCTCAATGATCCCAATTTGCTCCCCGAGTGGTGACGATGACTTCGACAATAAAGTTTCCCATTCATTCCGCTCTTCTTACTTCTGTCGTGTGAACATCTTGACTGAAATTCATTGATAAAGTGATCTCTCTCAAGTCTGAGTCAATTGGAGCTGGAAAGGATTGCTGTCACATCAGCGGTATAGGCAGCGTACCAACCAGCTTCAGTACATCGGCAGAACGCTATCAAGAGATGTAAATAGAAATGTCATCATCCTCAGTAATTATATACATTCTCTCCCTCAGGTATGAACATAACTTTTTAGGACTTCACATTTCGTTCGGGCTAAGCAGACTCCGCATTAAAATGCTTTAACGGAAGAAAATGTGATGGACTTGTGTAGGGAGGGTGACTGTAAGCCTGTCTACTCGTACCTTGCTTCAAGCCCAGACCAATGATGTAATTTGTTCACCAAAGTCCCTAGTCACACAACTAAGCAGCCGATTTTGATAGACCCAAATCAAATTACGCTTAAGGCGACATGTCGAACCTGTAAGATTCCTTCAACGACTTAATTTTTTTTATCCTATATAGCCGATATGGCCTTCCGTGATGCGAATTCCAACATTTTAACCACAAGTCTAAACAACGGAGCAGGGTTTTTACCGTGAACTCAGCGCCGAAACTACATTGGTTGGGTGACTAAATTTCTTTCAACTTTATTTGTAAATGTATTTCTATTATAGGGATTAAATTGGTACTTTACGATTTTTTGTAAAGCTCATGCACATCTCAATTAGAAAAATACGGATAGTTGGCGATCTAGAAGACTCTAGAAGCCTGGTTTACTCATATGTATGTAAGCCTCTTGGACAAAGTTTTTGGTCGTTGAGGTACAGCCTGCACCATGCTCACCAAAGCCAGCAGCCCTAAAGGAGTACGTGGTTGGCATTTCTTGATTTATCAAGAAAATGAGTTGGCCAAATAATATAGTACAATCCTAAATCAACGTTTAATTGATTTTTCTTCCACTAGATGGCGCTCTGCCATCTAAAATGTTCATGTAAGCAGTCAGGATATGCCTTTTTTTCATTTTCAATATGTATATATGTTACAGAGAGAGTTGCTGGAATGAGCCTATGGGGAGATGTGCCTATAAAAATGCTGCCTTATGAATAAAATATAAGAATATTTCTTGGTATCTTATTGGCGTGCTTCCCTATTTTATGTATTTTGACCTTTATCTTTATTTTATCTGCTTTCTCTTCATTCCGTGTTTCTTTATGGGAAGTTTTCTTTGTTATCCCTATCTCTGTCCTCTCGACATACGTTCTTTATATCATTTTGACATGTATTTTATATGCTTTCTTTCCAAGTTTCTCCTGAGTACTTTGTAAACCTCTCTCTGTCCTCTTTCTTGTCGTATATGGTTTATTGTGTTTTCCCAACATTTTTCTTTTCGTTTTCTGGATTTTCTTTCATTCCGTGTTTCTATTTGGTACTTTTTCGCGTGTGTGTAAAACATTCTTTATAGTTATGTATATATCAGCCTTCCGGGAATAGGTTTATTTATATCGTTTACTCTATATATATTTCCTTTATTTTTTATCTCTGTCTATTTTCGTTCCTAGTTATTTATTTATACGTTTATTTTTTAAAATAAGAAATCCCTTATCTTTTTTAAATCTTATTTAAAGTAGTCACAGAACACAATGATGTAATTCGTTCACCAAAGTCCCTAGTCACACAACTAAGCAGCCGGAATTGATAGACCCCCCCCCCCCCTTGTAGGCTTCTCTGGTGACAGTTTACTCCCAGGCAACATCCTGGCTGACCACCGCGGTTCCTGAAGGTTTTATTGTCACCAATGGATGACATCGTCCACAAGGTAATGAGATACTGCCGGGACATTGGTCCCTACTGATCAGGGAGGCTGTCTCTCTGTCAGTGAAGTACTGCAAGATGTTCTGAATGAGAAGAATATGTACCTCAAATTCTTGCTAAAATGTTGTATGTACTTCTTTATGTTAGGTCCGGTGTGGAATTTGTACTCCGTAAGTTGCATAGTTTTGTGATACAGCAAAATATTTTGGTATATATGGTCTACTGTAATTGTCAAAGAGCGTGTTTGTAAAATTAAACGATCTACTTTTGGCAAATCTCTTAAAAATCACGTTTAGGTTTAGATATTTTGAATTTTACGATGCTTTTTTTTTTCAAATATACTATTGAAAATAATAATATTTTTAGAAATTAAAATACCATTTTAGAAATTAATGCCAGTCCTACGAACAGATCTATAAGTCGTATTAAAGCTTTAGCTTAATATGATTAGCATCATCATAATTTTAATTGTGTTATCATTTTCTATATATTCCTTAACATATGGAGTGATAGCTTAGATTTTAAGGGGTGAAATATTTAAGTGCCTTTAACCATCTCGTAAAAGACAACGAAAACACCGAGTTATTAGCCAAAATCTGGCACGGACGCAAACACATCACTCTTTAATACATATTTCTTGAAAAAAGATACTTCGGCCAGTATAAATCTTTTTATTACCTCCTTTAATACATATCGATTTAGAAATTGACAATATTTCGGATTGATTAGAAATGTTAAAGCTAAAATGTAGAGAAGGTCCAATTAGTATTGTTTGAAACATTTATTACCAGAATAAACAAATATATTTTGATATAGGTCGTTTTTAACGGTTCTTATAAAAATTTCCAATTTTATTTATTATATTGAGCATTTTTTTACATGTGTATTTGTTCAACTTAATGCTGAAACAACAGGCCAATTTTGATTTCAAAGCAAAGTAGTAAGGTTCCACACATATATATATATACTAGACGAATGGCCCGGGCAACGCCCGGGTTTTACCCGAGTGCGTATATATTTTAAAAACGTTTTAATTCAAATACTATTCGTTACAATTATAAATTGGCGCCATGGATGTCACTCTTGTGAAACGTCCCGTTCCAAACTGTGTGTTTTTAAAATGTTTTAATTAAAATACTATTCGTTACAATTATAAGGTACTTATATATATTTAAAGGTTCTCATAAAAAAAAGGTTACCGATTTAAAAGTTTATTTTATTTTATTTAAAGAAACATATTTTCATTTAAGTATTGTTATTTATATTTTAAAAGATTAAGTAATTGTGCAAAACGATAATTGCCTTAAAAAAAAAAAGAAACATTCGCGGTGATTTTGTCTTGCATTCGTTTATACAATTATTATATATATTGGCATCATATATTAACTTTATGAACGGAAAAATATGTCCAGGGTAGCCTAGTGGTCATGGCATCTGCCCGGTAAGCGGAAAGGTCGTGGGTTCGATTCCCATCCCTTGACACTTTTTTTATTTTATCCATTCTGACCAAAATCTATCCGTGAACTTCACACAGTGAACTTCCCACAGACAGAATAAGGCAATTATATAAGTAGATCTCTTGTTACAATAGAGTTAGCCCTGCATGCCACCATGCCTACCCTGCCTATCTCTGCATCGCCTGTGGGTCCAGCGACCTGTCGTTGGCACTTGTCATGCAGCTGCATCAGGTCTCTCATTGGGGAGGCCTTCAACTTCATCCCACAGTTACTTGGTCTTCAAGGGATGATAACGATGCACTCGCCATCCTCACATTTACCAAGGCATCCATCTCCACTTTTTTTTTCTATTTGAGCCTTTTATGGTAATAAAAAGTGAGTGAATACCTCCTTATTGCCTGGAAGAAGACTTTTCCTTGTTATAAAATCCTAATAAACTAGGCATAATTGTTCATATACTTCATTTATGCTCTATCTATTTCTTTACTTTTTACCATATCATTCAATTCATTTTGAAAGTGTCAAGCAGACACTTTAACAAGTCTCCGTCACCTCAGGGTAAACGTATCATGGCTCAAAGACAAATTGAATTTCTTATGAAGAATAGCAAGACGCCCGAAGCCCTGGTTAAAGTTCAGACACTGGATCTCAACAAGGCCTTTACCAACAATGGTAAGATGGATGAGCTTCTAACCGGACTAGCTCTAAAAGGGCTATAGACACTCTAGCCAGCATGCTAATGACTTTTACGGGGAAGACAAATAGTATTCTTTTCTTGCTATTTTTCTCCAGGTTGATGTGGTTGACATCTGATTTCTGTGGGAAATAAACGTCGTATACCTGGACAACGTAGACCTCTTCCACGACTAGAATGCATCCGCAACGTCCACCGTGGGATCAGGCCTTGCCCGCGTCTTCGCTGCCGAGGTGCCATCGTCCGGCCTTACCTTCCGAAGAATATACATGAAGTTTGTCATCACCCACGTATATCATACTTCTGTAGAGTGATGTAAGTGCGCGGATCCTTGATAACCCGAGTATCTCCGAAGAGTCGCCTGAGTTTACAGATTTCCTGGACCAAGCCGACCTCATATCCCGCCAAATTCTTCGATGCGGCGCTGGAGCTTACCAGGATCGACTCCATCGGCAGGCGTCGACGTGCTTCATCTGAAAAAAAAAAAAAACTATTTCCATCAGAGTTCTACGACAGCGTTGAAACTATCAAAATTTAGACTATGCCTAGTAGGAACACCTACTGAGGGAAGTAGCAGAGCTAGCTCCTATAAGACCTTCTTGTATCGGCAAACTGTTACATCGATCGAATGGAAACGTTGATTGATAACATCTCGGGAGACGTAGCCAATCTTTTACCCCCCGAGATGTGGAACTATTGGACTAAGATACTGGCCAATCTGGTCGCGGTGATACAGTCCCTCACCCTACCGTAGACAAGTCCGGCGGTGAGAGATAGATCCAATCGCTGTCTGAGACACTGTCCGTTCCGACTGTCGGACCTCGGGCGCTCCCTACGTCGCTCTTCTCCCACGTACACCGATGACAACAACACTATCTCCGGGGCCAACTAAGATTGTTTTTCGGCTGAAGCTATAGCTGACATTCTTGCTTGGAGTTCGACAGGAGTTGGAGTAGGAATAGTTCTTTCTCACTGACGTCTCCCGCAACCAAATTAAGGCAGTCATTCATTTCTTCCAAACGGCTCAGGCTATGATGAATTATCTTGTGAGTTTGTGAAGAACTTTAAATATTAATTTGTCGAAGTTATTTCTTGTAAGTTTTGAGGCTTCTCGGCTCCGCGGGCCTTGTCCCTAATCTTCGAGTCGCAGCAAGGTCATCTTGCTGCCAGTCACACGGTGGTCCGGGTCAACAGGCACTCCAGCCAATCAGCCTCCCAGCGACTGACTACATTGCCAGACCTCGTGCCCCATTGTCAGACTCGCGCCATTCCGGGACGGTTCTCTTCCTGGAACATGGCTTGAGTGTCTGGCGATGTCTCCTCAGCATCAAAACTCCATAGCCGCTGGCTGTCATCGCTGAACCTGAAGTCAGCATTCGACACTCTGAACAGGAGTTACCTGATGGCCGTGTTGGTGAACCTGAGCTTGCCTTTTGACTTTCCTTTGAATGGATTGCTGTCCTCTAAAGACGAGGGATTGGGTAAAGTTTTCAATTAGCAACAATCGTGCCATTGAAGATCCTCATTGGCTACCATATCGCCTCTGCGTAAAGCTGTCCTCTAAAGAGAAGCAGATGCCGCCATCTAGATTGGAGATATTCACACAAGTGCTTTCTTACTTCTTAACGGGGTGAGGAAGAGCTGCGGTCAAGGCTCCGCCTTCTACAGCCTCGAAGTTGTATCTCTTCCCTGCCGTCTCAAAAGGATCCTAGGCAGCGGATGAGTGGCTTCCTATTAGGACGACATCGCTCTCTTCATCAGAGACAACGCTCAGTTTAAGCTCGTGTCAATGATCTTCGAAGAACTCCGCATGGCCTCCGGGGTGACTGTTAACTTTGATAAGATCGCAGCCTCTAATGTCGTTCCTGGACTGATACTTTCCTAGGAATCTCCTAGGGGTCCAAATTTCTGAATGTCCTTTGGGCTGCTTGAACGTCGTCGCCTCCCACACGCCATCAACATGATGGAGCTGCTGTAACATGCCAACTCTCCCTTCACCCGCGGTCCGTCCTTGGTGGGTCGAGCCCGCGTGACCAACAGCCTGGTGCTGGAGACCATCATGCACCATCTCCACGGCTACGATCTATCGGAAATTACCATTGTCTGACTACAGGGGCGGCCTGCGCACTTCGGGTTTGTGGCTTCCCGGAAGCATGTTGGCGCAACAGGTCTCCGAGGGATGCGTCGGCTTGCTAGACAAAGCGAGTCAACTTCGGTTCAACTGCGTAAAGGGGGTGCAGACTTCACTGCGCGTAACTGACTAAGGCTACTCCTGACCTATAGATCTAACCGAATTGAAGGAGGCTTCCAGCGTCTTTGAGCTGGACCACTAGGTTCTTCATCTGGCCAGTCTGAGGGTTCTGCGTGTTTGAGTCGACTACAGGTTCCTGCGGCCGCCAGACCTGCTTGCTGCAATGTCTCTTTAGCGCATCTGACCTACGTGGCCGTTTGCTAGCATCTACTCCAGTAAAACACCAGATCCAGCTATTGGACGGAGTTTCGTCTTCCAGGCCACGCCCGAAGATCCAGCTCTGCAGGTCAGGGGGCTGCTGGATGATAATGAAGACTTCTCTCACCTGAGGCCGGTCCAGTACCGGTGGGCTAACGACAGTTCGCCGGACCCACAGGCGATGCAGTACTGTTGGAACGAGGCCGAGTGGGCTGGATGGAACAAGACCTACAGTATAAGCCGCACGGCAACGTCGGCATTTTGCCCCGAGAAGGCACATCGACGGAGAGAAGACCAGCTGATGGAGATGGGGATGCTGACGTGGGGAAGCCACAGGCCCAGCAGCTGGGTGATGGGCAGTGCAGCCAGGCGTGGACGCTCCAGCATGCGGCGGGCAGTGCGGGTGGTTAGGCGCTGGAAGGCGGTGGTCGTCCCGCGCACCACGATTGTGTCCGCCAGGCTAGCGACGCGATAACATCCCCGGGAGTTCTGGGTGACCATGAAACTAGAGACAGAGAGAGGCACCATTATAATTATAAAAATTTACACAGATTTTTAATTCGAACTTAGCTCTTCAGCTTAAAGACCAAACAGCAAACATAGGCTTTTTAAAGGAAACATTAGTAAACAGAATCTGTTTGTTAGAGATTCAATTTGCTTGTGCTAATTTTAAAGGAAACCTAAAGACCAATTTCTTAAATTATTAAAGGGAAGAGGAAAAACGATTGGAAAGGCCAGATAAATCAGTAGCAAACATCCTCAGCCATTTCGCCAATTCAATCATCCAGATTGCAGCAACTAATGAGTCAAGCCTCCCCAATCACTTCTCCATTCAGAGTGTCTTTCAACATCTGATTGATGTATAAGGGGTTGGGGGGAATGTCACACATCTGAGGAGTTTAATTTTAATAATATATTTTTTCATATCTCAGGCAGAAAAAATGCTTAAAATGATGGACTTTTCATTTTGAAGATTGTGTTTTTTAATGTTATTTTACTAACTTTTATATCAAAATTACTAATAAAAAACCGTTTAATTTTTAAATGTGACTCAATTTCCTCAACTTTGTAATTGAAAAGAGTGCTAGGATAACTTCCTTATGCTTCAACTGGAAGGTCTATTGTTCTATACACTGCTCTACTTTTGCCGCCGGGATTGTCTGAGAATTGTAATGGGAGCTCAGGTCTAGAGAGGGCTTAGAGCTCTCAGAGATGCTGAATGTCTAAATTGTTTTAAATATGGCGGCCATACAGAAGCTGTGTTGAACTAAGGCTCACAACCATCGTCACACACTTCAGTGTCAAATGGATATTTGACGACACTTTACGACGCGGGAAAAGATAACAAACCTAAATCTATGTTATATACACACATATATATACAATAATTATCTTCAAATACATATAAAATATCTAATATATCCCTCTCTTTTATATATTCCAAAACTGTTCATATTTAACAATATGTCTCAAATATCTTCAAATATCATCATGTGCATATAAAAAATGAAACGGAATGTAAGATCAATTTTATAACAACAATACATATCTATAAATATTATCTATACACACATGAATAAGATGAAGAGATATGTGTGTGTTTGGCACCCATAGGTTTCCTCAATATTTGACCTATCGTGATCAAATTTAAATAAGATTTAGTATAGCAAATTTTGAAATCGGAAAATGTTGATGTGCGATGGTAGTATTGATAATACTATGTTTATTGGCCCTGTACATAGACGTACTCTTTCCTAATGCTGTTCTCTTGTGACCTTTGTGCTTGCGTGCCCCCGTAAATAATAATAATTATATATAATTAAATATTATGTGTACAATACTATTAATGCTAATAATATATAATATCTCAATTTCTATTATCACACAACTACACTACTATTTAGAATAAAATAATATAATATCATAATACACACAATTTGTTTAAATATTCGTTTGGAAAAAATTTACTCGGGTGAGAACTCCAACGAAGCCGGTTGTGCCATTGGTTTAATAAAAGCTCATATCTTGTATCAATAAATAAAACTTTTATTCTTCCAATATTTGATCCTAGAGATCAGATGTTATTATCAAATGAAATTAAAAAAAAAAAACATAGTTTAATGTATTTAAATAAAACATCATTTTTTAGGATTTTTAGCCTATTGCTATCCATCAAAAATCCTTATTCTAGAACAAGGAGAGAATTGTAGCTAGGAAGAGACACAGCGTATTGTGCCGACAGTTGAAGAACCCCGTGGCGCCCTACTTAGGTGCAATACTGATCTAACTCCATTCAGAGAATGTTCTAAATTGACAACAAACCTCGAGGTGTGCAGAGAACGACATCTAGCCCAGTCTAGACAATCCCTAACTAGCACTAGAACAACGTGCGGGGGTGGAAGACGCCAGAAAATCGATTGAAAGACGGCGGATCACCTATAAAAATACAAACGGTGAAAAAATCGATGGTGACGTCACGCCGCTAGGGGGCGGAAGGCAACATGGCTCTGGGCTGACAGCGTGATGCCTCTTCCCAGCGACAGCTCGGAGACCTCTTCGGCCGAAGGTAGGTTTCTTTTACCGCTTCTTCCATGGCACAATCTCGACTACACTTGAGATGGCCATTCGCTCACCAAGTGCTGACTCCGCGGCGGCCACCATGCTCCTCAGTCGAATGGTCGTTCTCCATATTTTGCCCTAAAGAATCGATTTTGTCGCCAAATCACAACGTACCCAATACCACCTTGGCACGACATCAGTAGACGCCAATTGAAGGCAATAATCTAATGGCTCGTTGATGATGACGACCTTGGTCGAGCGAGATGGGACCTGAATACCGGGATCTAGACGTTGGTGCTAGAGGGAAATAATGTCTGCAGCTGGATTTCTTATACCATTCGGTTACCTTCGTTATTCTTACAAGTTCACAAATGTACGTCTTAAACTGGCCATGCTTAGATGGATCTTGACCAATAGTATTATCTTGAAATGGAACTCTAGAGTTCAAAATGTGTAGCTATAATGAAATAATAAAATATAATTTTTATGCCTGTGGGTGCTCTCAGAAATGGGAAAGAATATTAAACTTCGATATTAGGGATGGTATTACTCAAATGTAAACACAATATACACAACACGTACGGGTTAAAAAATAATACCAAAAATAGTAAAGGCTATGTTAATTAGTGTGTTCTCTCATCTTAGTTTAGCTTTGTGTTCGAATTACTATCACGAAATACTGCAAGATAGTCAATTTGGCACTAAATCCAGCGGTTTGGGAAAGAGATAAACATCTTCATACATCGCGCTACTGAGGATAGGGATTGAACCATATGACCAGAAGTAGACCATTTAAAATGTCCAACACCATTCAACGGACATGTCGTGAGAGTTGTCCGGGATCCAGACGACGTCATGCACCAAATGTCAGCCGACACGCTCCAGCGTACACACACCTCAGCAAGATTCGAATGCTACATTCGTCGGTTCTACATTCTTATCTGCCCTTAGAATGGTGGTGTCCAAGAAATTTCTCCAGAGTAGATCATTCCTAGATTCTTCTTAGGTCGGTACTTGGAGATTGTTTCTCATCATTCTATCTATGTCGGAGTTATCAAAAAAGATGTTTCATTACCTGATGGCAAGTTTTGAGTATTAAGAACTCGGGCCGATTTAAATAAATAACCAGAAAAGATATATAAACGTCTTGAACGGCGCAAGAGACTAGACACGAGATATAATCATGGCTATAGCTGAGGAAACCTACACACTAATTAATTTGATCTTATTTTCTTTAATTTACAAATTGTAGGGGGGAGATAGATCATGTAAACAACATTGTCACACGGTTCAGAATTTCCGTTATGTCCATTTTAACCCCCGTTTATTTCAATCATCCAGTTTACTGTTTCTATCTCTTTATCCGAGCATACACCTTAACTAGCTTTCACGCCAGAGCCATATCTCCTACAGTGATGTCATACATTGGCCTATCATTCATTGTTGTTGTTATTTTTTACTCTGGATTAATGCTCCGCAACACCTTTATATACTTACGGTGTTCTTACATTTATCTCAAAACAACACACATACAAACACACTTAGATAATATTTAAATGATAGGAATTATAAATACAATATACAAAATTAATTTGGCTCATTCTCATTATATTAGCAAATAGATATATTAAAGAGATATTATTTAATATAATTATAATTAATTGAAAATAGTTATTCTCTTGTTTTAATAATCGTTTTTTAGGTATCTGTTTCACACAGACTCTTGTCTTGCACATAGCAGAGTCTCACGCCACACCACTGTACACACCGCGGTTAGAGAAAACTGGTCTAGTGGTCTAAAGGAAGTTGTCGAGTGTGTTTGCCCACAAGTAGGGTGTACGATACAATGGGAGCCATGTGACTAATCGCTGCACATGCGGTGAATGTTAAATCGCAACACCAATCCCATAGTTATACGATAGAAACATAATCTCTCTCTGCTCTTGTAACCCGGAAAGACTTCTAGAGCCACGTACAAAAGTCGCGATATTACTGGCCATAACTAAGAATATAAACATTGACAATGACATATAATACAATTATTCATAATTAGCTTTAATAGGAAAATTAAGAGAGTATGTTTACACACATGTTATAGTTTGTATTCTACAGAAAAAAACAACAAATATTTAAAAATACAAACAAAATATTTTATAATAAAAGTGACCCATTAAAAATTACTTTTGTGTTAATAATAACAGAGGCATGCACTTCTTCCCTGGAACTGTTGGAAAACTGAGAAGGAAGAAGAAATCCCTCGAAATATTTTGAACTTTTTTTAATATATAGATATATGTAGAATTAATGGTCGCCAATTACTTTTGTGCCGGGGTCTGTTTCTAAACAAAGGTCTTGTGTTGTTAGATGTTTAAAATGACTTAAACCTCAGAACAACAGCAATTTCATTGTTACAGGTTTTTCCCGTCAAAGTGGAACCTTAGAAAAAAGTTTACTCAGGGACCATCGGATTGAGTCTCTATGGCCTAAAATCCAGACAAAGACATTTGCAGCCACATTATGGATTTAAATATATTTTTTATGCGCGGTGAAAAAAAAACGGTGACGGTTAGCACTTCCCTCGACAAGGATGGAATAGTCTTCAGACCCAACACAACGGCTGAGATTTCCCTTTTTAAAAGGCGAATAAAGATATTTTCTTCTACAATAAAAAATATCCCCCAACACACTTAAATACGAGAGGAAAACAAAAACCAAGTTCCTTGATGAATTAACAAAAGGGCCGAGTTGGCATCCGGCCAGCGGATATAAAAATGAAATAAAATAATAAAGCTGTTAGAAACTGATTAGTGTATTTGGCTGTACGTCTCGGCTGTTTCCAAGGAGAGGATTTTATTCCTCAAATAATAAAACAAAGAAACTCGGGGCAATGATCCTTGAAACCGACGATAACCCTCCTTGGTTATGAAGTGCCGCCATTTTAAGACGGTTGTTTTATGACTTGGTCCCAGACATATAGCATAAATGTGTCGGTTTGTTTCCTGCAGCCATACCTTTTTTCGGCATAGTCTTAAACTGCCGGTTTATTGCTGTTTTTGAAATTTCATATCTTTCCTAAATGAAGTCTTAATTCTGGTTTGGCATAGTCTTGAACTGCCGGTATATTGCTATTTTTCTAATTTCTATATGCTTCATAAATGTAGTTTTAATTCTGGCTTTCGCCACCATACCTTTCTCGGCATAGTCTTGAACTGCCGATTTATCGTTGTTTTTCCAATTTTATATCTTTCATAAATGTAGATTTAATTCTGGTTTCTGCCACTATACCTTTCTCAACATCCTGAACTACCGGTTTAAAATATTTTTGGATCTTCTATATCTTTCTTAAATGTAGTTTTAAATAATTCTGATTTCTGCACTCACACCTTTCTAGACAGTCTTATACTGGGGGTTTAGTATTAATTTTGTGTCCTAGTCTTTAATATATTACAAAATTATATCCTTTTATTTATTTTTTTTAGCGCTATGACGATTCTTTACATAGTATGAACTCCCAGTTTATTGTTGTTTTTGCATTCTGTATCGTTTTTAATTTATTGTCTCTACATTATCTTTCTAGACATAGTCATGGACATATGGCCTTGATGGTTCTCTGCATCCTAATCATCTATCTTTATAATTTAAACGCACAGACTCTGAGAGAGCCCAATGTGGAAACAAAGGAGAAAGCTGAGAATGTGAGGAAAATCTTCACATGAATAATCTCTCCTTGCATCTGGGATCATTCTATAATCTTCCAAAACTGTTCCAAAAACTTTAATATACGTCTTAAACAGCCAATAAGGGTGTAAATTCTTTCTCAACTCAGTGGTTACAGAGAGCATCGAGACACTATATTAGGCATGACAACGCCAAACATTTATGCATATCTGAGGACCCACTAGACTTTAACTCATATGGCACTTCCCACACTTAATACTTGGTGTTAATTACTCCCCAAATGACCAAACAGACTGACACCAAATCTTAGAAGAAATCAATAGCCATTATCGTCCCATTTTTCAACAAAAACGACCATAATAATGAAGAAATGAACAATAACTAACAAACTCTATTGGAAGTATAAAATTGCTGACTGAATCAAATTTACAGTACAATCAATCCTCAAGACTATAACTGCAACAAACGATAAACAACAAATGGAAGCAAAGGAAAAACCACAGTAAGTAAACAAACAGAAGGCACACAAACTTTGTAAAAACAAATAAAATAAAATAATCTAAAAGGGATCTCTCTGCTCAACAACATGGAAATACCATCACAGAGGACGAAGACAAAACTCTTAGCGAACCCAGATATCAACTCTCTTTGCAGAACACGATACAAATCACCAAAATAAGTGATAATAATTATTTACCATTTAAAAAGATAATAAATAAGGTTTGAACCCCATACCATTCATATTTATTATACAAACTATTATTACTGCATGAACTAAAAGAAGCTTTAAACAGATTGTCCCATAATAAAATTCCGGCTCGGACGTCATAACGGATAAAATGATAACACATTTAGAAACTAATGATAGAACTCCTTCAAGAAACGCAATCACATAAAGCTGGGGGAAAATCACCCATCGGAATACAGGCCAAAATCATTAACCTCTATAACTGTCAACTCATGGAACGCATGATACTGAGAACATATTCAATACTTTAAGAACAAAAACAAGCCACAAAATAACAGACAGCTTCCAAGAACACAATAAAACTATAAATAAGAATGTGTATTTCGCACACAGAAAAAGAAAGTCCAAGATGGTAAAATGTAAAAGGTTTAGCATAGCATTAGCTCTTTCAGAGATCTTAGGCAGGCCTTTGATTGAAGGTAGGACTAACCAAACACACCTGGAATAAAGAGGTAAAATATTAGATGTATTGGGTCCTTCCTGACTAGAAGAATCTTCCAGGCTACCCTCAAAGAAACAGCATCAAAATCAGTAGACGTATTCAGGATTTACCTCAGGAACTTATTGTCACTCTTTTATCAGTATCCATCTACTTGAATGACTTGGAGTCTAATATTACAGAATACTGCGACTTGGCTCTCTATGTCAACAACATCTGGATATTATAAAGAAACCTTAAGGAACTGATTATTGGGATGGATAATCTAGACAAGGAAGCGAAGAAAGCACATGACTGCCTTAAAATCCTTATCTCCAGGATTTGATCTATTTATCTTCAAACCATAGATTGGTGGGCAGTGTTTCTGTCCTCTCGGAGCTTGTCCGTCAATTCCATTCTCGACAATGTCGGTAAATGATCCGACGTTACCCTCAAAAGACTTAGCCATAAAATGCCACACACGCAGGGTTATAAAACAAAACAAAAACTATATATTTTCATATATGAGATGTTAGATTCGAATCTTTATTAAAGGCTTTGATTTGAGAAATTTTATTTTAATCTCTCTCAAAGTTGTTTTATATTAATCACATATTGAGATATCAGTTAATAGTAAAATCTTTATATTATCGGAATCTCATACGCGCGCTTGATCTTATTATGTATTTGTACATTTTTGCGACGATTGAATGGATAGATTTCATTACACCCCTGACTAGTTTTGAGATAGATTTAATTACAACTATCTTTGAGATTCACTATTAGAATATTCCAGTTTTAATATAGGTACCACATGACCAAGCGTTTTCATGGTAAAGAGAGATAATTACAATGAGAATAAAACTTTTTGTTTCCAAATTTTTAGTGTTGACATCCACCAATAATGAAGGTTAACCAACAGAACACTTTTGGCGCCTCGTACTCTCCATGGTAACTTGACTGCCTCTGTTGAAACTTGCTCTTTTCCTTCCTGCAGTTTATAACCTTCGAGAATTTGTCCTTAACGATTGATGGAAAACCATTGTTTATTTGTTTGTAATAAAATTATTGAACTCAATTCGACAATTTCATTCAGACCAACTACATACATTGACATATACTAAACAAGTTGTTAAGACATTTTAAAAATTTAAATGTTAATTCCTATTTTCTCTAATTGTTTGTTCCGGTGTTTTTTCGATTAATATTTATAAAATTCAAAGAAAAGTCTAAATACTAGTTTCTAGGTGTAAAACAATATCTATTTGTAAACACATTAATAAATAAGTGAAAATTCCCAATTAAATTAATATCAAGCATTTTTTCATAATACCCAAGTCTATCGTTGTGAAATTTCAACTTGGCGAACAGGTAAATTAACACAGGAGTGCCATTTCCTCAATCAGAATTTATTTTGGACGAATATGGAAGGAACTAGAACTAGTATGTGTGTGGTTTATGATAAATTGTTAAAATAAAAATAGAATCCTCAAACAGCGATTCGATAAATAAACCAACCTCTGGAAACCTAATTCCAATCAACCTAACCACATTTATACAAACTGCCGAGTGAATCTATAATAATTGTATATAATTTATCCCTAAACTTACTCACTATACATATGTATATTTATTCTATTATGTAAATATAGATTAGTGATGTTTTATAATTCAAACTTAGCTAGAGATTTATGTAATGGTTTGTTACTGAAGTGCTGGAAGGTCAGCCAAGCAAACATCGCCCAACCAGGAAATTTACCTCCCAATAATACAACAGCAGGTGGCTCCTACATCTACATGTCCCGCTGATGATCACTCAGCTTTCTTCACGGAGGTTTCTTGTACAATTTCTCGTGATATTACATACATAGTTGTTAAAAATAAAAATGGCATATCCAGACCAGGAGCATATGTGTTTTACAAATGGCGCTCTGCCTTCTGTAAAGCCCATGTGCTTCTGGTCAGGATATGCCATTTTTATTTTTAATATCAACACCTAACCTTTGTTTTTTTTTTCTATGAAATTTTCATACATAGTTGTAGGCAAACTTCTATATTATACCACAATGGTTCTCACGGGTTTATTAAATTTAATTTGAAGTCTCGAGATATCGTTCAACCAGCACCCATCATCCACCATGTACGTATTATTTCAAAAAGTTGTTTTTCATACATGAATAATGTAATATATAGTTTCTCTTCTCAATATCATAATTATTTAAAATATGTAAATAATAGTCTGTATATAAAAATAGTATTTATTATTAATTTGCTAACGTGGTAATCCTGTTGAAGGACTGACAAGTCCGAAAGCTTGAAAATAAAAAAGTTTGCATAAGAAACTCAGCCCTGGAATTTTTATTTATTTTATAATAATACACACATAATTTCTTTAATTAAAAAGGCATATATTGGATCAAAATATCATTTATTTTACGAATATTTCAGTTGGCTGAACGCCAACCTTTATCAAGGTGTTATAACATATTTAATGTATTTGATATTTTGATCCATAATATGCCTTTTTAATTAAAGATTTATTTATGGATTGCTCTATTTTCAATATATAATTTCGTGTCATCCTTGCGCAGGGGCCATGCTAAACTTCTCTGTATTGTTCCAATTTTAGTAGTTGTACTGCCGAATAAGCATGTACCTTACATGTGTATATTACTTTCTTTTTACACAGCGTGTATATTACATACATAAGACTTTTAATTATCCTTATACCTAGTATATCCTGTATGAAACTAATTGTCTTAATAGAGACATTCTATATGCTATCTCCAGGAAATGCCAGCTTTCAATAAAAAATAAAAAGATAAAGGGGAAAACAACAACAAAAACTTTAGTTACACATAGAAATACTAACAAAGGATTGATAAATGGATTATACAAAGCGAGAACAAAAGATCTCGTTTGTTCCCTTTTTTTCTGTCTTTTAATGTGATCCTTATTTTTGCAGTCTTCTTATGAATTGATAAAATGAAAATTCTGAGATTTTTATCGGATTTGTGAATTCTCTAGATATTGCTTTGAAAGAGAGAAGGGATTTTTTTTGTCATTTTCTTTATTTCTCCGTATAGAAAAGTTTTTGAAAAATAATGAAAGCAGCCTGGCCTGGGTTGTATCTACAGAAATCACAGATTAAGATGCCAGTTTTCTTTCTATATTTCTTTCGGGAAAAAAACGTTATTCTCTTCTGTGATTAATCTATTTTGTTGTTGTTGTGTTGAGAGTGGAGCACAAGAAAACAAATAGTACTCAATCACATAAGTGATAAGTTAGATGTCGCCGGTAGAGCACGAGGTGACGGAGTACGTTCCTCCACGCCGGGATGTCGCCGGAACAGTACGAGGTGACGGAGTACGTTTCTCCACCCCTGGATGTCGCCGGAACAGTACGAGGTGACGGAGTACGTTTCTCCACGCCGGGAGGTCGTCGGAACAGTACGAGGTGACGGAGTACGCTCCTCCACGCCGGGATGTCGCCGGAACAGTACGAGGTGACGGAGTACGTTCCTCCACGCCGGGATGTCGCCGGAACAGTACCAGGTGACGGAGTACGCTCCTCCACGCCGGGATGTCGCCGGTAGAGCACGAGGTGACGGAGTACGTTCCTCCACCCCGGGATGTCGCCGGAACAGTACCAGGTGACGGAGTACGCTCCTCCACGCCGGGATGTCGCCGGTAGAGCACGAGGTGACGGAGTACGTTCCTCCACCCCGGGATGTCGCCGGAACAGTACGAGGTGACGGAGTACGTTCCTCCACGCCGGGATGTCGCCGGAACAGTACCAGGTGACGGAGTACGTTTCTCCACCCCGGGATGTCGCCGGAACAGTACGAGGTGACGGAGAGTACGTTCCTCCACGCCGGGATGTCGCCGGAACAGTACGAGGTGACGGAGTACGCTCCTCCACGCCGGGATGTCGCCGGTAGAGCACGAGGTGACGGAGTACGTTCCTCCACCCCGGGATGTCGTCGGAACAGTACGAGGTGACGGAGTACGTTCCTCCACGCCGGGATGTCGCCGGAACAGTACCAGGTGACGGAGTACGTTTCTCCACCCCGGGATGTCGCCAGAACAGTACGAGGTGACGGAGTACGTTCCTCCACGCCGGGATGTCGCCGGTAGAGCACGAGGTGACGGAGTACGTTCCTCCACGCCGGGATGTCGCCGGTAGAGCACGAGGTGACGGAGTACGTTCCTCCACGCCGGGATGTCGCCGGAACAGTACCAGGTGACGGAGTACGTTTCTCCACCCCGGGATGTCGCCGGAACAGTACGAGGTGACGGAGTACGTTCCTCCACGCCGGGATGTCGCCGGAACAGTACGAGGTGACGGAGTACGTTCCTCCACCCCGGGATGTCGCCGGAACAGTACGAGGTGACGGAGTACGTTCCTCCACGTCGGGATGTCGCCGGAACAGTACGAGGTGACGGAGTACGTTTCTCCACCCCGGGATGTCGCCGGAACAGTACGAGGTGACGGAGTACGTTCCTCCACGCCGGGATGTCGCCGGAACAGTACGAGGTGACGGAGTACGTTTCTCCACCCCGGGATGTCGCCGGAACAGTACGAGGTGACGGAGTACGTTCCTCCACGTCGGGATGTCGCCGGAACAGTACGAGGTGACGGAGTACGTTTCTCCACCCCGGGATGTCGCCGGAACAGTACGAGGTGACGGAGTACGTTCCTCCACGCCGGGATGTCGCCGGAACAGTACGAGGTGACGGAGTACGTTTCTCCACCCCGGGATGTCGCCGGAACAGTACGAGGTGACGGAGTACGTTCCTCCACCCCGGGATGTCGCCGGAACAGTACGAGGTGACGGAGTACGTTCCTCCACGCCGGGATGTCGCCGGAACAGTACGAGGTGACGGAGTACGTTCCTCCACCCCGGGATGTCGCCGGAACAGTACGAGGTGACGGAGTACGTTCCTCCACGCCGAGATGTCGCCGGAACAGTACGAGGTGACGGAGTACGTTCCTCCACGCCGGGATGTCGCCGGAACAGTACGAGGTGACGGAGTACGTTCCTCCACCCCGGGATGTCGCCGGAACAGTACGAGGTGACGGAGTACGTTCCTCCACGCCGAGATGTCGCCGGAACAGTACGAGGTGACGGAGTACGTTCCTCCACGCCGGGATGTCGCCGGAACAGTACGAGGTGACGGAGTACGTTCCTCCACGCCGGGATGTCGCAGGAACAGTACGAGGTGACGGAGTACGTTCCTCCACGCCGGGATATCGCCGGAACAGTACGAGGTGACGGAGTACGTTCCTCCACGCCGGGATGTCGCCGGAACAGTACTAAGTAACGATAGGTTCCGCCACACAAGCGAGTCGAGGTAGAGGAGGTCCAGGAGATAGAGTGGCAGGCTGTTCCTCCATATTGCGGCGACCACAGAACAAGGCGATATCTTTATTAAGGGAAGCCGCGGGCGGGGTAATGAAGACAGCTCCCTAATTAATATAAACGAGGAGGGCCATGTCCGGGGAATAGGGTGGATATATTGTTTCCTCCTGGCGCAGTGCCAAGGTAATCTCTCGGCCGCTGACTGCCACATGGTCTGGCCACTGTCCCGCATCTACCGGATTCTACGTCTTCTATAGATTTATATGATACAAACACAGTAATTAAAAGGGCTCTCTCTCTCTCTCTATCCTTATAATTAATATATATGCCTAAAGTTACGAGAGGATGATGATCTTGTACCAAAAGTGGCACCTCTCCCTTTAAAACTTCATTAAAACAATGCATCTGATTTAGTACCCAGTACAAAACGTAATGGTGGTTATAAATAATGAGTCTTAACACACCAAGTTTGGCAAATTCAGACTAAAGCAATCCTGTATACCTTGTTTTCGGACTATAGCCCTCATCGGTACAGGGGCAATTACGAGAGGAGCTATGAAATCGGTCGAATTGGTCAATAACGTGTTTGAACTGGTGAAGTGGCAGGAACGATTTTCAGGTTATAAACAAACTATAATTGCGGAAGGATGGTGTTCATATAATAAAAGTGGCACCTTTCTCTCTTATATATATTATAAACTTTAAAATACTTCCTCCCCAATACCAGAAATATTCTGATATTGTCTGATAACAGGCCACACGAAGTTTCCAACAAACAGCACATCACCACCTCATCTAAAGACATATTTGAAAGCAACAAG
Source organism: Cordylochernes scorpioides (assembly GCA_030710605.1). Taxonomy (NCBI): domain Eukaryota; kingdom Metazoa; phylum Arthropoda; class Arachnida; order Pseudoscorpiones; family Chernetidae; genus Cordylochernes; species Cordylochernes scorpioides. Next base: position 29,646,696 of record CP092863.1, on the reverse strand, counting down.
TTGTCGAATTTTATCGAGATGTACATGATGAGTTATTTTTTGGGGTCAAATAACATTTAACATTTCATAAATATAGAGGCTGCCTGGCCCGGCATTCATATTTCTTTTAAAAAATAGACACTTCGGCCAGTAAATATTTTTATTACCTCCAGATGTACTGGTCGAAGTGTCTATTTTTTAGAAAAAAAATAATATCTCAGTGTAAAGTTTTAAACTCTTAGCAATCCTTTGTTTTTATACGAGCACTTATTTTATACCAGTGTCGCCAGAATACACCTTGGGGAAAATTTTCCTATCTACACTTCGATTATGAATAAATAAATTAAGACACTAATATTATATTTAAGATCAAAGCCATTATGCCTTTTTATTTTAAGTTTTAAAACTTCATAATGGGAAAATATATTTATATATATTCAGGAGTTTGTAATTTTACTCTTTTTTCAATAAAATTCCTCAAATGTTCAAAAGTGTTTTCAAAGTTTGTTCTGGGTGAAAAGACGATTAAGAGCCCCAGCTATGTAAAAGATGTGATCATTAAGTAGGGAGATGAGGTTGTTGAATTTCATATATTATAGTAGATACTCAAATACAACACAACTTGTATTCTTCAAAGTATGATCCTTGCGCTACCCAACAATGTTCCCATCTTTTTTTTTTTTTTTTTCATCTGCTCAAAACATAGAGCAAATTTGTTTTTCGGAATGGTTATTAAATTTAACTTCGGGTTTTCTATAATTGCACTTACATCATCTAAATGTTTACCCTCCAAGAAATATTTTATCTTAGGGAAGAAGAAAAAGTCACAAGGGGAGAGAGTTCAGGGGGATAGGGAGGATCAGGAAATAGGTGGGTTTCGTTTTTTGCCAAATATTGAGAACCGAAAGCGCCTTGTGAGGTCGAGCATTATCGTGGAACAGGATCCATTTTTTCTCCCATATATCAGGTCCAATTGCTTCACCTAAACGACGAAGAATATCCAAATACAATGTATTGTAGTTGAATCTTCTTCAAAAATTTCTGTCAACAAGACCTTCAAAAAAAGTAATCAACAAACTTTTGATTTTGTTCTTCTTAATTTTTTGGCCTTGGTTGTATCCGTTCAACCCATTCACTTGAATGGCGTTTTGTCTCCGAGTCGTACGCGTGTCTCATCACCTGTGTTTATTTGTTTCAGCAGGTCTGGGTTATTCTGGTATCTTCCCGAAGATTTTTACAAATTGAATTTCTAGCCTCTCGTTGTTAACAATATAGGGGCAAACCGAGTTGCTACTCTCTAACCATATTTAATCCATCGTTTATTATTGATTACACCAACCCCTACGATATCTATAATTGTCTGATCATCTCTCTGATTTGGATTCTAGGGTTTTTTCTCAAAAGGCTTTTAATGGTGCACGGTCGACCAGGTCGAACTTCGTCAAAGGGATTTGTTCTTCCATTTTTCAAGTCGGCGTACCAATTGAAAACCTATCTCTGCTATAAAATCCATATCCACACGTCTCTTTAATTAAATCATCCATTTCTGAAGCTGTTTCACCGAGTTTCAAAAAAAATTTAATAGCGATTCATTGCTCGATAAAACTATCGTTTTGGATAAAATATTTCAAAGAACTTTCTGGCAATGCTCGCTTTATAAAATAAATTCGAATCACAAGCGCTTGGGTCATGGTGTCAAATTATATATTAGTTTAAAAAGCTTTTAGATCATGAAGATTAATATTAAAAAGTTTATATTGTCTTATTTTTATTATATATTTTTAAAATACAGCCTTGTCTCTACTTAATGATCACGCCTTGTATTATCGGAGAATATAGGTTCGGTTCATCGAACCATTTTAATCACGCGACAGTTCCTTTAAAGAGAATGCTCATTTACATTGAAGTATATAGATTGTGGGGTATAGTAAGAGAGATATATTATTTATTAAAATTGTATTGTGCGTGGTCTCTATGTAAATTGAAACAAATTAACGTAGATGTTCGTCGACCATGCATAGACATAGCGAGATCCATATCTGTCGACACATTGCCCTTCCATACAGCCTCTCGCTGATAACTTTTTCCATTCCATCTAATTGCTAGATGGGCCAAGATTGCAGACAGCACTTGAGAAACGTTCTTCCAACGGACTCTTAGATATGGCTCCAACTCCAGCTGTCGTCACTGGATGAAAAGTAAAGTTACCTTTAAGTGGTTGCCGTCAATTCTACACACACAATATCTGTTTGTATGGTTCTTAGATAAATATAAAATGTTTGGAGTTTTAAAATCCATTGTGACATCTCAGCGATAAGCTTGCTTCTTTCAAAATAAAAATCCCTCAAATGTATGAGGAAATGGGATTCAGTATGGGAGAAGAGAAATCAGAAAAGATTTTAAAAATTCATAAGCAAATTTGAACGCTCATTAATGTAATTAACAACATTTCACATTGATAAATGTTTTCTAAAATTTCATTTTTGAAACATCCTGATAGGTCCCTACTACGTCAATATTTTATCTTGAGAAACCCCCAATAAGGATAATTAAAATGGAAAGGAACATAACTATTAATTTCCGGGCTAATATTTTTAGTCATTAACTTAATTATTGTGTTTATTATTCAATATTGAGAAGTTAGATGTAATTTGATGTTATTTTCTGTTAATACGGCTCTATAACCTTCTCTTCCCTTCGTTAATTTTTCTAAGATGAAGCCAGGGGCCTGTGTGGCTTCACAGAGGCGAAGGAGTGATGTTCCAACAAACTGTTTCTCAATTTTCTTCCATTAGTAAAAACTTTATCAAGTAATTATATCAACTAAAAATATTAAAATTTCCAAATACGATCAGAGTTTCTAATAACACCTAACAGATTTTCACAAAAGCTTTTATTATATCGGCCAAAAATTTTAAGCATTTCTAAAAGTGCATATTCTTGCAAAAAAAGGAAATACCTGTAGAATCTTTGGATCTTCCCCGAAATTTATTCTCAAGATTGATGATCGCGTTTTTGTCAGGTCAATCCAACTGGGCAGAATAAACCAGAAACTGAGGTGACTCCGTGTCTTGGCACTGGAACTCCAGCCGGATCACAGCTAATGGCTGTCAAATCGATCAGGAAATTTGCCAATTAATTTCTAATCGCTTCCTCACGCAACATTTACCACCGTGGTTTTATAATGAAGCCATTTGGTAGGTTCAAGCACCTCATTGTTAGCGCCTTGATGTGCTTCATTTACAATGCTGAGAACAGATGCCGTCGTGATTTGCATTGATGAGGACATTAAATCAAAGGCCATCTCAACTTACCTGGGCTTAATTGATATCTCATAACATGGATATATTAATCAGGGCAAGTGACCTAGCTGCCCTTAGTTTGATTCTTGGTAGTTTGGTTAGTGGATCAGATAAATAGATAGCAGACATCACATTGTAGTTTCATCAACACACAAAATCGTACTGTGAAAAACGCCCTAATTAAATAAAAATGAGAGAAAACCGTGGCTTCAAACAAAGACTGGAAGTTTGCTTCTAATCTGTCTTTGTCAAACAGACTATCATCCGATATTAGACAGGCCATATTGGTTAGCTCGAGTACATACCTTCCGTTCTCAACATGCAATAGTCTCTATTTATTCTGTCAATGCTGGATGGATTAATATGTTGCAACTAAAGTATACTTATAATTTATAGAAATTAATTTATCTTATTTTCCCACTTTCCGTCTATTTTATATTTTTCTCAGCTTTTCCTGGAAATGTTAATTAAGCTGTATCGGCCAGGGAAGCCTCGAGATGTTTTAATCTTTGGTCTAACTTCTCTCTCCGCCCCCTTTTCAAGAGATGAAGGCATTTATCGATTTTATTCGATGGAAAAATATTCATTTTAATCAAAAACTTTTGTCTGGGCATGAATCAAATATTAATCTCGTTCTTCTTTTGAGCCAGAATCGTGTTCAATACCAGACATAAAAGGCAACCTTAAAATTACCCTGACTAGGTTATATTTCCTTATGAAGCTTTTGATGAATACAATGGTATTCAAGAAGCTTTGGCATCAATATTCAGAGATATCACCAAAATTTATAAGAATTTTTATTTCCTTATAAATGTTTGTTATTATAGTAATGAATTGTAGCGTTACTACTACTATTAATATAGGTTTAAATAATATAAGTATATATATATATTTGTTTAATACAAAAAAATATTGCACGAAAAAAAAAAAACACATTCACCCGGGATTTTTCCTGACGAAGCCGGGTTATTCTTCTAGTATTCTATATGCCATTCTCTGCCATAACGTTTTCTTAAAGAGGAGAATATCTCAATTATACAATGAAGATGTCGCCCCCAGAATGTGTCTGCATTTTATTTTAATAAATGGTCATTTATGTAGGTGTAAGGTTATTTCTCCATTAATTTCATATTTCCACCTCGCTAGAGAGTTTCTCCAGGGAAGGACAAGAAGGTAATAATAATAAATGACTCGAGCGCCTTCTAACCAAATGTCTTTTAGAAAAAAAAATGGCGAAAAGTTTTGCGTCTTAAACGAAATTACTTTTGTCCGACTCCCTAATAACTTCTGGGGAAAAGAGCTATTACTCTTTCAAGTTAGGGGTTTCCAAATTATTTAGAAGATTGCAAATTGGAGAGAAGCATTTGCATATAATAAAAGAACTCTACATTGGTATATCAACGTACGTGTACAGTTTTTTTATTTTATATATTTTTTAATACCATTTTTTTTGTTTAAATATTATATTTTTTATTTTCTATTATAGTGAAAGTCGAGTATTAAGGAAAAGCTCGGTTATTGGGTAAAGCGCTTTTAAAAAATGTTTTTCTTAACAAACATTTTTTCTTATTTTAAGAATTACACAAGGTAACTATTGCTCGCACAAAGAAGAGCATATTTTGAAGAGGATTTTTATAGGTTTCTTTTGTGTGGTATGGAGGCCTGGAAGGCTCCACTCAGCACCACACCTCCGAACACAAACAAACGCTGGAGACCTAACTTTAGCTCGAAGGGATCCTCTTTCTGTTCATCTGGTCTCTTCTTGTTGACGGCAGGTCCATGATCCTCCTGGTTAGCTGGTCTTCTTGTTCACGGCAGGTCCCACACAGATATTTCTGTTCATCTGGTCTCTTCTTGTTCACGGCAGGTCCCACACAGATATTTCTGTTCATCTGGTCTTTTCTTGTTCACGGCAGGTCCCACACAGATATTTCTGTTCATCTGGTCTTTTCTTGTTCACGGAAGGTCCCACACAGATATTTCTGTTCATCTGGTCTCTTCTTGTTCACGGCAGGTCCCGGGTTCTCAGGCCGCGTTAGACAAATTTACGAGGTCTAAACCAGCAGTCACAAAGTCCTGCCAATCTTACAATTTAATTTATTTGATTTGGTTCAAAATCGTTTAAAACGACGACGTTTCTTTACCTCTATTTACATATTTTATTAAAGATCTAAACACACAACAAGATCTTCATTACGATCCCAGCGATTTTTAAAATCTCGTGATTTTGAATAGAACCAACGAGTTACTTTAGCATTATGTTGATAGTGCGTGAAACAGTCCCGTGCCTTAACATGGTTCCAAACCCAACTTTTAGGAATATTCTTTAAGCCCGGTCCTAAATCTTTGATAGGTAGAGATGGTGTTCCGACACGTGCCGGCGGCTATCTACCCCGCTGGTTAATTAGTTACCCGACTATCCATCATGGCGGCCAACTAGTCCACTCGACGCACAGAAACAAAATCCATAGCATTTCTATAATGGCCTTGGTTACCATGGTAGACTGAGTGTAACCACACGGCTGGCCACACGCCACTCACGCAGCGAGCGACCTTTGCAATGTGGCTGCTGAGTGGAGGGATTGTGTGGCCTGCCGATTGAATAGGCTCTGGTTTACTTGGGCCAGTTGTACCTGCCATGTATACCTGGCACTAACGTGGCTCGCGTTTATATCAACATGGTCTATTTGTATTTCTCTCTCTTTCATTAAATAATAAACCATCGTCCCATTTAGTGATCTAGAAAAACGTCAACTGATTTTTGATGAGAAATAGGTGGATTAACTCTCATTTATAAATATAGATCAATAATTGCCCCAAAGACACTCCATATTAATCGTCCTTGATGAAGTTTTCGTTGACTATTTTCCTAAGCGCTGTACTTGGCCTAAGTTTGGTCGCGATTTGATTTTTATATATAAGCATTTCTTGATTATAAAAAGAGATCCGAGTAGATATTTATTTATATATATATTTGTTGGATCTGAAGCAATTGAGCCAAAAGCAAAGGAGTTCCCAAAGAATCACAAAGTGGAATATCGGCTTAATTATCAGGGGAGAATCTTTAGGATTTTAGGATACGGAACAAGAGAATTATTCTAGAAAAGTTATTGTCCTGATAACTAAAAAATGGACATTTCTAGGATTATATTACCCAGGATAAATCAAGTTTTCTAGAGAGAATTCGAAATACTTTGTCCGGTACAAGACGTATTCTTGAGGTATTATTGTTCTGAACAAAGGAGACATTCTTGAAATATTTTTGCTCGGTATAAGGGATATTTTTAGGAACTATTTTTGAAAGAAAGTAAGTAATTTCTGAATAATTTTGCATGTGTGTGGAACAAGACGTAATTTTGAGAAGTTATTGTCAAGAACAAGGAAGGTTTAACAAAAAAACATGCTTGGAACAAGGCTTATTCTAGGCATATTATTGGCTGGGACAAAACGTATATTCCCTAGAATTCTTTCTCTAAATTGTTAGGTCAGCCATGGGATATTTTTCAGGACTGGCACTCACAGAATTCCTGCTCGAGTCAGGGTTGAGAGAATATTTCGCACTATTTACACAAAATCCGGTTTTAGAGAAGCTTCCTGCTCTAAAAACCAAAGAATATATTTGACATCTCTTGTATAACGACTTCAAAATATATAATTAAAATTCCTCAAATTGAATTTATATTGAGCGTCTTTTGGATTATATTTGACCCAAATTTTCACGCGTATAATAACTTGAAATTAAAGACTCAAGGAATTTGATGAATAATTGCTTAGTCTTTTTACAAATTTTAAACAGTATAAAGTATATATATATTCAAATGGCATTCACAAAATATTAAAGCAAATACTCATTTTTTATATTTACATCTCATACAACGGGAAATTTAGAAAACTTTAAATCGTCTGTTAAAAAAAAAGAAAGTTGGTGACTTTTCCAAGTTTTCGTTAACGACTTTCCCATTTCTAATTTTTGGTTCGTCGCGCTTGGGCTGCTTTCAGAGCTCAGCAAAATTTCTTCAAATAATTGGCAGGTGTTTTGACGGTGGTGTCTTTTATCCAAAAAGTATAGTCTTGGAGTTGAAGAACTCTTTTATGGAAGATGGTCTGGGTCTTTCAAATATGGATAATATTTTGTTTTGCATTAATTTCTTCAAACAATTGGCGAAGATTGATCACTATTTATAAGAACCTTATTGCAATGATTTTGTAATTCTAGTGGCTGTGAAAAATGGGTCGAAACCATTCGTTGTCTAAGCAATACGCAAAGGTTTTATGTTTCTGAAGAAATTATCACTTCATCCAGACTATCAAAAATAACTTTTAGCTGTAGAAATACACTTTTAACCCTCCAAGTAGCTCCAAACTCACATACGTCAAAAACATATTTGCTGGTCACTCTCCAAAAAAAGTTCATCCCCGTCAGAAAGAGTGAGTTTACAACTCTGGCATTGTCGTTATAGTGCGAGAGGAAAACTTTCTACATAGGAGTGGATATGTGGTACGCTTACTGTGTAAAAGTTGGCAATCATTTCCAACATTATTTACAGGGATTGAGAAAAGGCAGCTTAACACACATGCTCTCAGAATATTCATGTTTTATATACTTTAGTACACTTCGGCGACTTAGAAATTAGAATAAAGAATTGAATCACGTGCTCAATGCCAAAGCAAATGGAGGCACCCCTTCAAAAACGAATATATCTGTATTTGTTGAATCTATTTTTATTATTTTCCGAAAAGTCTTTTTAAAAAATATATATAAATTTATCATATTTTGAGATATATTTAACAAACAAGGTCGGCCAATTTAATTTAGTCCACCAGTGTAATCCGCCAATATAAAGTATTTTATTAAAGAAAAGCTCTTACTAATGCATCTGACTTTCCTTCGAGTTTGTCAAAGAGCCAATTTCACTGACGTTAAGAATTCCCACAAATTTAAGACACCTATAATTTGTGTTAATGTGTGCTGAACCTCCCAGGAGTGATGAAAGCTAGAGGTGGAGCACAGGGCCTCCACATTGATGGAATTTCTGAAATTTCTATAATGGGCGACGTTGTGATGAAAATATTTGAACATACTCTTCAAGTTTCCAGAAGCGGTCAAATACATTAACACAACCACCTTTTTATATACAGGATAGATATGACACACTAAAAATATCATAATATAAACTTTAATGCAACATATTTATTTCTTTTCTTAACCCTTTATATTTTCAAGTGAACTCGAAGAATTATTGAGCACCAAAATTTGTATATGAAATATTAGCAATTTTTGCATATATACGTCCCCCCGTGCCATATCTCGTGAGTCTCACATTGAAGTGTAGGCCCATTGAAGAGCTCGTGTTTCGAATACTTGCCTTTTTCAAGATCAATAAGCAAGAAACGATGTTTTTTCAAGATGTCTTCAATAAACTTTAACCTGTTATTCGAACCTATAAGAAAGCCCCCGAGCTACCCAGGGGGAGGATCTATATATAGATTGCGGGTCATCATCACTCCGTTCCCTGGCACCATCATCACCATCACGGCGGATATGCTCGAGCGCTCGCCAGATGGCCGGCTATTCATTACCCAGAATCAACACGGGGCGTCAAATGTGTTGATGTCTTCCCATCAAAATCTGGAGGAAACACATGTTTTATATGAACCTCTTATAGGATAGCATTTTCTTAGAACGTACTAAGCGTAACAAGGAAAACTGAAGTGTGTGTGAGAATTATGATTGAAGGCACTCGAGAACCGATTTCTTCAATCATTCTGTTAATCGAGCTGGGCTGGGGACAAATTCAGTCAGCGTGAATGGCAATAGACTCGAGGGTTAGCAATTCCCTTGCCCGAATATGTCTTTGAATGAAATAGAATTTCATGAGTCGGCCTTGCACTGGTAGAATCCTGCCGGAGTTTGCGCTCGCGAATTTAAGGAGAAAAATCAATTCTGGGTAATGTATAGACTAATCTATCGCCAGAAAGATAGTTATATATCATTAAATCTTATAAAATCATCAGTTCCTGTTATACATGATGTTCTTAAAATAGTGTAAAAGCGAAAGTTAATTGTCTTGTAAGTTAGGTTTCATTGCAGGATGTAGTGTGTAGGTAGAAACGTACAACTTGTAGTACACGACAATATAGTTGTGTCTGTGACCTTGCTGCTCACAGAGCATTGAACTCGTCAGACCAGCACAAGGACGGACCCAGTAATTGCTCCAGGCGGAAGTCTATTAATTGGCAGGTGAAGGTGCGGGGGAGGGGAGAAGAAATGGCTTTTTGCATAACGGCGATGGACTATTGAAGTAAAGATATACATAGTCCTATCTGTGAATAATTCACTTCATCGCAACTTGTTTAAATTCTTTAGGGAGATTTGACAACCATCATGATTGGGTGAAGTAGAATGTGTCTGCCTTTGTCATTAAGACTGGGAGCACTACTCAGTGGCAGGCCGACTTAGCTCCAAAAGAAATGGCCGACTCTGACATGAGAAACAGACGCCATGTGCAGCAGCTCCTAACATGGAGTCAAACGCTGCTCATTCTGTATCCCTGGATTAGGAGCCCTTACAGGGTACTATTAGCCGGGCCAGCTGAGCCCAGGTTTTTGAGCGAGCTTGTTACTGCTCCCCCTCCTCCTTTTTCATCCGGGCTTGGGACCGGCAAAGGCGGAGTTAAATTCTTTAGGACATATATGCAGGGTATATAAGATAACCAATCTCATACAATAGTAGAGGGGTCTGGAAAATAATTTCGGGAAACCGCTGAGAAGGTTAACCACTAATGGGCCAAGCCATTTCATCTACGAGGGCCATCCAATAAATAAGTTTCCCTATTTTTTTTTCTGCGAACGAATCGTTGTAAAAATTAGTTAGTATAGAAGAAATGGTCACTAGGATGCGTTGGAAGCTGGTGACCTTCAAAATCACGCTACTCGTACGTGCAAGTCCGTAGCGCTTCAGTTTCCATGGAGCTACCACTGGTGAACGTGTCCACTTGCGAACTCCGTTCTGTAATTCGTTTTTTCACGGCGAAAAATTAAACTGCGGTCAATATTAATCGCAATTCAGTGTCAGTGTATGGTGAAGAATGTATGAGCATCCAAATGGTTCGCCGATGGCGTTCATGGTTCTTAGAAGGACGGCAAAACGTGCATGATGACGAGCGAAGCGGCAGCCCCGTTACTGCTACGGACAATGCAGCCGTTGCTGCTGTTCGGAATGTGGTGGAAGCAGATCGCCGAGTCACCATTGACGAAATAATGATTCGACTGCCTCCTGGAATCGAAATTAGATGCTCTTCGATTGGAACAATCATGTCAGATGTTTTGAATTTTCTCAAAGTCTGCACAAGATGGTCCCGCGTTTGCTCTTGGAAAATCACAAGCAACAACGGATGGAGGCAGCCCGAGCTTTCCTGGAAATGCATCAAAGAGATGGAGATCAACTGTTTTCCCGTATTGTCACTGGAGATGAAAGCTGGGTGCATCATTCAACTCCAGAAACAAAACGACAAAGCATGGTGTGGAAGAAGCCTGAGGAAAGTGCACCAAAAAAGGCGAAGGTCACAATCTCTGCAGGCAAAGTTATGGCTATGGAAAACTTCAAATGGGAAATTTTCACACATCCACCTTATTCTCCGGAACTTGCCCCAAGCGACTTCCATCTTTATCCAGCACTCAAGTGGCACCTTGGAGGCAAGCACTTTGCAAATGATGACGAAGTGCAGGCGGAGGCGAACCACTAGCTACGAAGACAGGACACGGCTTGGTACAACAGTGGTATCTAAAAATGGCTACAACGGTACCAAAAATATTTGGACAGAAATGGTGATTATTTAGAGAAGTAGTCTATGATTTGTATAATGAAAATAAAATAACTGCATAATTGTAAATAATGTCGTTTATTTGTTAAAAAATAGGGAAACTTATTTATTGGATGGCCCTCGTAATATCTTTATCATTCAGTAAGGTGTCTGTAGAGATATTTGATAATAAATGTCGTATTAAACATATTGCGCCAAAATATTGATCACCAATTTTATCGATAGTTGATAATTATATATGTTTTTTTTTTCATAATAATTGTTTTCCAACATTGATTTTTCCTCCTATTGTATACAACCATAAAGCTAATTTACAACTATAGCATGTTGACACTAAGTGGCGCTGAGCTTAATTATGCAAAATGGATACATTGTTGTTCCTTGATAATGATTGACGTTCAGCCAACAGAAATATTGGTAAATAAATTATTTTTGTTTGAACCAAATATGATAAAAAAATATAGTGAAAGGACACCTCCTAATGGCTCACTGCTATCTATGGGTAAATATAAACCATTTGTTGATTTTTTTACCTTCAGAGAATTACCCCCTTCTTGAAATATGAAGAAATCCAACCATATTTCGGGCTGTTAGTTCTCATCAAAAAATACAGCCGTACGTTAAAGGAAGATTCATCAAAAGAATCTTCACCATCAACATTCACTTGTACGATCAAGAGGTTCCTTTCCATTATATTATATGACCCTGAAATTTTCATCTACTTCTTTTCTTTTAAACTCTTTTAAAGCAAAATATATTATATTAAGAAAAAGGTATATTCTTATCGTGTAATTGTAAATAACAACTATATTATTTGATTGTTAATTATTCCAGAATTGTGGCCAAATACCCATTCTTGATTAATCAAATTGGTCGTTGAGGTACAACTTGCATCACGCTAACGAGGGCCGCAGCCTGAAACGCGTACGTGGTTAGCTTTTCTTGATTAATCAAGAATGGATATTTGGCCAATTCTGGAATAATTAAAAATCAACGAATAGTTGATTCCGACAGATGACGTAAGTCATCAGCAACTTTCAGTTACACGATAAGGAGATGTCTTTTTCTTAATTTATCCACCCTATCTGAATACAATTTCTGTTGGATCGTTTTTTGAAGACAACTCTCAGATTTATAAAATTAATTTATTAAAAACTTTAAACATTTTTAGATATACAGTGAACCCTCGGTTTACGAGCACCTTGGAGTACGAGCAAAATTTTTGAAAAATTTTACCTCGGATTACGAGTGAAATTTCGCATTACCAGCAACTCGGCGGCGGGATGAGGGCATATTTTTATATTAAATATTATTTTATTTATGGATTGTTATTAATCATTATAATATAAGTACAGTATATATATTTAATACATACTATAATGTATATATTCAAAATATAGTTTCAATTATTAAAAATAAGAAATTAGTTTCGCACTACGAGCGTTTTGGAGTACGAGCATGGCTCTGGAACGGATTATGCTCGCAAACCGAGGGTCCACTGTATATAGAAACGAGTTAATTACCTCGTATTTAAGGCAACAAAAGAATCATCTAATTTACATACACCGTTCTAACCACATTCAACTTGTGCAAAACAGACAACAAAGCAAAAAATAAACAAATTAATAATAGAGGGTAAGTTCCTATTTTTTACAAGCTTTCACACTCAAAGAATATTCAACTTCTTGCTTCAATTTCACATTTGTACTATTTTTCAAAAGATACTATGTTGTTGATAAAATGACCTCCATTTTAGTTTCAATAGTATCAGTTAGGACAGTAGGTCTGGCCTGTGTGGTGCCAAAAATCCCAGTATAAAACCGGCATCCAGCCGGGTGGTCAAACTTCCATTAAAACTGCACGGCGGTGGCCTAACTTAAATTTGATTTGATTTCTTCGCCCATTAACGTAATGAAAGTTTTTCATTTGAAACTTTTCTAACGCAAAATTAATTTTAACCAAAATTGGCGTCATATGAAAAAACTTTTAATCCGCTTAAGTTTTTTTTTTTCTAAAAAAAAATTCAAGTTTTTATTTCTGTATTTTCGCCTTATACACAATAGTGACATTTTACATGTTTGTGTGTCATAAAAAGCACTTTGATGCGTTAAAATTTAAAATAAATAATAAACAGCATTTGAAATCTCATTTGAGAAAAATTCATCCATGGAAAAACCGATCAATGAAGCACCTAGGACAGCTTTTTTGAGGTCTTTGCCTGCACTAGACTAACAAGAACCTACAGCTTTGAATATATAGGTGGTTGACTTTTCTTGATTTTTCTAACAGTCAATATTCAATCATAAAGATAGAGGTTGCCTGGCCGGTATTCATAGTTCTTGAAATTAATGATACTTCGGCTAGTAATAAAAATATCTATTGGCCGAAGTATCATTAATTTCAAGAAAGTCAATATTCTGGAATTATAAAAATAACGATTCGTTTATATGTATTTATTTTTATAAATAGCACAAATCATTAGTAAAGTTTAGTGTGTTGCAAGATCAGAACATGCTTTGCCTTGACCCATCAAAATGTCATAGTTTCGCACACCTAGCTAGGCGCTGAGCGAGAATAAAATACAGGAAATGTTTCGCAAGTTGGATTGTTCCGGCGAATTGGCTGGTTGGCCAGCAGAACAAAACAGGTTCTCTGGGTGTTCGCTGAGTAGAATGGGACAACTATATATGCTTGGGAAGTAATGAACGCCAATTTCTATGCTACCTAGAAACATAAAAGAAGTCAAAGCTCAGGATGATAAGTCATTTTTATTTTACATCAATCAACTAAATTTTAATGGCTAAAACCATATAGGCAATACAAGAAAGGATTTATTAATAAAGTGACTCCATGACTAGAATATAAAATATTTGTCGTCTCATCAATCTTCAAGTAAAAACTATTCACTGTTATGTGTATTCCCTATACTTAGTATTCAATAATACGAGTTGAATATTGATATCAATATATATCTCTCCCAATTTATTTTTCTATTATATTACAATGACTAATCAAATTCTCATTACTGAAAAAACAAAACAATATTGAATGCACATAAATTTAAAGCATCATCATGGTGAATCATCAGCATCTCTCTCATCAATGGTCAAATAATATTAAATATATTGCAAAGTCAATGGTCAAATAATATAAAATATATTACATAGTCAATGGTAAATATAATAATGAATATATTACATAAAGAAAGTCAATGTGATGACAAATAATATCAAATATATTACCATCACCTTCATCAGAATTGAGAATAAAATACAAAAGCAGTTGGTTTTAACATTTTGGAGCTCACGTGAAAACGAAGCTTCAATTACTTGAATATTACTATGCCTTCTAACATTGATTTTATTCTAAGTCCTGAGGAGGTTGGAGGATTGTCACCGAAACTTCAAAGAAATTGAAGATTTTCATTTGGCCGCCAATTTCTTAATGGATGTGAATATAGATCAAGCATCTTCTATTCATAATTAAAATATATCTCTCTCAAGGATACTTAAGTAACAGAAAACTGAATTATATTCTGTAAATATAATATAATAATTTCCCGGTGCCAGGGATGGGGCTCATCTTACGTCTGATTCAATTGTCCAGCTTCACATTCCATTATTCCCCAGAGCACAAACTCGATGGAGAAATGTGTCACCTTCTAGCTTCCATCTAGATTATCTATCTTATCAATGCCAATATTGGGTGTCGCCACACGCAAATCCTGTGGGGTGCCATGGCCTAGGAAACACCACATTGTGTTGAATGTTCCCATTACACTTCTTCTGCTTTAATTATTAGCTTATTTTCATTCTCTTCTCACAATTTGCCTAAATATTTTGTTATGAAATTCCTAACATTTCAATATATTAATATATTAATTATCAGAGGGGAGATATAAGTTTATCTATCAAGAATAATTGTTTATTAAACATATTTCTTCAGCGAAGAAATTCATTGCGAAAGGTTTGATTTATCCTTTAATAATTAAGTTAGATATTTTTGCTAGAAACTAGTTAATCAATAGCTTAATTTTCAAAATCTGAAAACCCAAGTAAGGTGCTGAATAGTAGATAAAGTAATGAATTATTTATTTCGTCCAAAGAACACGCACAGTTCATATTTGGGGGGCAGTTACCTTTTGTTCTGAGAAAATCACATTCACACTTTCTGCGACCATCATGCAGAAAGTAGCTTTTAAATGTTAACATGTTAAGATTAAATTTTAAAAAGTTAAAAAAAAATAGCAATTTGAAATCCTCAAAATTCCATGAATACGTGAAATTTTTAAAGTTTTGTCATTTGTATATACCAAAGATCAAACTTTTTCACAAATTGATACGGCATTTAGTATATACTAAGGTTGTCAAAACAACTCGTATAAGCTTTATGCGCCATTTTACATTTACAGAGAACGTTTTATAATCAACACCCCGTAATATGAATCATTAGAGAGAATTATCAAATTAAAAAACTGTACTAAGTATATTTGAAAGAAGTAATTCTTGGCTTCAGACAAATGCCCAGTTTCTACACAACCCACACACATATACACGTGCATCCATACACTCTCAAAGCAAGATGGATTCCCATCATTTATACTGCCCCGAATTAAAATTTCGCCTCCATACATCGAAGTGAGAGCCATTTCTCACCAGTGGTTTATATAATACAGAGAAAATCAACTCTTATATTGAATTCAATTATCAATTTTGATCAGTGCCTCAAATATATTGTATATTCACTGTAATAATAATGGTCAATATTTCATTTCTATATAAATAGTTGTAGATTTGAGATTCTTAAAATAAAAGATACTTCGACCAGGCAGCCTCTATCTTTACGATAGATTTGAGATGGTATGAAGAGATTAGAAAATCAACATTCAACAACAAGTCAACGAGGTATTTGGATTGGTATGTCAGACAGGAGTGCGTAAACCTAAGAAGTTACAGTCACATTATCTTTTGGATTGATTTGAGATATTTTTACTTTTGAATAAAAATTATATCCTTAAGTGTGTTCCACTTAGAATGTTTATTACTTGACGATTAAAATTATCTGGTTCTTTGGAATTATTTTCAGGTTATAGGGAACGGCGATATTGGTAGGTGGAGTTGTGTTCGTTTCCTAGATTTCACTTCATACAGCCTTGCTCTGACATATTTCTCATACATCAATATTACATTTAGAAAAATGAAGATGCCACTCTCCCGTTGGATTATGCGCAAGATTTATTAGTCATCTTATTGACCCTCTATTCAACGCTTTGCCAAATGTTTTAAATTTTGTTCGCTCCTGACGAGGACAAACGATTTTTGTCGAAACGTCGATATAATAAGTGTCTTTAATTTGAAGAACTATTGACCCTCGTTGCAATCTAGTAGATTCGGAGAGGTTACAAAGTCTCAAAACGAACTCTAGTGAATTCAGAACTCCCATCTGGAGACTATGATTCGGGCTATGATCCTCGTCACTCCGGGGCGGAATTTGATCCACAAGGGAATTATGGAATTTACAGAATTGTCCCAAGGAGTTGTTTGAATTATAAATTAGCTAGGCCAATTCAACAGCCAAAATATAGTACACATTTTGCCGGGAAGAAATTGTGATCTCAAAGGAGAACGGCTATCTCTTCTGTCAAAAAGGCGTAAAACTATGCGCTATGACTTTGCCAAATTCTGCAATGCTGTTACTGACAGGAGTCAGCTACATTGCAGGGACGGTCAATAAACGGCTCATAGTTCTTGAGCCTCTTGCTTGAAAAGAGGAATAGATTTTCTTTTGTGATATGACAATTTCCGCCTCCTAGAAAACTATATATTTCCACAGATCATATTTCCAAACTACTTAACACATACTTCCACTCTTTCTCAGTACCGTGCTTTTAACTCGAAGGAAAATTATGTTTGCTCCAGTAAACTTGTGCATTCTCCAATATTTACATTCTCAGCTGCAACTAAGTAATTCTTAGAACAGAGCTCGGGGAGAGGTCTGTCCGTTTAATGTAAGGTTCGGGAAAGTTTCGAGTCATTAGTTCCCGACGCGATGAATAAATTTATATGGAGAGCTCACGGATAATTCAGGGAAATGGCTTCCATTCCTTTATCGGGAAACTTCGGCCCTAGGAATCTCCAGACTCTACAGTGGACGCTTCTTCTTTTGATAATGTCGACCTGCGAGACTGGGAGATGAGAACAAAAACATCTCGAGAAATTAATAAATAAAAAATTATGAAAAATACATTTGAAGATCAAAATATCAAAGTAATAACTGTCATGTTACAGCAGGTTTGAGGACCGTGTTGGCAGAAAATTCTCCAATGTATTGAGCAGTCCTATAATTCAATAAACTATTATTCTGGCTGTGCCTGGAGCCAGACAAACGCTATGACATAAAGAATGACAGGTTTTCTAAATAGAAATATTTTCATAATAAAATTCCAAGTAAACGGCGGCGGTGGCCGAGTTTATTGCTGGGACTTCCTTGGGGTCATTAAAAATGCAGAACGCATTCTTCCGCCATCTTTTGCATTTTTTATAAAGTCGTTCTCGCATTTTTTAAATTGTTATTTTGGTCATTCTGAATATGGTAAAATTTGATGGAGGCAGTAGAAAGTTGTCCACGATGTTGGCTGTGAAATTTACAAGATTATGTGTGGGGCATGGTTTAAAATGGCACTTGCCGCCTAGAAAACAGCGCATGCACTTCCAATAGAGAATGCAAAGAGGCCAGCTTAAATAAAAATTACTGATATTTGCACTGTCTTGCAAATTTTGTAGAATTCTATTTAGTGAAAATAAAATATCAGTGAATATGATACATACCTAACTTTACAATTTAATAAAATCAACAAGTAATCCAGGGCTAAGTTTCTTCACCAATCTTATTTCTCAGCTTTCCGGCCAATATGCCTTCAACAGGAGAAGTAGAAGTATGAATTCCAGTTCTCCCGTTGAAGGGTATGTTGGTCCGAAAACTACCGAAATAAAAATAGTAAAGAAACTTAGCCCTGAATTGTCTGTTTATTTTATTAAGGTGGATATAATCTTAATGAAATTTGACCCTGAACCAAATTGGCACCAGTTTTTGCAGTATTCAAAAATTGCTGTAAATAGATTGCTATTGTATTGAACATCTTTATTTACCAAATTATGACTGGACGTCCTCACTGCCGTGACCAAATTAAGGAAAAGGTTACTGCGATGTGTAAAGAGGTTTAAATCCACTTAAATTGTATTGGGTGCTGATGTTTCAAGGTTGAGTAATTCAAAATATATCTTAAAATCCAGTCAAATATGTCCAAAGACGGCTAAGGGTAGCAACCGTTACAATCGAATGTACTTAGCGAGATCCAGACAGCGGACCTCCAGGTTAATGGACCTTGTGTGCGTCGCCCTCTAATTTTCCCCTCGCGTGTCTCTCCTGGCTTCACCAGACCAGCGGGTTGATGACTCAGTCTTAGAAACAACTCTGGGGAAATCGGGAATTTTTTAAAATCATGTTCGACGTACTTGAGGATGGTAGGAAATGCCTTTCTATAAGGTCCTATTTCATAGGAAGGGCAAATTCCTACCTGGCGCCTCCACGTTGCGGAGGATGGGCAACGTCTTAAAGCGGCTAAGCCAGGAGAGGACCGAGCTGAGACCGGGATAACTCCATCCTAGTATTTTTAAAATTATTTCTAGTACACGTGGTACAAGCCATGATAATCATGGTGGATAGAAGTTGGCGACTGCTTTTACTGTAAGTGCACCACACGTCTACACATGTGAAAAGTACCATGCTAGTATTGAGGAGAGTATTCAATTGCCCTTGGTGTTGGAAATGGCTTCTAAAGACGGATCGACCTATTCCGTCACCAGTATATAGATGTGGAAAGCACAAGAAGAAACCACTGCATTATTTCTCCCATTAAAATATTCAACAAACAGACCAACTAAGCCAAGCCAAGGTCTCACCACCAGATATGGCTATAGATCGGTAGTTTTGGAAGATCCTGATGGAGGAGCCCACCAGTCATTGGACTGAGATATAATAAAATATTTAAAATATAAAAGTTTTATTAAGTAGCTAAACAATTATTCTGTGCTTTATCATCCAAATGCCGGCTAATTTAAAACTATTATAATTAGAAGACAATATATCCGTAAACGTTAAACTCTTGGTAGTTATACGTGTGTGGTTGCCTTCTACAGATGATCTTTTCCATGGCAATTGAACGCAGAACCGCTTTCAATTCTTCTGATAAATCTGTGTACCTCTCTCTCCTTCCAATACACAAATATTAGATTCCTAATTAGAATAAAGTAGAATTCTATATAAGCGTATTTCATGCTGATGTTCGAATTACCCAACATTAATACGTTGAACGCTTTAAAATTTGTGTGTCGAGATACTAAGAAATATATCAATTTCTTGCAATCTAATCATCCTTCAAAATTGTATCACCATTACATCATTATTGCAGAAGTGATCAATACGAGACTGCATGCGGCCTGTAGGAAGTTATGCTGCGTATCGCAGAACTAGGCCAAATGAAGGTATAAAATGTTAACTTGAGTGTACATATAACCAAAAGATCGAATAAAAATAGGTACATGGCTCAATAAGAATTTTTATTTCTGAAATTTGCCCCTCCTGTTGTAATAATTACTACTTCTGGTCTATTGTAAGTTTGTATAGTGACAGAGGAGCTAACCGTGCAATTATCAACAAATTAGTAAAAACGATTATAGACATTATTGATGTGGTCTATATGTGGAAACAAAGAAAAGTAAAAACATGAACACGAAACCCCAACACCTACAAATAACATTGAGATAAATTGAGGAATGCAAATCCTTTAAATCCTTTGCGTGTTGGCCATGACCAGCCAATGGTCTCCTACTTTATGATAATGGCTCTAGTTTTGGAGAAGTCTTGAATTGTTTACACCCCACAGATAGCGGTTGGTAGCACTGAGTCATGCTGGCCATACTGTACAGCGGCGGCCGAGCAAGCTGACAAAGATAAGGCCCGCACGCACCCAAGTGCATTCACCTTGTCGTGAGTTCTTGTCAAATTAACACTCGGACCGCTGGTTACGCCGTTAGTGGCTAGCTACTGGTTAATGATGGTCTTGTGAGAGAGTCTTCTCTATTTATTGATCGCATGAAAAATTGTGAAATATTTCTTGTATGGCATGAGACACGCCTGATCTACGCTAGACGAAGAACAGACCTCTCCACACGTTGGATCAAACAAATTATGTGTCCAATCATACATATGATGTGAACGGTTCCATATATTTCTTACATCACATTCTTGTGATTATGATGCATTAGCACGCCATCTGTTATCAAAATTCGAAACTATTAAAGACGCGTATGATTCTTTTTAAAAATAAACAATTTATACTGCCCTTACTACTGGCTCATCAGTGGTGAACCCTCCCAGAGGTTTGGCCAGTTTAATCTACCATTAAATAACATCAAACTGGCGAAACCGCTGGGAGAGTTCACCACTAATGAGCCAGGCCCTCCCATTAATTTTTCCATTACAGTAAGGACAGTAGAAATTGTTTATTTTTAAAAAGAATCATACGTGTCTATAATAGTTTCGAATTCTTATGATTATAAGTTTTTTTTTTAAATATATTTTTTAAGTACGTAGTTAATTTAAAATTTTAATTGTTAATATAGAAAAAAGGGGAGAAAAGAGATTATAGTTAGATAAATTATAAATTTCACAAATATTTCATTATTTTTAAACAATCAAGGGTTATAACAAGGTTCAGGCAAAAGCTCCGGCAGTTACGCCTCATATATGCGAAACAAGTGAGAAAAAAAAGGAAGAGAAGAAGAGACCTAGAGTAGAAAAAGAGTTAATGACAGACCCATATATATGATAGTGTATATTCAAACTATTAAAAAAGAAAGAAAATTTAAAGATATTTTAGATTTATAAAAATTTATGTGTGTATTATAATATATATATATTTTAAGTTTTCCAAATCTTGATAAAAATTAGAGATAACATATATCTATAGCTTTTATTTCTTTGTATAGCTTAAAAGATGGAAACCCTAATGGCTCAACCGGGAAGGAAAGAGATTTGTTCCAGGCTGGGTCTTGTCAAAAGATAACCTGGCAGCCGTTTCGACCCCATACTTGACGGCACTACCAATCTCTTAGACCTTTGTTTGGAGCCAAAAAGAAAAAAAATAATAATAAAAAGGAGGGAACATGCCTTTTTATATGTCTTT
Organism: Cordylochernes scorpioides; assembly: GCA_030710605.1. NCBI lineage: Eukaryota > Metazoa > Arthropoda > Arachnida > Pseudoscorpiones > Chernetidae > Cordylochernes > Cordylochernes scorpioides. The sequence goes on along the minus strand of CP092863.1, from coordinate 29,625,346 downwards.
CTTCTATATAATGTGAAACAAATGTGTTATGTGTGTGAGTTGTGTATTTTTGAGATAAAATATTGATACGAGGTTTTGGTTATATGTCTCATATATAACTCCCACAGCACTCTATAGGATTATCCCCTTTGATATCATTTCGTTTTGATGAAATGACTAAGCTTTAAACTTGCTTTCTGTCGAGCAGAAAGTAGCAGGGACAGGTGAAGTAACTAGAGAAATCCAACACTCACCCAGTACATACATCATCGGACCTCCTTCAATGTTCTAACACCAATTAGAGTCTTATTTGCTTCCAAGCAGTGAAGTTTGATTAGTTTTAGTTGTAAAATATTATAATTTTCTTTCTCTTCCTCACTTATAGTTTTCAAAAATATAAGAAATTAAAAATATGCTCAAGTGGCCCCCGATTCTTGCAAAAGTTGAACCCCACCAGCGAGTGCAAGTAACCAAACGGGGCTCTGGCACATTTGTAAGTGCAAAGTCGAACTACTTTTCTCATGTGGTGCACTTACAGAGTAAAATCAGTCGCCAACTTCTACCCATCATGATTATCATGGCCTGTACCACGTGTACTAGGGATAAGCAAAAGAAAATAAATAAAAATAATGTCCGCACTACATACTTTCTTTTGCGCTGAATATCTCAGAATAGAACTCCGAACTTAGTAATTTATTTATTTATTTATTTCAATTCAAAACGCTATGTCCCCCTAGGGACACTTGCGCTAAATGTACATACAAATATATATAACAAAGAAAATATTCAACATGGAAAGATACACAGAAAGCGACTTAGAAAGATTCAAAAATGTTATTTACATATAGAGATATTTTTTTAATTTTATTTACAGTTACATCATTAAATTAAAAAATATATACATATGTACACACATATACACACATACACCTATATATTGTTTACAACCATATAATATGTCCAATATTTCCTTGAGATCGTTACATCAAAGACCATTTTTCTTAATGAAGTCCAAAATATATTTACAAAGGAAATTAAATTTTATATATGTGTCCTTACTTGAAATTAAATCACTAGGGCCTAAAGCAATTAAACCGTTGTTGACTCCGTAATCTTGAAAGACAGGGCACTCCAGCAAGAGATGTATTGAAGTTTGCTCCCCCAATCCACAGAAACATGTCGAATCTTGCACAGCCTGAATTTTCTTAAGAAAAAAACCTGAAATTTCCATGATCTGTGATAAATTGTGAATTATAATAGTTTGGTCGAAAATATTTCGGAACTTAGTAATACTCGACATTTGTTGTAAATTAAGCATCTTCCAGTTTTACATGTCAAATGTGCGGCACTGACGTCGATCCCCGTCACACCTCGATGCACAGGTCGATGCGGAAGGAAGGACTAATGGCGGAGGAAGGTGTCTCGTAATGAATTGACGCCCGACGACCTTTTTTTGGCCGAGCAGCAGCATTTCCATGGTAACTCCGTGCATACCGCGCACGGAGTTCAAACAAATGAGGAATTTGACGAACTAAACAATTGATTAGAGCTGAACGATTGTCTGGCCGCTGTCACCGACCGGTCCACTCAACCTCAGCACGACGACGGCAAGTTGGTGTTGAGAAACTGAGCGACAACTTATGTTATCAACTAACGTTTGACCATCACCTGAGGTACTATAACTTGGGAAGAATAAGTCGATAGTGAAGAGTTTATTATATCCTGACTTTAGTTTGGACAAAATCTTTCGGTCATATCTGTTCTTCTACAAGTGTGGTGAACGTTGTTAGAGAGAAATTCCCATCTATACACTTGAGACAACATTTGCATACACATTAAAAGAAAGAAATCAGTAATATTTACAATTTCTAAGGAAAATATTTATAGTAAGTTGCAGTAACACATGAAAACTCCGAGGATAAGTTTCTTTATTTATAAATAAAGAAACTTATCCTCGGAGTTTTCATGTGTTACTACAACTTATACATCAGAGGATTCTATCTTACGATGTATAGTAAGTGTTTAAATAACATAATTAACAAAGCCTGAATGTTCCAGAAAAAAATTAGTTTCAACAAATTAGGGAAACGGACAAGAATTATGTGCTTGTAGTGGCCAATTTAGAATTGGTGTATTCTGTGACGTTGAGACATCTGAAACTAATCGTTGGTGTTTGATAGCGTTATAGTGTAAAACTGCTCGGTGTAGGTTGTGTCCTGCCGTGTGAATATGTTGGAAAATTAAAGACCTGTTATCATGTTTCCTGACGCATATCTGGCGCTCAGAAAGACGCGTGCCTATGGTTCTACCAGTTTTCCCTAACTTACACTTATGGACAAAACTGTAGGAATTTGTACCTTTAGTATGTTAATCGGGATTCAGACAATAATTCTGAAAGATATTTGATACACAGGTATTTTGATACACAGTGTAAACTAAATTACCTCTGTCTCTTTCAGAAAAAAAAACAGACAACTGGCGAAATCAGAATATGAAACTTCTTTAAGTTTTGTCCATGAGTGTAAGTTTTGTGCCTCACACTGTGAGCAGGAAACTGAATATAAGGCGTTATATTGAGCCAGAGGGCCAGTTGGTGCATTTTGAGTTAGGAATTAGAGCATAGATAACGATGGATTTTCTCGAAAAATGTCCAGTACGTAGATAACATTCGTATATGCATCTATGCATGTAGATAAATACATAAACGATACATTACACATTATATGAAGATATTAAGCACTTAAAGGAAATTTCGATTGTATATCAATTCCTTTTATTCCTTTAAAAAAGTATTTGCACATTTAGCGTGATGTAGAATAGATTATTTTTCGTTTTAATGTATTTATGTGTTTAATGCCTTCAATTAAATATATATGGGACAATCAGAATTTCTTAGAAATTAAAGTACTGCGATATCAAATTTTATTTAGAGATAAAATTGAAGTTTTTTAAGGAAATAAATTTCAAAAAGGATTTCAAAAAATTAATACTACCTCTTCTTTCGCCAAGATAGACGCAAAACTTAGGCGCGATCTAAATGCTATTTGAGTTGAAGAGAATCTCTCAGGTACAGGAATTGAAATTTAGAAATTTTATTTAAAATAAATGAACAAACGTAATTCTTCAACTATAAATTGAGGTAGAAAGCCTAAATTTGGCAAAATTAATTTTAATATAGTTTACTTCCTTCATTTCTTTAATTGAAAAGCGCCCCCTGCAGTTTGGTTAAATGAAATTTTAACTACATCTCCATAATGTATAAATTCTGAAAGCAGAGATTTGAGAAAATATACGTGAATCCAAAAAATAGCTTACTATATTGATTCTTTCAATCATTATTTTTTTTACCTGGAAAAGAAAACATTAGAACAAAAAGATGTAAAACAGAGTGAGCATAAGGAATATATATTGTAGCGTAGAAATCAAGTCTTTCTATATCTGAAGGTGTGAAAGTATTTATTGATGACGTCACGGCGACTAGTCGACAATTATTAACAAAACTAACCAAACTAGCCCAACTATCTACAGCTAGAGAATATCGAGCAAGCAAACTAGGTAACTAAATGATGATTTTTTTTACAAATGTAAAATTTTAAATCTGTTTCAAATATTTTCGTTGAATAATTATATTAAATAATAAATTATTTCTTTGCCACAATATAGTACAAACCTATGGTAAGTCAGAGAGGAATTTAAGAGGACATTATCTGAACAAATAAACATATTGAATAAGGAATAAGCGTATAGGAACCACGACAAGATCAAGTCACTGTCGCATGGATGTGATCAAAGAGAGGATATGGTTTTACGAACTACTAACCGAAGTGTATGATTTTCTAAAAAACTAGAGCCTGTGTGTGCACGTGGATATATCACTCTTATAAGTTCTTAGAATGGAATAACTTTTGTAATTATAGAAAATCGAAGCTGCTATCACCAAAGATTTGCCGTTGTCCTATTTGCGATTGTGGATGACAGCTAGGTGACGTAATCGCTAGTACATTGACCAATTATCAACACTATCGCACTTTATCTTCGTCCTTTTTTACCGAGAACGAGGCGAAGACCTAAGTGCCGTCGGCCCCATCAAAGGAACAAAACCAGGCCAACTATTGGACTCCGAGCGTGTGGATCCCACTCAACTCACATCCAAGTCCATCCACGTTCAGAATGATTATTTGAGTAGATGCCTTCAACACACTTCTTTGTTACCGTTCTCCGCAAGGAATTTTTCCAGGATCTTTACGCCTTTTTAATAACGCGTCGTAAAAACAGCTTTTCCTACCACCTACTGATTTCGAATCAATACCCATTCATTCGATGATATTTTCTTTTTTATATACATTGTATGTGGGAACTCAAGCTGTTTCTACCTTAATATACTTCCAGCATAAGTAGTCACTAGCGTTACTCATCAATAGATTCCATTTAATAAATTGCAGTAATTTATTGAAAATAAATAAATATTCAACTCTGCGATACATTCCTTTTTCTTTTTTTTTTTACTTATTCATCAGGGCTCTCATTTCTTATACCACATGTGAACTCAGAATAATACCTAAAAGTAAATAGTATTTGAAGACAATTGCCCTTGGCACTTTCCTTCAAATATGCTTATAATGAATAAATGTTCGATATTAAAAGTATTTTCAACGCCACTTTTAAAATAAATATATAACTGAAACCTATTTCTAAAGCAGTTCTATTTATTTTGATATATAAATAGACGTTTTCATGAAGAAATGAATGCCAAAATAGTCTAGGGGTCTGAGAGAGAGAGAGAGAGAGAGAGAGAGAGAGAGAGAGAGAGACAAAGACGAAGCCAATTAGAATTGCACCGAAAATGTTGAAATGGGAACCCAGCCCTCTATCTTGAGGATACCCTAAGATAAAGAAATTATTTATTTTTAAATATTTTACATTTCAATTAAAAGGATTCAAAATTTTTACAAGTTCTGAAAATATAGCGATAAAATATCAACCTTATGTGTGTTTCTTTTTATTAAATAAAATAATGTTTTAATATAAACCGTTTTATTTCTACTGGAAAAGCTAACAATTTGAGAAATATTGCGAGTATTCCTTATTTTTTTTAATTTAGTTTTTTTTTTAAAGGATTTTAAATATTTCTCTCCTTTCAAGGTATTATGCAAAAAAAAAAGGTGCACCACACACATATATATTTATAGAATCACAGTATTTATTAATTTTTTGTTAGAGGCAGTTGAAAAACATTTCACGCTCGAAAGAGATCATGTTTTAAAAATGTGAATAATAAGAAACATGTTGTTATAGTTTTAACGTAGAAAATTAGGAAAGGCAAACTTCAGGCTGGCATGGCAATTTATTTGATGTGAAACCAAATTAAAACTAATAAAATAGCAGAGAAGCAATGAGAAAATTTTACAGTGTATCGAAATACAAATATCGAAATTAAAAATCTTTTCATAGAAAAATAAAAAATCTGCTACATATCTCTTTCCCTATGGGAGCTGTGACCCACAGCTTGAAAATCTTGTTGCTACTGACATGGATCTGAGGTGTTTCTGCCAAGTATTCCCTCGGAATCTTGGACGTCTGTACTTAGTAGATTTGCGTCTTTTTTCTTCGGCGTGAAGAGCGGCTTTGTCGTCGTATCGTCTATAGGGACATCGTCATCTTGGAGGGAAGTCTTGGCATATTTGACACGGCGGTGGAATCCTGGCGCCAGTCTCTGAAAATGTAGATCACAGTACCCATGGCCTCAAGGTCTTCTCGGCGATCTTCAGTTTGTCTTCCCTAATCTACCCAGCATCTCCACCAAATGTCACGTAGAAACTTAGGAAAGACAAACTCCAGGATGGCACGGCAATTTATTTAATGTAAATCCAAATTAAAATTAAAACTATAGCAGAGAGGCAATGAGAAATTTTACAATGTATCATAATAAAAACGTCGAAATTAAAAAATATTTTCATAGAATAGTAACTAATCTGTAAAACGACATTTGAAAACTATCCCGCATGTAATTATCATTACTCTTCCCAATTCACCCTTTCATACCTCATCCCAAAGGTTAGAAATAACCTTATTAATAACGTTATTTCTCCTTGAAATAAATTTTGATTTTTCGTTGAAAAGAAACACATACGGGATAGTTTTCAAACGTCGTTTTACAATCACAATCCGCATTATATTATATTGTATATATATTATTAAATAATCTGCTACAATATTTTATCTCTAAATTATAGTTTCCATTTCTGTTAAGTCCTGGTGTAGTCTCTCACTGTACAGAGAAGGTAGTCACTGGCAGACACCATCTCCAGACACTTCTATTCATCGATTAGCACCGTACGGCGCATGCGTGTCGTCTGGTTAGGTTAGGTTACAGGGCGGTACGATGTCACCGATGCTGACTTCTCCCAGCAATTTCAGAATTTGTTTTCACGGCGCTTCTGACCGACATTCAAAAATTAGACGAAATTTATCTCCTTTAATTTAAGTACCTTTAAATAATAATGATATGTAAAAATTTGAAAACTATTTAAACATTTGTATACATCATTGAAGTCGCGCTATCGGCTAGACGTGTAACAGAAGTGGAACAGACCTGAAATTATAAACCATAATGGCGTTTTCGACTTCTTTATGCAATTTCGATTGTAGCCGGTATCTCTATCTCACGACACCTTACTTTACGACTTCTTTGTGCGTTTTTTAAATGTAAACATTTAATTGATATTAATGGTTATGAATATGAAGGAAGATTTGAGAAAAAATTTAGAAAATTATCCTTAGTCAGAAATGTCGAATTATTTTGTGGTCTATTTAACCCAGACAACCATCAACATAGTCACAATCAAGCCATCCCAACAGGTGTCATGTGAACATTTCAGCCCTTTGGAATGACCAGAGGGATATATGCGGAGCGACATGTCTCTAAACTATTAAAGAATAATATATTTTACTGTATACACAATAGCTTTTAATGATTTTTATATAATGACGCTAATAAAACAAAGTTATAACTTCATAACAAGCACAAATAAAAAAACTGATAGTATAAGTATATTAAAGGGTTTCTAATTTTTGTAACTGCCCCATTTGTTTATTGTCTGTAGAAAGTATACTTCGGTATTTGAGAACAAAACTGTAAATAATCCCAGAAATGAGCAATCAAACATCACTATACTCTGTAATGTTCATTTTTACATAATTGAGGGTTTCGACAAATTTCAAAAAATCATAAGGCACCGTAACTCTTTTTATTTACTTGATTAAAGGAAGCTTTCGGGCAATCTCTTCTTCAACTAACTGAGAACCGTATAAACAAGACAATATTGTAACAAAGTATTTATTATTTTATTAACAGAGTGGTCATTTTTATGTTTATATTTTGCTACCCTTATATTTACTACTGTAAATTTCCCCCGTGGCTTATCTTTGGTTTACCATTCATAGTTTTGTCATTGCCTAAAATAAATTGTTGTCTCCTACTGAAGTTTTTGTCTTCCCTAATTTTCCACGTGGCAATATATTAGCTATATAATATCTCTCCATTGCCTTTTGTATAAGTTTTAGTTAGTTGAAGAAGGAATTGCCCAAAAGCTACCTTTATTCAAGTAAATAAAAATATTTGCGGCGTCTTTTACATTTTTGCAATTTGTCGAAATCCTCAATTCTGTAAAAATGAATATTACAGAGTATAGTGCTGTTTGATTGCTCATTTCTGGGATTAATCACATTTCTGTTCTCAAATACCGAAGCATGTTTTCGAAAGGCAATAAACAAATGATTATGGTTCTCACCTCGACATATGTTCTCTACAGAGCTTTCTTGAGGTGTGCCACAAACTACTGGTAGACTTGATATCGACACATAACATGTTGATAGATTATAGTTAATAAACTGAAGGTTTGTTATGTCCATGTCCCAGAAGCCATCATGGAGTTGCAGTTAAGGTCTGTATTCACCCGGCAGTATAACCATGTAAGATCAATGTAATATACCTGTTAGATAATATCCTTCATACACAACTATATCCCACTGTAAAGCTGTATTTGTGAACAAAATGTTGGTGTTTACACTTGTCTAATAGTTTGTTTGCATACAAAGAAGCACGTTTATATAAAATACATATGTAGCTCCACATTGGGTAGGCCCATCCAAGTATGTAGGTAACGGGCGGTGTGGTTCCAGAGGCCAACATGCGAGAGAGGAAGGCCTCGAGGATACAGAAGCTCAAGAAGCATTTCAACTGCGGCTTCAAAAGACTTTGTAAGTACCTTGGCCATTCCTGCAGATGAACTTGGAATGTCCACATACGTGGTGGTATCACGATGTTGTACGAGCCCCGTGATAATTGGATAGATCAATGTAGTAGTTTGGCTTTTGTAACACCAATCTACAGCCATAGCTCAAAACCATGGTCCAAGGTGGACGTTTCGAAATTGCCACATCTGGTGTTTATCATCAACACGAGTTGGCCAGCTTGCATCAATAGATAGCGCACAGTTTGGACGGGAGGCTTAGTCTTTTTCTAAGGTCCCAAGTCCACTGTCGAAAAAGGTAAAACGATGTAAATGGATTAGCGAAACTGGAAACGTTGATTCATCTATATGACCGAATACAATTTCTTCCTTGGCCTCCTTTTGAACTTCTCCTTTTTAAATGTAGGCTTTAAAAATTAGCTTCGTCTCTTTCGACCTACGATAAATAAATTAGCTATTGAAATATACTATTACATAACAATATGCTGTTTTAAAGATCCAAAATCCGAGAAACACGAGATTGGATGGTATATGGAGTTAAGTTACTCGAGGAGTAACTCCGGTGATAACGTTATCTTATAGAGGTTTCATGTGTGGCAAAGTTTATATTACACACTGTGTGTTGAGATATGTAAATATTCGTGCTACTGCGATGCTGCGTTCAACGTGAGTGGCGTGAGGAGAAGTTGGTAATTAATTGAAGAGCGGTGGCTAAACACCCGGAGTTAGTTCACGGACAAACCAGCGGTAATCAATCATCTGATCATTCATCGTGCCCCAACTTCCATTTGTTGTCAGGCTCCATTAATTCGGCGTCGAGACTTTTATCTCCCTGTGTCAACCCGGCGTATAGTACGCTGAATATTCTACATTTGTTGCGTAAATAATTCTTACTGATAGATATACACACACATTGAATAAATATTAGATTCTTGCCGTATATTACATTTATCAGCTATCCACGATACCGCGTATTATAGCATATATTAAGAATCTATTATAGTAAATTATATATTTTAGCGTCTAGTTCACAATAAAAACACCATACCAGATGGTATAAGAAAGAGAGAGGTATGTAAATTAAGATAAAATAAACGTAGGTTTAGTCAGTTCACGTTGTTTGATGCAACTTCTTGCACAAGGTCATTAACGTGGCCTGGGGATTCTCGGACATCGGCCAGTATTTCCGGTGGCCAGCTATATAAACCTCGTAAATATCTCTCCTACATTAGAGGCAGCATTACCTGACCCTGTGTCCACACCACATGTTATTGTCATTCTTCTAACTCTCTATCGTCCACACCTCGCCGATTCTTGCTCTGGAGTCCCGTGTGCGTCCACTGCGACCTTGACTCCATCTAAAACACCACACATATATATTTATTTTTAATTAAAAAGGCATATATTGGATCAAAATATAATTTATGCACTAATATTTCGATGCATTAGCGCGCCATCTGTTATTAAATTCGAAACTATTATAGACGCGTATGATTATTTTAAAAATAAAACAATTTCTACTGCCCTTACTGCATTGGAAAAAAACTAATGGGAGGGCCTGACTCATTAGTGGTGAACCCTCCCAGCGGTTTCGCCGGTTTTATCTACCATACCGCTGTTATATTGCATTTTCATACAATTGTTTTGCCTTCTACATGCTTCGGATAAGCATTTTAAGGCATCACTCATGATTAGGTGTCTCCAAGCGCCCGCCGCAGTGGAGAGGGGGGGGAGGAGGGCGAGTGCGCGCCGATTTAGAGGGAACCAAGGCAGCACCAAGCACAACTAAAGCGTCGCAGGCTTCAAAAATATTTAAGGGATCATTTCAGGGATCAAGATCAAGCGATCAAGACCCAGAGATCAGAAGGTCTGGCTTATATCGATCTTCCTTTTATAGTGATACTGTTGCTAGACTCTTGGAATGGGCATTTTAGATTAACTATGGACATAAGCTTTTAGGACAGCAGAATTACATACAATTATAAAAATATAATATGCTTCGAGCAATCGCTCTTCCGCAAATATTAATTTGTATCTTTTATTAGAAAATTTATATTATGATTGCATTAGCGCGCCATCTGTTATGGAAATTCAAAACTATTATAGACGCGTATGATCTTTTAAAAATAAAACAATTTCTACTACCTTTACTGCAATGGAAAAATTAATGGGAGGGCCTGACTCATCAGTGGTGAACTCTCCCAGCGGTTTTGTCAGTTTAATCGGTACATATATATATATATGTCATAATATATACTCTTCCAGGAATAATAAAGTAAACCTAGAGTCAGCCCAGAGAGAGACGGGATGTAAAGTCCGGTCACTTGAGACAGCAGCGACATTCCAAGGGGCGACCACTGGGGCCCCGTTACTTGGAACCTCAGGACTATTAGGACAGTTGGGGGATTGTGTGCGATACGAACGGCCGCCCGGCTGTTGCCGGGCCCGTCTCTCTCTCTCTGGTTGTCTGGGATTCCTCTTCCAAACTTGTGGTGTGATTATTTCTCTTTCCCCACCTTATTATTATATTGCCAAATATATGTATAGAACTGCACCTCGATGCCGATACCAGAGAAGGAAGTATTCTAATGATACAAAGAAAGAATAACATATATGATTAAGTTTGAAACTATTCATTACCGCGCGCGATTTCTTTACCATTTATAAATAAAACTACTTTCTATTGTTCTTTACGCGATGGAAAAAATATTGGGAGGGCCTGGCTCATTAGTGGCGAACCCTCCCAGCGATTTCGCCAGTTTAACTGACTAGCATTGATGAACCTCACAATGTTTTTATTGCAGAAAGGTCAGTAGAGGAAAAATGTTTATTTGTAAAATGAAATTTACGCGCTTATAAATAGTTTTATGTTTTATTTACAGATGGCGTTCTACGTCACTCTATTTAAATTTTAATCACCATGGCAACAGTAGTTTCTTAGAAAAAGATGTTTAATAAAGATTATAATTTCAAATATAGAGATTTCACGGGAGTGTCTATGAGAATGGATGTAAGTATCAAATATTATCCGAATTTATAAAAAACTTATGAGGAGAGAGAGAGAGTGGTATAAACACAGTCACGACCTTGGATCAAATCCCGCATTGAGTACTTTTTATAAAGAACAAATTGCTTCAATGTGTGGCCCCTGATTCTTATAGAATTCCAAACCTACCATTGAATGCATGTAACCAAACAGGGCTCTCACACACTTGGAAGTGCAAATGTCGAAATGATTTCTACATGTGCAGACATGTGGTGAGCTTACAGTAAAAGCAGCCGCCAACTACTACACATAATTATTATCATAGACAGCACACATCACGTGTACCTGGGATAAAAAAAAGATATTTACAAAATTAAAACATCTCGAAATATCTATAATTTATCAGTAATATATTCTACATCAAAGAAGCAAATCTTTCAATTTTTTTGTGTAGTAGGCGCCATTAAAACTATTGATCGTCCATAGAAAGATTCCTTTTTTCATAAATCTGAATTCCATTACGGCGGCTTTCAGCCAATTCTAAGTCTATAACAATGTTTTCCTCTCATTTCTATTTGCTCGCAACAGGAAATGGTCTAGAAATGATCGCCCATAGTTTTGAAGCGAGTCCAACAGCCTGAAGCATAATGCTGATAGACATTACTGTAGAGCCAAACACCCGTCTAGGTGCTCATTCCGCAATCGTTTCTAAATTACAGTATCCAAAATATCAATATTTACTTTTTAAAATAGTTTGGTTATGTTCCACTTCGTCATTAACGATCGACAAGCTTCTTTTATAGTATTTAAGAAAAACTATAGAAGTCAAGAAGAGCTAACAAAGGAAAAAGCATTTGTCATTTTAATAAGGGAAGATTTAAAGTAAACGTGATTTATGGGCCAACCACCTGGCTTCACTGAACTAAACAATGGGGATATTTATCCCGCGGCGGTTGTTTCTCGGTAGATTGGAACCACTCTTGTATTTAATATCTCTCTCGACTGGAAGATAAATTAAACGGTTAATCAAATTAAATTATTTATTTTTCTATATACGGTCGAACTTGAATAATTAAGCCCAAGGGACCAAAAAAAAATCGAATTAAAAACGTTTTGAATAAAAGGCTTTAAATTCTAGGGACCAAGATAAATATTGGAATTAAAGACTTTCGAATTATCCTGGTTCTACTGTATATATAAATGATTATAGCGTCTATATAAAGTATATAAATGGTGCGCCTAAAAGGATGGTGGATATTTCAAATTTAGAGGCAGAAATGATTTATTTAATTGAATTCCTTTCTCCCTTTTGATAATAACGCCTTTCTTAATTATGCACAAAGCACATTTATGAAGACTCAAAAAAAAAAAAAATCGAAAACTATGTTTTTGAAGCCATGTTAAGTTCTGCTGTTGCATTTACTTGTATATCCAAAACCCCATCAAAATTTCTCCCTTGGACTTTATTTATTTCAAGTACAGTAGAGTTTCCTCATGAGAGCTCGCCGATAAGCACGGTTAAACTTTCTAGAGGTGGTTTCTCATCAGAGACTGTCATGTCGGAACAAGTCATGAATAGTCATTCAACCAAAACAGAGTCTCCGATCAAATACCACCCCCAAGAAAGACTGAGTTTATTCCTGTTCCAGGCGGTACACATGAGAGACTCTACTATAAAATAAAAGGCTATTGTGTATGGGGGCAGAAAGTCTTGGTGAATAGTGGCGGAGATGAGGCACATCCTAAATGAAACATTTGTTCAAAATCTGGGCCTCAGATACAGCTTTGTCAGAACAGATATTGTCTTGCAGAAGAAGCCAGTATTTAATATTCAACAAAGTTTGTATTCTCAGAAAATATCCAATGCCTAGACACCGTAGAACTTCAATATAGATGTTCTGACTCATCGCCTCTCCTTCAAGAATACATTCGAAATGAATTAGCCTTTATTTCAGCGCCACGCTTGTTGAAGGACGCCCAGATATTTCAGCAACACTCTCTAAACTTATTTAAAATTTTACATACCGTTTAAAAACAAGGATATCTACAAAATCAAGCTGTCCGTATTACCATATTTACATTTGATAACTGCACGTGTGCTCCAAACCTGGCCATAACCTAATCTAGCCCAATGTAGACAAGGTAATCTGGGGCAACATCTGGAATACACCACTCAGGAAAACATCTTTACAGCCTGTTTTCAATAACATCCAATATGTGTTGTAAGCCATTTCCTTTATTTGACACTAGACGAATGGCCCGGGCAACGCCCGGGTTTTACCCGAGTGCGAATATATTTTAAAAACGTTGTCTTGGGTGGTCGCTATAGACAGGGTGGTCTGTATAGACAGGTGTATGTATCACACAGCCGATAACAGGGTTGTCTAGAGTGGCCGCTATAGACAGGGTGGTCTGTATAGACAGGTGTATGTATCACACAGCCGATAACAGGGTTGTCTAGAGTGGCCGCTATAGACAGGGTGGTCTGTATAGACAGGTGTATGTATCACACAGCCGATAACAGGGTTGTCTAGAGTGGCCGCTATAGACAGGGTGGTCTGTATAGACAGGTGAATGTAACACACTAATGATAACAGGGTTGCCTAAGGTGACCGCTATAGACAGGGTGGTCTGTATAGACAGGTGGATGTATCACACAGCTGATAACAGGGTTGTCTAGAGTGGCCGCTATAGACAGGTGTATGTATCACACAGCTGATAACAGGGTTTTCTAGAATGGCCGCTATATACAGGGTGGTCTGTATAGACAGGTGGATGTAACACACTGCTGATTACAGGGTTGCCTAAAGTGTCCGCTATAGACAGGGTGGTCTGTATAGACAGGTGAATGTAACACACTAATGATAATAGGGTTGCCTAAGGTGACCGCTATAGGCAGGGTGGTCTGTATAGACAGGTGGATGTATCACACAGCTGATAACAGGGTTGTCTAGAGTGGCCGCTATAGACAGGTGTATGTATCACACAGCTGATCACAGGGTTTTCTAGAATGGCCGCTATATACAGGGTGGTCTGTATAGACAGGTGGATGTAACACACTGCTGATTACAGGGTTGCCTAAAGTGTCCGCTATAGACAGGGTGGTCTGTATAGACAGGTGGATGTAACACACTGCTGATAACAGGGTTGTCTAGAATGGCCGCTATAGACAGGTGTATGTATCACACAGCTGATAACAGGGTTGTCTAGAGGGGGGCAGGGAGGACACGTGTTCGCCGGCGGCAGCCAATGGGCGCGCATTCTATCCGTGAGCTTCAGAATAAGGCAATTATATAAGTAGATAAACTTGATGTATGCACCACCATTACAGCCGATGTGACCATAGTTCCTCTATACATCCTAGGCTATAGTACACCTTAAAATATCACATATTATACATGCAACTTGAGCAAATAGAATATGATACAATAGACTTCTCTGATTTCAAATTCCACTATAGAATTTTGTTTTTAAAGATATCTTTCTTCTTGGATCAACTACCATGAGTGGCAAGTTTTATTATTATTTATATATATGAAAAAAAAATTAATTAAAAAGGCATATATTGGATCAAAAAATCATTTATTTTACCAATATATAAGTTGGCTGAACGCCAACCTTTATCAAGGTGTTATAATGATTATAATGTATATTAATGTTATAATATAAAAAATGATTTGAATTTTTTTAATATAAAAATAATAAAAAAATATGGCGCTCTGCCATCTAGAAAACCCTCTTTGTCAGTGGTCAGGATATACCTTATTTGCTTATAAATATATTATAAACGCGAGTTCGAATTTAGGATTTTCTTTTTAGTGCAGTTGTCCGCTAAAAACTGCTTATTTTTTCGTCGTTTTATCTGTAAATTTGAAAAAAAAAATTTTTTTGGTTTGTATTTTTTATTATATTATCACTAGGTTTCATTGCCTTTGTAATGTAGGACTATACAGTAATTTTACACGCACTATATGAAGGACCGAAAGGTTCGAGAAAGCTTGTGAAACGATTTACAATCAAATAAACTTTTCGTCTTTGTATTTCTCCCTCGTGGTATAGGGATATGATGGTTGATCTACTTAATCTGAAATGGTAAATTCCAGCGGTGTAAGAAAAGATCAATTTTATTATGCCAACACATTTTCAGATTCAATTTTTCTTATAAATGTTTCCGTTCCATGTTCAACGGGCTGATGTGTTCAAACATAATTATAAACTTGGTTCTAACCTCCGTGTTGAATATAAGTTTGATTTAAATGGGATTTGAATTTAGATTACTAGAAGCATTGTAGGGTCAGTAGGCCAAGGGTAGATTCATAAAATGGTTCTGGGAAGTTTAGATCGCCAAGTGGCTTGTACTCCGCCACGTTCCTCACATTTCCTCATTCAACAACAGGTGTTAGGGCACAGAGATAGATAGCTTGTCTCGGCCTTCCCGCAGAATTCCTCCTTTGTGTCTCCAATTACCTCTCTTTCCCCAAATTGCCCCAAAAATAACATAAAAAAAACGCGTAAGCATAATGACACGGATACTAGACTGGTTGTTTAATGCGGAATAATGGCACGGGATCAATTTGATTGGTGGTTGCGTGAGCCAATGACGTTCGGAATAACGCACATGAATAGAATTACAGCCTTTTGATTAGGAACAAGTGGAGAGATGGTTCGCTCTACCTATAAACGTAGTTCCCAGTCTTCACATAAAAAGTAAATATTTTCCTTTATTTTGCTCATTGGGGAGAAAATAGAGAACAAACCTGAAACGATTATTGACTTCATATTAGCTAAACTGATATGAAAGAATTAATTTTTTCAACAATAATTTCACATAAATATGAAAATCTTATTGTTTTATACACTAGTAGGCATATAAAGTGTGGTCCTCAGAAGGGATTGAAAAAAATAATGGAAATGTTGGCTCAAATTAACTTCTTTCGCGTTTTATGAATGATTACATTTCGGGTGCTAAACGTGTTTAGAATTAATTAAATTCAATGCGGTTCCATTTTTAATCATTTTGTCTATATAATACTCTTAATTCTTTTAGAGGTCAGTTAATCCATTTGGGCATGTTATCTCAATCTATTTGCTCTCACTCATCCTCTTTGTCATAGGTTGAACCTCCATCAAGCCTGGTTGAGGAAAACGTTACCAAAATTATCAAACCAATAGCAACGTTTCTTTCGGATTCTTGTAATGATTTTTTGCGGTGTCGCAAGTTTCGTGATATTCTATCCATTCCTTCTGAGGTATCACTTTCTATTTCTCCACTAGTGTAATTCATTGTAAAAGCAGCATCCAGCTGAGCACTAGTAGGTCTCATTAACGTGTTAGTTCCAATAGTTGGAACACGACTTCACTAGTGATTCTCCTCTATAAAGCATTAAAACAACCTACATCTAAGAATGATACCTTACTCTAAATGTTATCTTGAATAGAAGGTCAATTTAGCCATAAATTTCAAAAAGTCTCTCATCTAATTATGGTATCGTTATGTGCGAATTCGCCGCTCTCGTTCAAAAAATGCATTTAAACAGCACATTTTGTTCATCTCCTTGTCACAAGACACACTAATTCCGATGGAAATCGAAATCATAACACCAGCTTTGGAAATTTCATATAAAAGTCGACGTGTACCCCATATGTGTGTGGTTTGGGCTATGACCCTCATCAAGTAGAGGGGCGATATCCTAATGTTAGTTATATCATCAGCTGAATCTGCCGAAGAATGTTTCAGTTGGCGAAGTGACAGGGCCAATCCTAGGTCAGAATACCTTATACTAGGCAAAGAGATGGTGCCCTTTTCGCACATAAATATTTTCCACCCGTAAAATTTCAAATATATGATATTTACATATTGGTATTTAAAAGAGAAGCAATTTCATTTTCAAAATCATCAGATCGTAAAAAAAAGAAGGTAATTTGATGGGTCATGGAATTCCTATACCTGAAGGAATGTTCGATTTGTTGCAAGCCAATAGAGGCGACCGGATGCGCAACAGTTGCACAAACACTTTCGTGGCGGCGCTTCTGGAAACTTATGACCTTTCAAAGATTGATTAGGACACGCGGGGGCGCCGCTTGTTTGTACCCAGAGTTCTTTCAACTGAATACCATGGCACACTATAACTACACGTGTGAAAGATTCTATTAAATGCTATTAACCCAAATAAAGGTAAACAGGTACAGTTCCTGATATTCATTGCGGCTACAGAATTGTGACGACTTCTACTGTAAATACAACTTACTTACTATATAAATTAATAGATAAAAATACATGTAAAAAAGCTTTTATTTAAATTAACTAAAGAGGAAAAAATAAAATATTTTATCTTCTGTAATTGAGAAATTAGATGTATCTGAGTGAAAATAAAAGCGGCAGGGGACGATCATCATGAATTTCAAACCAAATGTGATTTAATATGTAGCAACTGATTAGCGATTTTTATGTGTTTGATATATTTTTATCTCTTCTCTAAATACGATTGTTCCCCACCGCTTTTATTTTCACTCAGATACATGTTAAAATATTTTATTTTTTCCTTTTAAGTGCATTTAAATAAAAGCTTTTTTAAAATGTATTTTTATTTAGTAATTATTTATTTAGTTTTTAGAAATGAATTTACAAAAATTAGAATCTAAAGTTCACTGGGGGATAAGGCCTTAAATAGACGGAAGCCTGCTCGCGGCGGATTGGTCAATTCTTTGTAAGGAGCGTAACATAGACTTGAAAAATAAATACAGGGTGATCCAAAAGTCCCGCACAACTTTAAAAATTAATAACTCCGCGAATATTTGCGCTAGAGCAATGCGGTAAACACCATTGTATTCAGGATGCAATGGGATTTTTTATGGCAAATAATGAAAAATTCGAAATTGATTTTAGTTACAATTTTATTCGCCAGATGGCGCTCTACCAGAATCAGAGATTCAGCGGCCAAATTGTTTGATAAATTGAAAAATATAACTGATCGACACGTATTTTTCTTTTTTGAATACCAGGAAGGAACCCTAATAATATCAAATAACAAATTAATAAAACACCACTTCGCCAAAAGTATGAAGAATTGGTTAACGATTTTCAAATACAATCAGAGATATGTAAAATAGGTAAATGCAAATCAAAACATGTAGCAAAAAGAAAATTGATATTTTAGATACGGTTTGTTTCCGAAGATAATAAATTTCGAATATTTTTAATTCAACTCTCACTCAGTATCGATTATATTTATTTTAATTCATTTGAAAAATATGTATCTATCTCTGATAATTTATTTTACTCTGGAATGCAGTTGCTGTTGTCGTGTCCAATAAAGAGCCTCAGATGTATCCATGCATCTCCATCACAGCAGCAGCAATGTCCACTATCTTGGGTGTGTAAAGCTGCTGCTCTGGGTCTATGTCAAATTTCTGCAGGGCTGCGGCCATTGCTGGCTATGAGAATATGTGAGTAGGTGTAAGTTCCACACCAGGACAGTTGTTGCATGTTCTATAGGTTCTTGTGCCATCTGGATGTATTGTCATTCCTTTATAGTGTTTTGTTCCAAATCTTGTTATAGTTTTTGTCATTTTTCTCTCAAAGTTTATTTCGCATTTTGATCTTTTATTATTTTTTGTTTAATTATCTTGTATTTTGACAAAGAATCAGCGTCAAATAATGACATTTGTTCTTTTATTTGGCTCAACTTTCTGGCTTCCTTTGCCAATTCAAATGCCATTTCATTACCCCGATCCAAAAATGGGCAGGAATCCATTGTAGAATGCAGTTCTTCTCCAATGTTTCCAGTTGGGTAAGTAATGAGTGTATTTTCTGTGTGATTTTAGTATTGCCCTTCTGAATTGCTTCTAGAGCGGATATGGAGTTGCAGTATATTAAAATACCTTCTGCTTGATGCAGGGATGGTTGGTTAAGGCATACATCAAGGGCTTTCCAGATAGCTGTCAGTTCACAAGTGAAGTTTGACGAAATCTGTCCCGCTCCTTCTTTGATTTTGATGTTTGTTCCATCTTGCAGTATTATGTTAATTCCGGCCCCTCCATTACTCAGGGTAAGGTACGAAGATCCATCTGTATATGCTGTTAAAGGGCGTGGCCTAGCATTTTTAATCAATAATTTGTACTATGAGGACATAGTCGTTAATATTCCAAACACATTAGACCTCGAAGCCCAAGGTATCAAAGTCTACCTCAATCAAAACAAAGCCATCAACATATACAATATGTATCACCCTCCAAACAATACATTTATTGACGATGGAACAATGGCTCAATTTCTTACAGACAACACTATTATTGTAGGTGACCTTAATGCCAAACATCAACTATGGGGATGTTCTACGCTAAACCCAAGAGGCAAAATACTATCAAACATATTTGACGACAATGCCTTCATGTGCTTAAATGATGGGAATCCTACACATCATTCCTACAAGCTATAATACTGCACAAGCCCTTGATATAAGTTTTTATTATCCTGACATTTTCCACAAATGCAAATAGCAAATATTAAAAAGTTTTGGAAGTGATCATTTGCTTAATTTGATAGAAATTAGCACCAAGACCAAAACTAGCTCAATTAAGAAAAATTCTGGAACTTCAAAAAGGCTAATATGAAATCTTTCGAAAACACCATTATTAGAGCAGCCAAAGTTTCAATACCAAGAGGTAATACTAAGAAATGGATTCCAAATTATACACACCAGGCAAAAAATATTCAAACACTTATAACTAAAAGAAATGAACTACAAAAAAGTGCACCCAAAACCAAACAAATTGTAGAACTGAACTGAACATTGTGATTGCAAAAATAAAAAGATTATACGTAAATGTTAAAAGGGAAAAATGGAAACAAACTTGTGAAAACCTGATCCCAAGAAACCCAAATACAAAACTTTGGAATTTGGCAAAACAAATTGACAGAGTCCAGCCACAAACTGAAAACACAAATATGATTAAGAATACAGATGGTACACCAGCAACTAATGACAAAATTTCTGCCAATCTTTTAGGTAATTCTATCAAATAAGTAGTAAAATCAAGGTTGAAAAAAGGTCCGAAAGATTATTCATGACTGTAAAAATGTCACCAGCACTCATAATATTTTCCATGAAAAAATTCAATATGAAAGAGCTAGCTTATGCATTAGAAAACACTGACCTAAACAAGACTCCTGGGGCAGATGGAATACATGGCCGAATGATATCAAACTTGGACAAAATTGGCAAAGAAAGACTTCTTAATATTTTAAATAACTCCTGGAAAACTGGAAAATTGTCTCAAGACTATAAAAATGCAACAATAATTCCCATTAAAAAACTTGACAAATCTGCTGATGACCCAAAAAATACCGACCTATCTCCCTCACAAATATTTGCTGCAAATTAATGAAAAAAAATATACTCAAACGACTCACCTACCACCCCGACACAAGAAATCTCTTACCAGAAGAATAATATGGATTTAGGAAAGGACATGGGACAATAGATAACTCTTTTTTTTTTCACACAAAAGGTAAAAGATGCACAAAACAAAAAACCAACTAACCACACCTTAGCTGCTTTTAGACCTTACACAAGTTTTTGATAAGGTATGGAAAAACAAGTTAATTACAAAATTATACAAACATTTCAAAATTGATGGAAAAGCTATTACTTGGATAAATGATTCCCTTAAAAATATATACATCAGGGTCGAATATAATGGCACTCTATCTAAAACCTTCAAATTGTACCAAGGATTACCACAAGGATCAGTCCTTAGCCCAACTCTCTTCACCCTATTTATTGCAGGCATAGAAGAAAAATTTTCACATAAAACCAATATTGGACTTTTCGCTGATGACATTATTCTATGGAGCAGCAACACTAACTGGAAAAAAGCTGAAAGAGATTTGAACAAGACTCTTCTCCACCTAGAAAAATTGCTAATAAACATAAATTAGAATTTAACCCCCAAAAATCTGAAACCTGTCTTTTTACTACCGATAAGAAACTATACAAAATAAGACCAAATATTATTCTGAAATAACAACAATTTCAATATAATAAACATCCTAAATATCTCGGCTACGCCCTGGATCCAGAAATTAACTACAGTAAACATATTGAAGGGGTTGTTAGAAAAGGAAGAGACCGACTAAAAATATTGAAATACATTTCAGGAAGAGTGGGGAGCTGAAGCAACAACACTAAAATTAACTTACACATTTCTAATGACCCCTATCTTGGAATATGGATATCAAATCTATGGTACAGTATCTGAAACAAATCTAAAAACACTGGAAAGGATACAACTAAATGCAGCTAGAATTATTACAGGTCTTCGAAATACCTGCCCTAATAATATTGTACTTTACGAGGCAGACATTATGCCCTTAAAGGATAGAATAAGCTACAATCTGCCAAAATATATAAACAAAATCAGGAGTTATGAAAACAAACACAGAACTTTCAATTACATACTTAATTGGGAACCCAATATAAGACTCAAAAAAGAAGGCCCTCTCCAACTGGCCAAAAGAAATGGATTTTTAAAATATAAAGTGGAAAAATATCATTTAGCTGAAAAAAATATCTCCATGCGAACCACTAACAAAATGTTATTTTTAATGCCACTTTAAATGAACCCACCAACAAACAATACCAAAATCCAGAATACTTAAAACAATTATCATTATAAATAATTAATAAAATTCCTAAAAATACAATAACTATCTATACCGAAGGTAGCAGAGACGAGTTGGGACACACTGGCAGTGGCTCTCTCATTAAAACCACAAATAGCAATGAGAAAATAAACAGAAGAAACCCAGAATTTTGCTCAGTCTTCAGATCAGAACTTATAGCTATCTATGAAGTCTTAAAATCCATCAGAAACACTAAACATCACGATATATGGATTCTTACAGATAGTAGAAGTGCCATACAACACTTGAGTCACACAGGGGAACTTAGAGACAAAGTAAGCAGGAACATAATTGGTTATCTCCAAAAACTCTCAATACCTCAAAAATTCACCTTCAATGGATACCCTTACATGTTAGCATTGAAGGCAATGAAGCTGCTGATGCGCTAGCGAAAAAAGGCACAAAATAACCCTTGCCCAGAAAAAAACTTACTTTTAAAGAAATAGAAACAGTAACCAAAATAAAGAATAACTGGAGGATCCCACCTAAGCACAGTTGGTACACCCTAGAAGCAGATGGCCACCCAGACCTTTCGGTCCACAAGCCGGCATGCGAAGCATGCCCTTCGCTGCTATTCTGTTCAAATCATAAGCCAAGTAACGGTATCCAAGCTAGTGCTTGGACATTGTACCTGGAAACACCACCTCCCAGACAACGTGTCTGGAAGGATTTCTATACCGGTGGCCTTTAATCACAGCAAAATAGGAAACTATCTACTGTGTCCAGCAGGGACCGCGGGGAGGCAGCCCCCGGTCGACTCTGTTCACTCACAGCTGAGGAAAAGCTCAGCAGCCACGTCGTGGGCTTTCTCAATAAGCTTGCTGTGATTTCTCAGCAGCTTACTCTCGATCGCGCCTCTCGCTCTCCTTCTCTCTTCCTGCACACCCACTACCCTTGGACAATCCAAGACGTAGTGGCATGCATTCACATCCCTTTCTCCATAGACGCAATCAGGGTTTCTCTTAATTTTAAATCTGTGGAGACTTGGGGAAGAGCCCATGTCCCGAACCACCCTAATGAGTTTGTGGGACATTACCTTACAGAGGTACTTGGGTGTTGTTACCCCATTGAATATATATATATACCTCTCTCCCCTTCACACTGTTCCTCCATCTGTTCAACCATAAGTCCTGGACGTGCCCCCTGATCCTCCTATAAACTTCTTTCTTGGTAACTGGGGTCCTCAGTGATCTACCTCTAAAGCATCCTGCCTTAGCGATCCTGTCTGCGAACTCATTACCTTCGATGAGGCTGTGTCTCCTAAACCAAGGGAGCTCCGGAGCCCGCGTCATCATCTCCAGCTCCTGGATTATTTGATGAGTGAGTTGCCCTTTCTCCAGATTGATGGCGACGAGGGCCGACATACAATCTGAATAGAGGCGGTCCGCGCTGGAGTTCTTCTCGGCACACACTCTGAGGGCTACCCTGATCGCAACCAGCTCGGCTGAAAAGACCAATTCGTCCACTCTGAGTGTTAAACCTTCTTGGAAGATCAGCTCTCCATTAGTGTATATCACTACCCCAGCTCCAGTATTGGTTCCAGACTTACTACCATCAGTGAAAACCTCCGTGCCAATCCCTGTCGGCCCTCCAGGACTCCAATTCCACTTTGGCACCCACTGCGGAGGCTTCCTTGGGTCCCTCTTCGATTCCAGGGCCCCCGCTTCAAGTCCCAGGGCATCTTCCCTGTTCTCCCAGATCTTCTGTCTGATGGTCTTCTCCTCTAGTTTCAATCTCAGGGGAATAAGCCCAGCGAGGACCAAAAAGGCCTCACTGCTGGTAGTGCGATATCCCCCTGTGATTCTGAGTGCCGCTGTCCTCTGCACTCTCTCTAGAGTTGTTGTCACCTTCTGATCCCTGTTTTGGCGCCACCAAGCCCCGGAAGCATATAGCAAGATTGGCTCGACACAGGAGAGGCAGAGGTTCCTAAAAATAGTACCCCCCCCTGTTAAGAGCCAACCAGGACAGGCCTGCACAACGCCTCCCTGCCTCTCGCCACCATCTCCTCCGCCTGGTATTGCCAACCCATCTTGTCATCAATGACCACCCCCAGGATGGTCATCCTATTGACCAACGCTACCCTCCGTCCTTCCATCCGGATAGCCGGCTTGTGTTCCCATTTGATCCCTTTCCTTTTAGTTCTTATGTCCCTAGGCTTAAAGCTGAGTGCTTTAGTTTTGGAGACATTGAACTTGAGGCCAGAGTCATGGGCCCAGTTCGAGAGGATTTGGAGAGAAGTTTCAACACACTTCTCAGCCTTCGCTCTCGAAGCAGCCTCAATGATGAGGAACTGGTCGTCAGCATAGAGAACCAGCCTGGCTCCCTCAGGGAGCTCCTCCTGGAAAACGGTGTTTACCAGGATATTCCACAGAATAGGTCCGCAGCAAGATCCCTGGGGGCAACACTTAGCACAGTTTCTTTCCAACTTCCGCCCACCAAAACTGAAGCTAATCCGTCTATTCCTCAGAAAGTCATGAACCAAGCTGCACAAATTATCAGGACAACCCATGTCCATAAAATTTCTCATCAACTTGCTCCAGCTCATGGAGTTGAACGCGTCATCAATGTCCAGGGCCACGAAAAGAACCCAAGCACCCTTATTAAAGCCCATCTCAACCCCCTCTAACACCTCGTTCAGAGCTGTGGTTGTGGACTTCCCTTCCCTAAAACCATGTTGGAAAGAGGAAAGGAGCTCATTACTCTCTAGCCAGTGCTTCAGTCGCTGAGCTAGTAGGCTATCCAGGACCATACCTAGACACACTAGTAAAGAAAGCGGACGATAATCATTACGAGAATTACCCTTTCTACCAGACCTTTCGAGAAGCACTACTCGGGCAACCTTCCATGCCTCAGGAAATGTACCAGTGTCCAGGCACCTATTGAATAACCTGGAAAGAAGCGACGGGTGCATCCTTACCAGGGCTTTCACGACCGTGTTATCGATTACTTCGGGACCAGGAGATTTCCTTTTCCCGAACTTGAAAGCCGTCAGTTTCACCTCATTCTCAGAAAAGGGCGGATCCACCAAACCACAAGTGGTCAGAGAGATCTCTTCCTCTGGTTCCTCGTTTCCGAAGTGCCGATCCAAGTTGTTTTCATTTTGTCTTCTGCTTTCGAGCGAGTAGGTCTAGAACACATTCTCTCTGAATTTTCTCATTGTTGGTGGATGAAACAGCACCAGTGATTATTTTGGCCGCTTTTGCTTTAACACTGTCTAGTCTTACTTTTAGTGATGAGCTTGAGGGAGCCCAGACCGGTATTGCATATTCCATTATCGGCCTTATTAAGGTGGTATATGTTGTTCTGATAATTCTGGGTTTTGCTCCCCAATTTGTTCCACTTAGCATTCTCAGAATGTTTAGTTTTCTGATAGCTCTATTTGAGGTGCTAATTATGAGTTCAGAGAATTCCAATTCCTCATCAATAATAATTAAAATAATTTTGTTGACATCTTGTCAATACATGCACAGTCTGCACTATTGAAAAAATATAATATGCATATATACACTATGTACAATGAATATGGCGCCTCTTCCAGCGCTGCAGAGTTTGGTGGAGAATCGCCAGTAGGTCTCCAGCGAAACCACGCATTTTGCGATCTACGATGAATACGTAGATCGCGTACTTCGCCGCTTAGGAGATGGTGATGGCGTGGTCCTCGAGACCAACTGGAAAGATCCAGGCCTGCAGTATCACACCTAGGTATTATGGGTTTCTAATTTTATCAATTATTTGTTTGTTTATGCTTATTTTGTGGTTATATTTATGCCTTTTTCCCTGTGAGTGGAGAAGACGCATAGGTTTGGTGTTATTGGGTTTATGGTCATTTGGAGTTCCATTGCCCACTTCTCCAGTCCTCTCATTGATGTGTTCAGTATTTTTTACGATTTTTCTATGCTGCTACTTGTGTGCCATATGGCTATATCATCTGCATAACAGGCAACCTTTGTGTCTTCAGTGAGGTAAGGATGGATGTCGTTAATATATAGCAGATAGAGTAGAGGACTGAGCACAGATCCCTGAGTTACACCAGCCCATGTTCTTCCTTCCTTGGAAAATTCTCCATTGACCCGAACCTTTAACCTTCTTCCCCTTAAGAAGTCTGCAATCCAGATTAAGGTTTTTCCTCTTACTCCGATGTTGTGCAGCTTTTCACGTAATTTCTCCCTCCACACTCGATCAAAAGCTGAGGTCATATCAAGGAATATAGCCGTGGTCTTCTTTGGCGGTTTTTCCTGGAAAGAATCTATTATTGATTGACAGAAGTAGAACAGTTGATCAGTCGTACAGTGCTGGGATCTATAGGCAGTTTGGTAGAGGTTTATTTTATTATTTTTAGTGAGCCAAACTATGAGCCTAGAGTGGATAATTCGTTCTGGTATTTTACAAACTATGCTAGTGAGAGAAATTGGCCGATAGTTCTTGTATTCCTTGGCATCTTTGTTTGGCTTCAGTATTGGCACTATAATTGATATCTTCCAATTCTTTGGAAGTTTACCAGTATGCCATGAAATGTTCAGTATTCGTAGGAGTTGATTATTAGCGTTGTCTTCAAAGTGTTTAATCATTTCACCAATGATTAGATTATCTCTTGGTGACCTCTTGGATTTTTTTATTGATGAGTTTAGCTCATTCAGTGTGAAGTCTCTCGAGAAAATATCTTGTTGATGGAAGTTCCTTGCTTGTTTAACTAACTGGTTTATATTATTTTTAGAGTCCTGTCTTTATTCGTATAGTTGAGTATGGAAGTGCTTGAAAGATATTCAGCAATTATGTCAGCCATCTTTTTGTTCTCGTTCTCGCTGTTCTATTCCTATCGGTTAGAGTATTGGAGGATTGGTGTTGGTTTTGATTGTTCTCTAACACTCTAATCATATTCCAGTGTTGGCTGTCCTTTCTTGGATACATTTTTTGCAGAATTCTGCCATTTTTCTTGTTTGCATATCCATTTTTTTGTTCTATTTTGTGACTAATTTCAATGAGTTCTTTTCTGTTTTCTTCAGTTTTATATATTTTTAAGAAGTTCTTTGATATTGTCTCTCTCTCTGAAATCATTGCCTCGATGTTGTGGTCCTTCCAGTAAGGTATCCACAGGTCTTTACGTCTACCTCTAGGTATCGATGCTTTTGCAGCTTTTGAAATATTCGAAGATAATTTTTCCAAGTTTTTTTCAAGCGTTCTGTAATTCAATTTTTCGTTACACAGTTCTTCAAGCTTTTCTGTGAATTTTTTCAAGTCGGGTTTCCTAAAGTTCCATGTTCTTTTATTCTAATGGACATTCTCAATTTTGAAGTTTAGGGTTGTTAAAATTGGTCTGTGGTCACTGATTGCACCTCTCAGGATTTTCCATTGTGTTGTGGGTGCGATGTTGTAATTTATCGCTGTGATGTCTATTGCGGATTCTGTGCCTGTGGACTTAGATAGATAGGTGTTCTCTCCGTTATTTAACTTGTAAGGTCGAGGTCGGTTAGCATGTCCTCAACCTGCTGACTTTTGTTATCCTGGACAGGTGATTCGCCGAGTATGATTGTGATATCCGAAGACGCTTCACTTAATGTCTCTATTGTGTGTACCCATACAAAATTCAAAGATTTCACGAGCTGAAAGTTGGAGATTTTGAGATGCGTCAAGAATTCGCTGCATGGGTTTTCCTGCAAATTGATATTGATGAACACTGGTTGTCGAATGTTCTGTGGACAGATGATGCTCACTTTTCTCTAAACAGAGAATTTAACATTCAAAATAGCCGCATTTGGGCAACGAAAACCCTAGGATTTTTACAGAAATGTCACTTTACCAGCCTAGAGTTACAGTTTTGTGTGGGTTCACTTCTTTTATTATTGGGCCATTTTACTTTGAAAAATCAATGGAAGAACTTTTAAAACCGTTTTTGTAACTGGTTAACGTTATGTTTAACTTTTGAGAGAAAAGGTTATTCCCATATTGCAGGGCAAAAGCACTAAGCGAAATAACATTCATGAAAAATGGAGGACCTCCTCATATCTCCCGAGGTGCCAAACAATTGCTGAAGGATACGTTCGGTGAAAATCGTGTGATAAGTCGCCACTTTATATACCAGTGGCTTCCAAGATCACCAGACTCGAGGCCTTGCGATTTCTGTTTATGGGGGTACATTAAATTGTGTGTTTATCGATGCTGGCCTACCACATTGGCCATGTTGAAGGCTTCTATCAGATGGCACGCGTTTTATCAATTTCAACAGATATGTTATTCAATGCTGTCCATTCTGTCATTTATCATCTGCAGGCGGTGATTGAGAATGAAGGGTGCCACATTGAGCAAGGATTGTGACCTAATACAAGAGAGAAGGCAGTTACCTCATGTGTTGTATAAGCCGCCATGTATTATATTATCTACCAATATTTTGCAGCTCTTTGTGTTGGGATATGGGGATAATAAATGCTGTCCTTACATCTTGACTCTTTTTTTTTTTTTGTGAATAGTAATATTTTGTTTGTCATTTGCTCGCATATTATGTCGTGCAAACCAGAGTGTTATAACTTCTCGAATAACACTGGTACACACAATTTTTCCCCTTATGTTTAGTTTTTCGCTTTTCGCTCATTAGAAGAAATAGCATAAGGAATATTTTCTGTACACCAATAACTTTAGAAATTTTGTGAAAAAAAAAATAATACAAAATGATTTTACTACCACGTTTTTCAACGCAAAAGGTCGATTTAAAAATTATTTTTATTTGAGAGGACACATTTTTTTAAATTGTGTACAGTATAATAAACAATGATAAAATTTGACAAGCCCATAGGATATTTGTAATAAAGTACGACAAATATATTTTGACACTCCCCTCTATATTTCATTTGTTGGATCATGACAAATATCCAGTTAAATAGTCAAGGGTCGCCAATCAGTCAAGAAACTACATATTTCTTATAACAAGAAATCCTATTAATAGTGCCATCATAATTTTTGGTACTATATTAACATTTCAAAAATTCGTGTATTGGTATCAGCACTGTTTTTCAAACATTCAATTTATTTCACCAAACTCCATATAAAATATAAATATTTTTGCTACATGTTTTAATTTGCATTTACCTATTTTACATATCTCTGATTGTATTTAAAAATCGTTAACCAATTCTTCATACTTTTGGCGAAGTGGTGTTTTATTAATTTGTTATTTGATATTATTAGGGTTCTTTCCTGGTATTCAAAAAGGAAAAATACGTGTCGATCAGATATATTTTTCAATTTATCAAACAATTTGGCCGCTGAATCTCTGATTCTGGTAGAGCGCCATCTGGCGAATAAAATTGTAACTAAAATCAATTTCGAAATTTTCATTATTTGCCATAAAAAATCCCATTGCATCCTGAATACAATGGTGTTTATCGCATTGCTCTAGCGCAAATATTCGCGGAGTTATTAATTTTTAAAGTTGTGCGGGACTTTTGGATCACCCTGTATATAAATTTGTTCATTCCTGGCCATTCCGACCACCCAGAAATCTGAAAATTTGGACACTTGCTTCGTTCATTTGGCTGAGTAGGGGTTAAAGGTTTCATACTTCTATGTTCTCTGGAAGTATATCAAAATTAATTTTTAAAATTTGAAAGGCAATTTGGAAATTTGCCAATTTCCGGCCACCCTGACAACCCAGAAGTCTGAAAATTTGTCAACTTGCATTGTCATCGGGTTCTGAAAAGTGTACCAAATTTCAGATTTCTACGTGCTCTAAAAGTATATTAAAAATCGATTTCAAGAGTTGTGGACAGACAGACAGGAAAGCAAGTTAAATTAATAAAAGCTTTTAAAAAGGCCTACTAACTACTAAATAAAAAGGAGTTGCGGCGTCTTATACCTTTATTTGTAATTTGTCGAAATCCGCAAACCTGTGATAATGATTACTTATTTGCATATTTACATACCTTCACAGCTTGGATCAATTCGACTTTTATTTTGTTCACTTTTAAGATTCCATAGCCTTGGTTACTAGCACTCATTGGTGGAATGGTTGCAAGAATCTAGGCCAATAAAGCCAATTATCAAAAACGGAAATATTTCGATATTATTTTATCTTTTTTGATTTAAAAAATGTCCTTGTTCCCTTAGTGCGGTTAGAAAAACATCAGTGCTTCCAGCAGTTCAATCTTTCAAACCACCGCTCTCTTCTATGGCATTTGACATTTCTGCTTATATGTCCGGCACTTAAATTCTCTATTTTAATGGACATATGCTTTATGCAGTAGATACAAATATTTTAAAATAATAAACTATAGCGTCTGGGAATAGTTGCATTTCTTGATGATAGATGGCGAGCTAATACATTATGTAAATGATTAAAGATTTTTGTTGTTTTTGAAACTACTCCAATACGTGTTTAAAGTCCAAGTTCTGGTTCCATAAAAACAGCGTTGACAATCACGATCCAACTGTAATAGTTGAATGTGTGAGAATTCTCTTGTGATGAATCATTCCCATAACAGAGAAATCAATGGATTCAACATAATGTCCGAACATCTCGAGGTTTTAAAAGATAGTTCGACTTTATTTTTACTCTCCTGCATATATGTGTGTGCAACTAATAAAATAATTTCACTTTTCATTTACATGTCTGCGAACATGTTACATATTATATATTAATACACATGTTCCCTTTTTTTGCTTATCTCAAGTACACGTAGTACAGGCCATGATAATCATGGCGGATAGAAGTAGGCGACTGCTTTTACTGTAAGTGCACCACATGCATACACATATGCAAGCAGTTAGACTTTGCACTTACAAATGTGCCAGAGCCCAGTTTGGTTATTTGCACTCTTTGGTGGAGTTGGACTTTTACAACAATTAGGGGCCATTGGAGCAATTTCTTATTTCAATCAGAATTTTTTCAAATGAGAAAAAAGTGTCCAATGCGGGATTCAATCCCGGGTCGTAGCGTTCGAAAACCAACGGTTTAGACCACCCTTCCACCGACCCCGACATGTTACCTATTATTTTAATGAAAAAAAAAGAGGAAGATGTACAGGTTCAGGTGATAAATTTGAGCAAAAGGGCATCTACTAACGGTACAACTGCATGTTTCTGATGGGAATAAATAATATTTATTATTTCGTATATTTAATCCGATAAACGATGTCAGCCATCCCCCGCGGCTCTTAAAGAAGTTCAATAAATAATCTCAAGATATTTACTGAAATAACAGAAAATATTTTCCATAAAAAATCGCCCCATTCGGGAATATTTTTCTTATTATATCTAGATAAAATAATAATCCATCCCAGCTAGTAGGATATATGTTAACATGCTCTCTTGAGATTAAAAGAAAGAATTGGTTTTGTTGGAGAACAAGGAAGAAATCAGTTTATTGGTTGAAAGAAAGATTAAATCATTGAGAGTAACAATCGCCTTAAATGGCAGAATTTATTGATGCTGAAGCTTCAAGAAACCTGCTATCACTTCAGTAGTGTGTTTTTTTTTTTTTTTTTGGGGGGGGGGGACTATATACTCCAACCCTTGTTTCTTCTAAAGATTGGTCTCCAAAAATGTCTATTTTGATTCCTTCCATTTTATAATTTTTAGAAAAATTATAGAAAACCTATAGGAAGAATAAACATCCTATTTTAGATAGGAGATCTCTTCAACTCGAGCTTCATTTCCTTTAAACGGTATGCTTATCGGTATAATAGACTAACCGGTGAAATTGTATTAAGAATAGAGAAAGGCTTTTTGTGTGGCGCAAAATAAACCTACAGTAGAGTCAGTCTCCCATGAGAGACCATAGCCTGAGAACATGGCTTAACTCAGTCTCTTCTTATGGTGGTCTGTAATCAGAGATTCTGTTTCGGTAAAA
Organism: Cordylochernes scorpioides; assembly: GCA_030710605.1. Taxonomy (NCBI): domain Eukaryota; kingdom Metazoa; phylum Arthropoda; class Arachnida; order Pseudoscorpiones; family Chernetidae; genus Cordylochernes; species Cordylochernes scorpioides. The sequence continues at coordinate 29,593,607 of CP092863.1, read as the reverse complement.
AGACTCCTCATGATTTGGTCCGACATGATAGAGTTTCTGTTACACGAAATGGAACTATTAAACACGCGAATGTTTCTTTTTCAAATAAGACAAACTTCCTACTGTCCTTACTACGATAAAAAAAATCATCAATGATGAAACCTCTCAGCGGTTTCGCTAGTTTAAACTACCGTTTTTATAGCTTTACTATTGTATTGGGCGATTCTGCTTTTATAGCCTACATTGAAGGGTTGAATCTGGTTATGGTGTATTTAATCCAATAATGTGAATAAGCTTTGAGGTTAGTAGAATTAAATGTGAATTGTGCACCAAACAATGCTCTTCCGCAAACAATTCAAACAAAGACAGTTAGGCAATAGTTAAACACTGCGCCATCTAAATATACGAAATGAAACTATTAAACATGAGTTTTTATCTTTCAAATAAGAGAAACATCCTACTGTCCTTAGTGTGAAAGAGTCTACGATAAGAGACCATCTCCAGCATAAACTGAAAGAGTTTTTAAGCTATGGTCTCTCATGGAAAGCTCTGTTGTACAGTACTTTATATATTTTATCAGAAAATGTTAGTGAGAGGAACGATCCATCGCTGTGTTTTCTGACACTGCCGGGGTCGGCCCATTACTTCCTTGTCATTTGAATACATCGTTACCCGCCAACGATCCGTGGACCACAAAAATCAGGATGGCCTCCTTTTCCAAGTCCATTGTTTCCTTGGCTCGTCGCGCTCGCCTTTCTTCCAACGGGCCATTATCTGGCGTCCATTGTTGGCCAGACATCGCCGTCAACGCCGGCTTTTCCGCGAGAATAAGATGAACACATTTCTAACATATTGAGAGTAATACTTAGTTGAAAACTCTGCTAAATAGGGTAATATGTGCTGAGAGTTTTCAGTAGAAACTAAATCTAAAGAATTGGGTCTGTCAGGGCACAGTGTAACCGATCCTGTCGCAGCCTTTACACAAACCTAGCACACAAGAATGGTAAGAATCATAGCTCAAATTCAGGAGTAATATAATACAATTTTAAAATTGAAATTTTATAAAATATTATCAATAAATTTAATTCCTGGTATAAAACTATTTCAATAAAGTCTAAGCCGTTTTTATAAAAACAAAAGATAAACTTCAAGCACATCAATAAATGGCTTACATTAATGATGGCTGTTTATATTCGACATTTTGACTATATTCAAATATTTCAAATATTTTATAACTTCTTCTAAAGATTGAATTTGTTTCACCCCTGACAAGAAGGGGTCATATTTCACTGAAACGTTGTAAAATAAAGTTTTTCATCTGGCCGAGGTGTCCTTTGAAATATTAATAAACGGCTTGGTTATTTGAAGAACTGATCCAATTAAAGTTTCAGGACTGAGTTGCGAGGTTGTTGATAGTAGAGAATCAACAATTCAGAGGACTATGGCTAGAATGCCTGAGGTTGTTTTTCCCCCAATGTCCCCTAGCTGCGGTCAATTTATCCCTCCCCGATCAAATCCCCATTACCCGGCCACTGGCCAATTAAAGACGAATCAGACGACTGACCAGGGCTTAAGCTCGGGGCAATTAGGCTTCCACAGCACGCTCGATACCCGCTGCTTTTCTGATTGGCTGATAATTCATGTATGATACGACAGACTCCAGGTCCTATTTATTGCAAGAAGAGTGAGGATAATTCAATATGAGAAAGTTGAAACTCGCCAGCCGCCCGCTCGCCCGACCTCGCTGAATGTGGAGCAACAATTAGAGATCGATGCGGCCGAGAAAACCTTTTTGTCCGCGCTCTCTGGCCACATTTTACAATGTTAATCAGGCCGTATAATTAAGAAAACACAAAGCCCAGGCTAATTAATCATTGTTAGTTTTAGTTTAAATATTAATTTAAAGGGTAATCACCAGCGGGCAGCTTTTTTACAAAGGTGCTTCATCCCAGATTGATCACCCCGAGGTCATAGAAAGAGTTTTTAGTTAGGAACAGATAAATGGTTGGTTGATTGTTAGCGGATGATTCACGTACTACTTGATGTCGACTTTAAACGCTATCGCACCCACTGTAGCCGTGTTGATACGTGTAACACGGTGTTAGATGTCGTTGAACCTCTTGTTATATATATATATATATATTAAGAAAAAAGGCATCTCCTTATCGCGCAACTGAAAGTTGCTGATGGCTTGCGTCATCTATCGGAATAAATATCAACTATTCTCCTTGATTTTTAATTATTCCAGAATTGGCCAAATACCCATTCTTGATTAATCAAGAAAAAGCTAACCACGGACGCGTTTCGGGCTGTTGGCCCTCATCAGCGTGGTGCAAGCTGTACCTCAACGACCAAAAATATTTTTCATATATATATTTTTTTTAAAGGAAAGGATATCGCAAATTTATAATGTCATTGAGACCACATCTCCTTCTTTCCTTAGCAGATAAGACAAACTACAACAGAAGTGATTTTTTTATACACCTGCACATTCTGTGGACATAGAGGAAGCAATAAGGTCAAGTTGTAAGAGTACTTTGTGTCATAAACACGGTCATTTTTATTGCAATATTTTGAATAGGAACGATAATTACATCAGAGCTCCTATCATAGGTAGCATAGAAAACGTGTATGTGTAGAAAACCTATTTTTCTAAAATATGTTTTAAAATAGTTATATTAATATATATTCGTGGATGATTTTTTTTATTTATCAGGAAATTGGGTTGACCAAATATCAGGGAACAGGTTAAATTAATGTTTAGTTGATTTCTGTTCCACTAGATGGCGTTCTGCAATCTAAAAAGCACATGTGTTTTTGGTCAGGATATGCCTTAATTATTTTGAATAAATATATTTATACAAGATAAATATCTACATGTATATTCTCTTTGATGGTTAGCGACTTCTGTAGGCTCCAGGAACCTGGTGGTGGAGGTGTTAACTAAATAAATATATGTCGTAGCTAAATGAAGAGGCGCAGCCGTTATGCCTAGCGAACAGCGCACCCGCGATGTCTGCCACCTTTATTTTTTGTACAGCTTTTATAGATGGATGAATTTACATATTTACATTTTAACACAAGCGTTACATATTTACATACTCATTTTGACGAAAATAAATTATATCTCTTGGAATTAACTATACAAATTATGACATATACATTATCTAAATAATAAATAAACCTGCTAAAATATATCTAAAAGTTTAATAGAGAAGTCAAGTAGATATTTTAGCTATAAATATATGTTACTTTATGTATTATTTACGAACGGAAAAATATGTCCAGGGTAGCCTAGTGGACATGGCATCTGCCCGGTAAGCGGAACACTGTGGGTTAGTTTCCCATCCCTGGACACTTTTATTTTTCCATTTGTCATTACTCTTCACAATTCATCCTTTCATACTTCATCCCTAAAGTTAGAAATAATCGTTATTTCTCCTTAAAATATAATTTGATTTTTCGTTGAAAAGAAACACATGCGGTATAATTTTCAAATGTCGTTTTACAACACTGAACGCCAATCTTTATAGAGGCATTTTTGTATACACTATTTATTAATATTATATTTTATTATATACTAGCGGATGTACCCGGCTTCGCCCGAGGTTTTACCCGAGTGAATGTTTGTCTAACGAACATTTGTTAAAACAATTCTCTATAAACTTATAAAACGTACTCGGCTTCGCCCGGGGTTTTACCCGAGTAAAGGTTTGTTTAGCGAACATTTGTTAAAACAATTCTCTAAAAACTTATTTAAAAAAAAAAAAAGATATATTTTGATAATTTGAAACTCGTAAATTTGAATCTCTCGATAAAGTGAACATTTTTTCCCGGTCCCTGTGTGCCGTGTCATCCTGAATTTTGTCTTTCCTAATGCATTGAGGGGCAAATATTATTGCCAAAGATATATATAGCTAAATATATTTTTCTAATATTTTTTGTTTACTAAAAATTACAATAACAAAAAAAAATTCTTATATATTTAAATTTATTTCGAAAATTTTTGAAAAAATCAATATTTTGTTTACTAAATTAATTTTTATATAATTAAAAAAATTCTATTATTTAATTTAAAAAAAAAAACCAGATTATTTGACTATTGACCACCATATTGAATACACATATTGTTTGTAAACAAAACCATTTACTTTTGATAAATAATCAATTCTCCCAATATATATGTTGTAGATTAATGATAAAACTAATTTTGACTTGTGCGCATTTAATAGGTAGAAATCTTACTTTTGATAGATAATATTTAAGATAATAAACTTATAAAAAAAAAAAAGAGATATATTTTGATAATTTGAAACTCGTAAATTTGAATATCTCGATAAATTGAAAATTTTTTCCCGGTCCCTTGAAAAATACTCGATAAGTTGAATAAAATCAATATTAATTATCATTATTCTTGTCTCAAATAAATTGCCGTGTCATCCTGAATTTTGTCTTTTCTAATTTTCTACATTACAAAATCATCATTTTATATATTCTCCCAATTTGTAGATAAATGATAAAACTAACTTTGACTTGTAAGAATTATTAGGTAGAAAATCTTACTTTTGATAAATTATCTTTAAGATAACAAACTTATCTCAAATAAATTGCCGTGTCATCCTGAATTTTGTCTTTTCTAATTTTCTACATTACAAAATCATCATTTTATCTATTCTCCCAATATATATGTTGTAGATAAATGATAAAACTAACTTTGACTTGTAAGAATTATTAGGTAGAAAATCTTACTTTTGATAAATTATCTCTTTAAGATAACAAACTTATCTCAAATAAATTGCCGTGTCATCCTGAATTTTGTCTTTTCTAATTTTCTACATTACAAAATCATCATTTTATCTATTCTCCCAATATATATGTTGTAGATAAATGATAAAACTAACTTTGACTTGTAAGAATTATTAGGTAGAAAATCTTACTTTTGATAAATTATCTTTAAGATAACAAACTTAGTGATAATAAAACTTATAGATAAAAAAAACTTGTTTTCATCGTCGCAATGGGGGCGCTGCTTGCGAGTTAAATATACAAATCTGCAAATAACTCTAAATACATTCAAGATATTCATGAAATTATTTTTCAAAAACCTTCCCGGGGATATACCTAATTACATCCCAAAATTTCACGGCGATTGGATGTATGGTTTTTGAATCTATAGAGTACAGACAGACATTCAATTTTATATATATAGATAAATCCAATATATGCCTTTTTATTATTTAATGAAATAAATATGGATTGCTCTATTTTCAAAACAAATAAATAAATATATATATTGTATAAAATAATTATGATAAGATTTCTGTTGATTTTTGATCATCTTGAGAATTATGCTATGTTAATGCAGTCGTGGCTGAAATCTTTAAAGTATGATAATGAAAAATAGTTTTGATCAGTAATTTAATTGAGTTAAAGGAATATATTTTTTAATAAATAAAATTTGATAAAAGTAATGCCTGGCTTTAAGGCGAGTAGAATAAGGAAAACAAAAGATTATTTACATAATGTACAAAAATTTTGAGCCGGCCATCGGGGAAGAGAAAATATCTTTATTTTACGGGGCTGCTAACCAAAATGAATGATTTTTGAGCCCCGATGGACGCATAAAGCGGAATATATACAAAGCATAGTTGGGGGGCCTGGGGATGGGTGGCCAGGGATCATCGCAAGGGATCCTAGGATCTGGCAGTGGAGGTGTCATCGCAGGGGGGAGGAAGCTGGAGAGGTCAAGGAAACAGCGCCTTGATGGGTGAGAAGCCTGGATGGAGGCCAGTTGAGGAGGCAGGAGGTCCTGGAAGCCTAGAACTTGAGGGCTCTAAGCTTCAAGATGGGGCAGCTTGAGGCTCTCGCCTCGTGCTTGTCTGGGAGGCCCTTGGCACAGCAGTTGGCGCACTTGGAGGTGTGCCAGTCGGCAACTGAGGGGCAGGCACGGCCTTCATGGCTGCCTTCACCGCAGTGGAAGCACGTGGGAGCTCTGGTGCATTGGGCAGAGTTGTGGCCGAAGCCACAACAGCGGAAGCAGACTCGTGCGCGGATGGACTCCTCGAAGTTGAGGATCACACCATCCACCACGATCCTTCCACGATTTCCCAGAGCTCTGAAGGTCGTGAGGTCCACCTCGATGAAGGCGGTGCAGGTCCCGTTTCTGGGTGCAGAGCGATGCGCCACGCGCACCACCTTGTCCCCAGGGAGTTGGCTGACAGCAGGGGTTTCCAGCAGCGTCTCTTCAATGGTGGAGTTGGATGTTTCCTCATCTACTTTGAAGAGGCAGATGCGAGACAGGATCACCTTCTGTTGGCGGACCTTCATGCCATCCAGCTTGTTGGCCAGGGAGGTGGTAACAGCTGGGATGGTATCGGGGTTGCTGGAGTGGAGGACAAGCTTCCCTTTGGTTCGCAGGGAGGCCCAAACGCCTTGGGGTAGAGTGTGGGCAGCGCGGACAGCTTTAAGCATTGCTCTTGGGTCAGCCTGTGGGTCATCAGAGATGACCACTGTGTGGGCCGCCGATTTTTCCCCATGGAGGACCACTTGGGCGGCCGCAGGCTTGGGGACGCGGGAGGGCGCAGGTTTTGCGGGACCATTGAGGTTGGTCCTCTTTGCGGGCGGGTAGGGAGCCTCAGGCTGCTTCCTTTTGGTTGGAGCGGGAGTGGCGGGCTTGGTGGGGTCAGTCTGAGTGCTGGTTTCCTTGCAGGAGGGAGAAGGGCTGGTTTGAGTGCTGTGGCAGGCTGTCTGTGGCTTGATTTTGTCCAGTTCCTTAAAGGACGCGAGGGTGCCGGAGAGGTTCTCTACCTCGGCAATGAGGGCCTTGATCTGCTCAGACCGTAAGTTGATGAATTCCATTAGGCTTTGGAGCAGGTAAAATCGGGAGGTAGGGTAAGGATTCTGTATTTTCTGCTCGAAGTTCTGCTTCACCTCTTCGTTCTCCATCTCCAGTTGGGCGAGGGTTACGAGGGGCTTCTCGGCATTCTTCTTCTTCTTCCTAGGAGCCATGGCAGGAGCAAATTGTTGTGACCAACGATCTAACGTATATTGGTATAATTAGATGATCTACTAGAGATGCAGACGGCCATCGGGGAAGAACAACAACGAGTTTTTATAGGGGAAGCATGACCTCTGGCGGTCGATTTAACAGAATATTTGAATTTATGAAATATAATTTTAAATAAAATAATATTTTTATATAACATATCTATATATAAAAAAAATCAATGTTTGTATGTTTGTTTGTTTGTATGTTCGGTATACAAATTCGCAGTAGTTCACTAATTCAAACCAAAATTTCATACATAGCAAAAAAAAAATACGGGGAAGACGATAGGCTATTTTAAAAAATATATAAATCAATTATTAAAACTATATATTCAAATTATTTTAATTAGCTCACGATCAGCGCCCTCTATCAAAGATTAGATTAAATTATGCTGATGCAAACAAATAGATAATGCTAATATAACAAACAATTATTTAAAAAATATTATCTTAATATATATCACACGGGTCAAACCCGGGGCGAAGCCCGGGTCACCCGTCTAGTATTCAATAAATTAATCCCTTGTATTTAATTTAAAAAGAAGATTAAACCATCCAGGGGATGAGTTTCTTTTTATAAGAGAGTATTTTTGATACCTCTAGGTTTATATAAGTCCCTTCTACTGGAGAACACTATAGTAAAATTTAATCTTTAATATATACATTATAACACCATTAAGATAAATTTAAGCTATAAATATTTTTTTTTAAACAAATTTAAAACATAAGAGAGGTTTTGTTTTTAATAAATAATCATGTTAATTAAAATAAAGAAGAAAAAATAAACAATGGTTGCCTGTAAAGTCGGTTTTACGGGCGAAGATTTTACGTGACAACGGTAGAATATTTATTGATATGAATATAATTAAATTGCACAATAGGAACAAGGAATTGAATGAAAATAAGAATTGCACAAATTTTAACTATAGAAATATATTTTGTTTACTAAAACATTGTACATGTAAACTTAAACTTAAATTTTTTGCTAAATAAATTTGAAACTATTTAAAATTTGTAAAATAATAATTAATTAATTAATTAATTTTAAACTAATAATTTACTTAACACTATCAACATTTATCAATAGTATGACATAACCTATAAACTCAGTTTCTCAACTTTTGTGTCAATCTAACAATTAATCAATCAATCATAGTTTACGATAATGAAATATCAGTGTACAATTATTTACCTTTATTGTTGTAGTTGTTGTAAATGACGAATCTAAGCACTCCACATTTTCACTACAGACACAGCTGACGATACTTTAACCACACGTGTGAACTTGTATTATGACGCTTTCTTGTTTTTCCAACGCTAAGAACGTTCGAGAAAGACAAAGACAGAGACAAGCATGCGCCGATTCAATGCGCCTAATTCTCTAGCGCTGCGCGCGCAGCACTCTCGTTCGATGACTCATCGTAACGTTACCGGGCGTTACACTTTTTCATAAGTGACTCCCAGCCGCAACCTAATTTAAGACGTTGTCACGTCAAAAATTACAGTGAAGAGAGCATCGGCAATTACACGTTATATGCTGGGTGGAAAAAGGAATAGGCGAAGAAAGAAATCTATAGAGAAGAACAAAGACAGAACCATGGTAATAATTTTCAAATTATTTTATACAAGGGGAAAAGAAAGAAATTTTTTTTTATTCTATCTTCACCTTAGCTTGTATTTAATTATAGGAAAATATTTACCATGGTATTTGATCTTTTTATAAACTGTTCACTTATTCCTTTTCCCACCCAGCTTATGACGCGTAACTGCCGAATCTCCCTGGAGTTTATTTCGCTATATTTCAATCTATTTAATTATTTATTAAATATCAAAAACATACCTTTTTTGTGTGTTTTAAATTCGCTAACAAATATTTATAGTTAAAATGTATCTTAATAGTATTATATAATGCAAAATTAGCTTGCTATTCTGACATAACTCTAACCTGCATTTAATGATTAAAATTGTGACTAACAATTTATTTTATATTTTCACATAATTACCTTTCAATTAATTATAATAAATATTGGCGCTCTACCATCTAAAATGCTAATGTGAACGGTCAGAATAGGTCTTTTTGTTTCTATTATCAACGCCTGACACCTTTTTTTTTTTTTTTACATGAACAGCGTATTTACGCAAGTTTGACCTTAAATAACTATTTCCTTGAGATACAGTCTGCACCACGCTGACGAAGGCCCAAAGCCCGAAACGCGCTCGTGGTTGGCTTTTCTTGATTTATCAAGAAAATGAGTTGGCCAAATATTATGGAATACACCTATCCCCCGATTTACACTGTACTTGTTTTACACGTTTTCTCTTTTACACGGTTTTCCAAATAAGTTTTTTTTTTGTTTTGTTTTTATCGCACTATACTAAATGCTACTGTGATTGAATACATGCGCTGTGTACACATCTCACGAGGAATCTCGAGCTTATGTGCTGACTACATATTTTAATTATTATTATATTTATTTTTATTTCTGTGTACACCTATCCCCCGATTTACACGTTTTTCTCAGGATCGTATCTACCGTGTAAATCGGAGGATAGGTGCACTTTAAATCAACATTTAGTTGGTTTTTGTTTCACTAGATGGCGCTCTGCCATCTAAAATGCTCATGTGAGCGGTCAGGATATGCCTTTTTTGTTTTTAATATTTATATATGAATAAAATATATAATTATATTACGAGGTATATCGTATAAAAAAATTATATCAATAATTTTCAATTGCAGCTAAAGTTCTATCAATCTTTTCAGACAGAGCATAATTTAATCCTTTTGATAAAAGTCTCGCAACATCGGGTGTGATTGATTTTTCAAAACGATATAAATAATATATCGATAATAGAATATGTCATATAATCGAATGCTTGTAAGTTTCACAAAAAGGATTTTTTTCACGATCACCGGAATACAACTGCTGCTGTATATGTGCGAACAGAAGCTATCTATATGTTTAAGAGAAATATATATTAAAATAATATATAAATGTTTTAAAGCGTATAATGCGTTTTAAATTTGATTTTAAACAATTCCATTGACATTCTCAACGATAAAACACAGAGTAAGTACAAAGTAAAAGGTGAACATATAAGAGACTGTGTAAAAGTATTCCTGCAGAGTCATGAATGCTTACCCAGTGACGAGGAGTCTCCCTCCAGACTATCGTGGTCTTAGTGAACTTCCTTCACCTCAAGGCTCAGGGAAATATGTAGATAGTGTCTTGGTTGGCGGTAGATTGGCTTTGTCATCCTGCCCTTGTCCGAGGATGTACAAGCGACTTGCATTCACTTTCTCTCTCTCTGCAATGACAATTTATATTTTTCAAAGAATTTCCTCTATATCCCCTGTGGGATTTTTAAAATTTTTAAATACATTAGTTTGGAGTGATATCTGTATAACACACTCAGTAGAATTTCCCTTGAGATGCTTCCTGAAATATGACAACTCCAGGTCACTCCTGTAGGTAGTCTTTTAATGGAGGTTGACATGCCGTGTCATTTTTTAACCTCACGAATGTGGTTGGTATGCTCAGAAGATAATTGTTATTGTCTATTCTGACAAATAGAAACCGAAGTGAAATATGAAAACATGAATTTCATATTTAAATTAAAATTATAGAAAGAAAACACATTTATTTCGTGATATGTACATATCATTATAAACATTTTATGTACTTTCCCCCATAAGATACCTATAAGATTAAAAACTATAGCAAGTACATAATGTAACGTGTATATATTCGTCTTCTCCCGAGAGTTCTTGACCCTCTCCAAGCTAGCTATGGATCCATATATACACTTTGTCGCTTCTCTACAAGTATTTAAGATGTATATCATTTTATACCTTAAATATAGGGAGAATCTCAATTTATTTCAAGCACCGTTTTACAAAGAATAAATTTCTTGAGAGGACACTCCTGTGCTAGAGGCTATAATATAAAAGACAGTTTGCATTGCTAAAATTAGAATTGTTATTATTTAGTTACCCTCCAGAGAAAAGCCATCCCTTTATAACAAATTAAAATATTAAGAGGTGAATGTTTCTTTTCACAAATAAATCAAACTTATACTGTCTTTACTACGGTGAAAAAATTGGGAGGGCTTGGCTCATCATCAGTGGTGAACCCTCCCAGCGGTTTTACCCATTTTTTTTTTTTAATCCACCAGATCGCTTCTTTAGAGATCTTATACTATATTTTATCATTCTACTTATACGAGGGCCATCCAATAAATAAGTTTCCCTATTTTTTTTCTGCGAACGAAACGTTAGAAAAATTAGTTAGTAGTGTAAGAAATGGTCACTAGGATGCGTTGGAAGCGCGTGACCTTCAAAATCACGCTACTCGTACGTGTAAGTCCGTAGCGCTTCAGTTTCCATGGAACTACCACTGGTGAACGTGTCCACTTGCGAACTCCGTTCTGTAATTCGTTTTTTCACGGCGAAAAATGAAACTGCGGTCAATATTCATCGCAATTTAGTGTCAGTGCATGGTGAAGGATGTATGAGCATCCAAATGGTTCGCCGATGGCATTCATGGTTCTTGGAAGGACGACAAAACGTGCATGATGACGAGCGAAGCGGCAGGCCCGTTACTGCTACGGACAATGCAGCCGTTGCTGCCGTTCGGAATGTGGTGGAAGCAGATCGCCGCGTCACCATTGACGGAATAATGATTCGAATGCTTCCTGGAATCGAAATTGGACGCTCTTCGATTGGAAAAATCATGTCAGATGTTTTGAATTTTCGCAAAGTCTGCGCAAAATGGATCCCGCGTTTGCTCTCGGAAAATCACAAGCAACAACGGATGGAGGCAGCCCGAGCTTTTCTGGAAATGCATCGAAGAGATGGAGATCAACTGTTTTCCCGTATTGTCACTGGAGATGAAAGCTGGGTGCATCATTAAACTCCAGAAACAAACGACAAAGCATGGTCTGGAAGAAGCCTGAGGAAAGTGCACCAAAAAAAGGCGAAGGTCACAATCTCTGCAGGCAAAGTTATGGCTATCGTCTTTTGGGACTGTAATGGTGTTTTATTAGTTGACTACCTGCCCCCAAACACTACGGTTAACGCTGCGAGGTATTGCGAAGTCCTCACTAAACTCAGAACTGCAATAAAACGGAAACGTTCTGGACTTTTGTCTCGGAAAGTGTTACTCGTCCATGACAATGCTCGCCCTCACGCAGCTCGAACGACCCAAACTTTGCTAGAAAACTTCAAATGGGAAATTTTCACACATCCACCTTATTCTCCGGATCTTGCCCCAAGCGACTTCCATCTTTTTCCAGCACTCAAGTTGAACCTTGGAGGCAAGCACTTTGGGAATGATGACGAAGTGCAGGCGGAGGCGAACCACTGGCTACGAAGACATGACACGGCTTGGTACAACAGTGGTATCAAAAAATTGCTACAACGGTACCAAAAATGTTTGGACAGAAATGGTGATTATGTAGAGAAGTAGTCTATGAGTGGTATAATCAAAATAAAATAACTGCATAATTGTAAATAATGTTGTTTATTTGTTTAAAAATAGGGAAACTTATTTATTGGATGGCCCTCGCATATGCTACACTGAAGGCTGGAATCTTAGAAATGGTATTTAAGCAAACTATAGACATAAGCTTTTAGGACAGTAGAATTACATTTAAATATTTGCATCAAGCAATTTTATTTCCGTAAACAATAAGAACAAGGCCAGGTAGGCATGAAATAATATTTATTAAAAAGATACATTCACGTCTTAATGTTTTCATTTGCTATATATAGATGGCGCGTTATTGCTTTGTATTAAAGAACAGCTCTATCTAAAGGACACGTTGGCTCTACACAACTAGATGTTATTTGGAGAAAGCAGTTCTACTGTATTGATCTTAAAATACTCCTCTATACGATGTATGAAGGTTACAATTCAAATGCCAGACCGAGCACACCGAGAAGCGTTGCTCCGGGTCACGAGGTTAATTGGAAACATTGTGTCCATTTGTAAATTTTATTATATAGAACTGCGATTATTTTAATCATTTCCTTTTACTCTTCCGTCATTTGTGAGGCACCTAGAAGTTCTGGTTGTTTGAGATCCAATCAGATCTCTAGAAGTTAAATACACAAGGCCACATTCTAAAGGTTGAACATCTTAAAACGTGTTTTCAAAGCAAATCATTTTTACGAAGTTCTATTAATTAAAAAATAACGAGGAAAATATTCAAACACAAATAAAATTAATAATACTTTTTATCATATTATTATATATTATCATTATCGGTTTTCTCATAATACTCGTAAAAAGGTTTACTTTTAAGTTTCTTAAACGATTATATTTTTTTATTCTAGCTATTCTTACAGCAATCAGCGTAAATGGGGAAAAAATAATGTTAACTCAGCAATTCTTATTGGAATTTCTCGGCCAAGCTCAGCCAATAACCTGCCTCCACGTCAATTTAGCGAGGAAATATCTCAATAGGGTGAATTATATTTGCTAAATTTTTATAAAAATATCATTTCTAAATATAGAAGGAAGGGATATCTAAAATCATAAACAACTAGCATATAAAGTAAAAAGAAATAATATTTTCTATATTCGAATATATTACCACGCACATAACCCGATGGTGAAAATTGCGATTTTATTATTAATATATATCGGAGTTAAATAGTTAGTTCTATTTAAGCAAAAGTGTCACATTTCTTCAACCACTAATCACAAGATGAAAGAACATCATTTGCTTAAATGTTGTTTATATAAATTTCTCTTTTCAAAAAAAAAAAGAACTTAATATTTAGCGCTCAATATATATTTATCAATTATAATAAAATCGCATTTTCGCAGAAATACAGAGCTATGTATTAAATTTAATTAACTAGACAGTGTAGAGAGGAGACTGAAGTGTCTATCAAGAACATGGCTGTATAGGTATTGAGGGAATAACTCTAGGGAGAAGTAAATCAATCCACACAGTTGTGCCACAACACTCCTCCGTTTAGAAGGAAGGTTACTTAAAAGGAAGTTTCGACAGTTATTAAAGAGCTTGCGCCATCATTTTGCGTCCCATAATTAAATATTTAAGCCCAAATTTCTGGAAAGAAAAGAACAGGGCCATTGATTGCCAAGCACACAGTTTCAATATTAAATTTTTATGCAAAAAAAAAAAAAAAGGCGAAGACAAAAACGATGTTCGCCCGCGGCAGAAGGCGGTGTAATTACCAGCTCGGCACCATTGTTCTTTCTTCTCTATCTGGAGGCATCGATACACTGGCCAATGTGTTCTCTCCCACTCTGGAGGCATGGGTTCACTGACTACTGTGTTCTTTTTTCTCTATCTGGAGGCATCGATACACTGGCTACTGGGTTCTTTATTTTCTATTTGGAGGCATCGATACACTGGCTACTGTCTTCTTTCTTCTCTATCTGGAGGCATTGATACACTGGCCAATGTGTTCTCTCCCACTCTGGAGACATTGATACGCTGGCTACTGTGTTCTTCCTTCTCTATCTGGAGGCTTCGATATACTGGCCACTGTGTTCTTCCTTCTCTATCTGGAAGCATCGATACACTGGCTATTTTATTCTCTCCCACTCTGGAGGCATTAATACACTGGCCACTGTGTTCTCTCCCACTCTGGAGACATTGATACGCTGGCTACTGTGTTCTTCCTTCTCTATCTGGAGGCTTCGATACACTGGCCACTGTGTTCTTCCTTCTCTATCTGGAGGCTTCGATACACTGGCCACTGTGTTCTTCCTTCTCTATCTGGAAGCATCGATACACTGGCTACTTTATTCTCTCCCACTCTGGAGGCATTGATACACTGGCTACTGTGTTCTTTACTCTCTATCTGGAGGCATTGATACACTGGTCACTGTGTTCTCTCCCACTCTGGAGACATTGATACGCTGGCTACTGTGTTCTTCCTTCTCTATCTGGAGGCTTCGATATACTGGCCACTGTGTTCTTCCTTCTCTATCTGGAAGCATCGATACACTGGCTATTTTATTCTCTCCCACTCTGGAGGCATTGATACACTGGTCACTGTGTTCTTTCCTCTCTATCGGAGGCATTGATACACTGGTCACTGTGTTCTCTCCCACTCTGGAGACATTGATACGCTGGCTACTGTGTTCTTCCTTCTCTATCTGGAGGCTTCGATACACTGGCCACTGTGTTCTTCCTTCTCTATCTGGAAGCATCGATACACTGGCTACTTTATTCTCTCCCACTCTGGAGGCATTGATACACTGGCTACTGTGTTCTTTCTTCTCTATCTGGAGGCTTCGATATACTGGCCACTGTGTTCTTCCTTCTCTATCTGGAAGCATCGATACACTGGCTACTTTATTCTCTCCCACTCTGGAGGCATTGATACACTGGCTACTGTGTTCTTTCCTCTCTATCTGGAGGCATTGATACACTGGTCACTGTGTTCTCTCCCACTCTGGAGACATTGATACGCTGGCTACTGTGTTCTTCCTTCTCTATCTGGAGGCTTCGATACACTGGCCACTGTGTTCTTCCTTCTCTATCTGGAAGCATCGATACACTGGCTACTTTATTCTCTCCCACTCTGGAGGCATTGATACACTGGCTACTGTGTTCTTTCTTCTCTATCTGGAGGCATTGATACACTGGCCACTGTGTTCTCTCCCACTCTGGAGACATCGATACACTGGCTACTGTGTTATTTCTTCTCTATCTGGAGGCTTCGATACACTGGCTACTTTATTCTCTCCCACTCTGGAGGCATTGATACACTGGCTACTGTGTTCTTCCTTCTCTATCTGGAGGCTTCGATACACTGGCTACTTTATTCTCTCCCACTCTGAAGGCATTGATACACTGGCTACTGTGTTCTTTCTTCTCTATCTGGAGGCTTCGATACACTGGCCACTGTGTTCTTCCTTCTCTATCTGGAGGCTTCGATACACTGGCTACTTTATTCTCTCCCACTCTGGAGGCATTGATACACTGGCTACTGTGTTCTTTCTTCTCTATCTGGAGGCTTCGATACACTGGCTACTGGGTTCTTTATTTTCTATTTGAAGGCATCGATACACTGGCTACTGTCTTCTTTCTTCTCTATTTGGAGGCTTCGATACACTGGCCACTGTGTTCTTTCTTACTCTGGAAGCATGGGTACATTGGCCACTGTGTTACTCGAATACCTGGACTATTGTTAATCCGACTCTGGTGAAATCTTTAATTGATAAATAGAGAGCAGTTGTTATCTTTTCAAACCAGAATCTTTTTACAATACTGATAGAGATCCAAAACACTGGGTAATATAATATATTCAAATTATTTTTAAATGCTCTAACTCTAGTGCATATGTAAATAACAACAATGGCGAAATCGGTGGCCGTGCTGAGGAAGAGGAGAGCTGATTTCATTTGCATCCAAAAATTAAGGTTGATGCAACAATTGAAATAGTATTTGGCTTTTAGTTTGGTGGATGGTAGGTAACCTGTGAGTAAATTACTCCATCTTTTAAACTCGGAAATCTCAATATGTTCAAGTAAAAATAATAAGGAAGGCCAACCGTCAGGATTAAAAGGCAACTTATTTTGATCCATACACTCATAATGCCTTATCTACATAGAAGAACAGAAAAGCAAATAAAGAAATATTCTCTCTGTGTTGTGTGTGTGAATAATAGAGATTTACTGAAAACAATATCAGTGAATGATTTATTGATTTAATCAAAAGTAAATCTTCTGCGATTCCCCATTTATAAACTATTTTTTAAACAGCTCCTACTACGATAAAAAAAAAACTAAATGGACACGACACATTAGTTGTAAAGCCTACCAGAGGTTTGTCAGTTCAAAATATCAATATTCTGTTACTATGTAAAACTCGATGGACAAGAGTTTCTTGATTGTCTTGTGTAGATTCAGGGTGATCAATCACACCCAGGCTGAGAGTTCGAATCAATACGTTGAAGCCTTCGAAATCATCGAGTGTTTGAGTAAAATTTTGCTAGAATTTTTCATATCATTGAAAAATCGATCATTGTATTTCACACATGAACCGTATTGTTATCTATAAAGAATATTTGCAGGGGAGAATGAAAGAAATTAAATGTATAGTATTTCACTACGCATCAAGAACATGGAAGACAAAACTGTTGTAATCTAGGCCTGGAGATTCAGTTCGTGCTACGTTGAAATTCACGAAATGGCGTAACCCGAGTGATAAGGGAATGGCTAATAGCCCATTTGATGAAGTGAAGGATAGAGTTCTGCATATTTTAGCCGTTGGTGAGGAGATAAAATTGAATTGTAAGGCTTTTAGCTACCGCGGATCATTTTTAAAAATCGATTATACACAAGAGCACACATAAACTATAATTCCTCTCCAAAACGTAAACTATTTTATACTTGGGATAGTTAATCAGCCAAATTCCGGCACATAGAAGTCAAAATTCTAAAAATACTCGAAAGGTTTCCTTTAAGAGGGACAAAAAGAAATTAGTTAATTATATTTAAATTAATTCCATGATGATGATTACCCTTGTTACAAATAGAAAACAGAATATACCTTTTTAAAAATTATTTCAACTACTTGCAAGGTTTCCTCGATCAATCAATAATGTTCAATCGCGTGATAAATTTTTATTGAAGAACTAGAAAACTGAAGCTCTCTGTGTGTAAAAGCTCTTAACAGTCCTTTATACATTAGAAATACAGTCAATATTCTGTACACATTTGATCCAGTGTTGTTGCCAACTTGCCAAAGTACTTTGGTAAAACGCCTTATAAAACTCTCTGGACTACTCTCCAAAGAGCATGGAGTGAAATTTTACCACGTAAAAAAAACTCTTTTATCTTCCAAATAAGTAGAGTTATGAGGATGCCAGATCAGGACTGTACGCAGGGTGAGGCATCAAAGTCCACCCATACCCTGCCATCTTCCTCAAAGTCAGATGCACCGTGTGAGGCCTCGTATTATGCTGATGAATTTTTATTTGGATGTTTTTTAAGTTGAGATTTTATATTTAAATTGCTCTTTTTAGCTTTTATAAT
Source organism: Cordylochernes scorpioides (assembly GCA_030710605.1). Classification (NCBI taxonomy): domain Eukaryota; kingdom Metazoa; phylum Arthropoda; class Arachnida; order Pseudoscorpiones; family Chernetidae; genus Cordylochernes; species Cordylochernes scorpioides. The sequence continues at coordinate 29,575,559 of CP092863.1, read as the reverse complement.
AAGATATCGTAATTCTGTTTGCAGATATGAATATATATAAATATTTAATTAATCAGAAAACACTATTTGCATGATGATAAATAATTTAAATATTTTTTCTATAAGTCATTGTGTGCATTACTTATTGACCGACCGGCCCTTGTAAATAATGTCACAGTCTAAAATGACTTACTCGGTGAATCATCACCCTTCACGTGACATTTGTCATCAGCTTCTATGTGGATATTTTGTTTATCTTTCTCTCAGTCTTGAGATCTTATATAAGAAATAAGGCTGTAAATAATGTGTTTTGTTGTAAAAATAATAAATTAATTGTAAATTTTAACTACGAGTTCTGGTCTTACCTAAAATTCAAGATAGAAATCAATCAACAATCGACTTAAAGCCAACCTCCCATGACGGTGAAATAATTGCGGCTACCTTTATTCAAATTCAACTAGATGACGTCTACAACATAGAGAATTAGACTAGCCAGAGGAACTGAAATATAGTACGCTTTTTTATCTACATTCCTCTTTGCTTCCCTCAAAGCTTAGCTCTTGCTACTGTGACTTGATGTGCTTCTTATTGAGTTTGCAGAAATGTATAAGCAAACTCTGAAGTTCAAGTCTTGTAAATAGAGGATATTTAGTTGATTAAATGTGCCTGGTTTACGAGAATTTTCTCAAAATGAAGCTCCAATCCATGGAATAAAAATTAAAATTTTAAACAAGTGTTTAGACACATTTTGTCAATTTGACTAAAAAATAGAAAGTTCCTTGAGATCCTCAACATCGGAAATCTCAAACCCAGAGAGCTAAAAGAGTCAGGTGCCAATACACCGCGGTCCCGGGAGAGGTCTGGCCCAGCCGTCCAGTACAGCTGAGTTACGAGTGCCAATTAGGGTTGGCGTTTTTAACCTGGGTCGTTATTCAGAGCGGCTGGGAACGCGCGTCTGTACCTGCTATTAGGACGGACAGGCCGCGGTCCAATAAATCCCCTTTATGGGCGACATCCTTTGTGGGGTGCGACAGCTACATTTCACCAGCCGTAAAGGAGCGGATAGCGTGTGCATCATTATCCCCGCGGGATGGAGGAGGAGATAAATTGATAATGCCGTCGCCACTATACCTAATAACACCGTACCGGTGGATTATAGCGTGGTGTTTATTTCACCGGCCTGGGGAAGAAGGGAGGTATGTACTCCTGCTGATTTACTACTCAGGTGAAAAGAGACGCTTCTGTAAAATTGTAAAGATTTCAGGCAAAGTTATTTCTATGATTGGTTAGTCATTTGTTGTCTTGAACCATTCCGTAAAAATATATCATATCGCTCCATTTATATATAATTCACGGAGTTCTAGTTCACAACTGGAAGACTCCTATTGACTCAGGTGAGAGACGCTACTGTAAAAACCGTGCTGTGCGAGTTTTGATTGGCTAGTCATATGTTGTCTTGAGACATTTCATAAAATTCGCTCCATATATATGGACTAACAACTCACGAAGTTATAGTTCACAACTGGAAGACTCCTATTGACTCAGGTGAGAGACGCTACTGTAAAAACCGTGCTGTGCGAGTTTTGATTGGCTAGTCTTATGTTGTCTTGAGACATTTCATAAAATTCGCTCCATATATATGGACTAACAACTCACGAAGTTCTAGTTCACAAGTGGAAGACCCCTGTTGACTCAGGTGAGAGACGCTACTGTAAAAACCGTGCTGTGCGAGTTTTGATTGGCTAGTCTTATGTTGTCTTGAGACATTTCATAAAATTCGCTCCATTTATATGGACTAACAACTCACGAAGTTCTAGTTCACAACTGGAAGACCCCTGTTGACTCAGGTGAGAGACGCTACTGTAAAAACCGTGCTGTGCGAGTTTTGATTGGCTAGTCTTATGTTGTCTTGAGACATTTCATAAAATTCGCTCCATATATATGGACTAACAACTCACGAAGTTCTAGTTCACAACTGGAAGACCCCTGTTGACTCAGGTGAGAGACGCTACTGTAAAAACCGTGCTGTGCGAGTTTTGATTGGCTAGTCATATGTTGTCTTGAGCCATTCCATAAAATTCGCTCCATATATATGGACTAACAACTCACGAAGTTCTAGTTCACAACTGGAAGACTCCTATTGACTCATGTGAGAGACGCTACTGTAAAAACCGTGCTGTGCGAGTTTTGATTGGCTAGTCTTATGTTGTCTTGAGACATTTCATAAAATTCGCTCCATATATATGGACTAACAACTCACGAAGTTCTAGTTCACAACTGGAAGACTCCTATTGACTCAGGTGAGAGACGCTACTGTAAAAACCGTGCTGTGCGAGTTTTGGTTGGCTAGTCTTATGTTGTCTTGAGACATTTCATAAAATTCGCTCCATATATATGGACTAACAACTCAAGAAGTTCTAGTTCACAAGTGGAAGACTCCTATTGACTCAGGTGAGAGACGCTACTGTAAAAACCGTGCTGTGCGAGTTTTGATTGGCTAGTCTTATGTTGTCTTGAGACATTTCATAAAATTCGCTCCATATATATGGACTAACAACTCAAGAAGTTCTAGTTCACAAGTGGAAGACCCCTGTTGACTCAGGTGAGAGACGCTACTGTAAAAACCGTGCCGTGCGCGTTCTGGTTGGCTAGTCATACGTTATCTTGAGCCATTCCACAAAAGTCGTTCTATAATTCACCGAGTCCACAGCGACTCCTGTTGCTCACAACAAAGATTTGTTCCTACGATGGCAACAGCGATCGTCAGCCAATAAATTGTTCACAAAGCCACCAACACATCCTTGGTCTAATGGACATTTTATCAAACTGCGTTACACATAATTTTAGAAGTTCAGCAAAAATTCTTGCTTACACTTTTATTGGCACACAATAACACCATCAACTACACAATATATTATTATTGAGCATTTATTCTTATGGCCCTCTGAATATCTTAGCCACCTTCCTCTAAATCCTGTGTTAACTTGAATATAACATTTTGCATATATATATCGGGGAATTTTTGTGCGATTCGACCCAAAATTCATTTGTTTTGAGGCAGGAGGAATCAAAGATATGTGATAAAATAAAAGATATCGGTTGCAACTACATTTTGAAAATGTAAATAAATACCTCAAATATATAAACCCTTTAAAATCGATGCTTAAGAGCCTCAAATTCACGATTCATTATGACAACACTGGTTACTAGCGCCTGCCCATTCATTACCTTTAATTCTTGTTAGTTTTTATAATGCCAAGGTTTATAAACCAAGCTCTAATACCAAATGTTGTGCAACAAAAATCGGGTAAAAAGTTAGATTATTCTATAATTTTAAAGGACGTAAATAATTTCTACAATGCCAAGCTGAAGGTTTAAAAGAGTAATCAGGGTATATCATTCCGGCAAACTCGAGGTCCGTGCGAGATGCTACACTCTATCGTGGAGTAACCGGCTTTAGTCGTTGGTAGCTACTGAAAGATAATTGAAAATTTAAAAAAAAAAAAACTTTCTAGAAAAATATCATCACAAATTAGTGAAAACTGAAAGAATAAAAATATGTCATAAATAGATTTATTTTTATTTTTTAGAAGAGACTATACGTAAACTAAATTTGAGAACACACAAATCTATATATATAAAATTGAATGTCTGTCTGTCTGTTTGTTTGTTTGTACTCTATAGATTCAAAAACCATACATCCAATCGCCGTGAAATTTTGGGATATTATTAGGTATATCACCGGGAAGGTTTTTGAAAAATAATTTCATGAATATCTTGAATATCCTTAGAGTTATTTGCAGATTTGTAGATTTAACTCGCAAGCAGCGCCCCCATTGTGACGATGATAACAAGTTTTCTTATCACTAAGTTTGTTATCTTAAATATTATTTATCAAAAGTAAGATTATCTCAGGATGACACGGCAATTTATTTGCGACAAGAATAATGATACAATTCCAATAACCTTTAACTTCCAATTACCGAGGGAACCAATTAATATTGATTTTATTCAACTTATCGAGTATTTCTCAAGGGACCGGGAAAAAATGTTCACTAGATAAAACTATGATTTTCTAATGTAGAAAATTAGGAAAGACAAAATTCAGGATGACAAGGCACACAGGGACCGGGAAAAAATGTTCACTTTATCGAGAGATTCAAATTTACGAGTTTCAAATTATCAAAATATATCTTTTTTATTTTTTTAATAAGTTTTTAGAGAATTGTTTTAACAAATGTTCGCTAGACAAACCTTTACTCGGGTAAAACCCCGGGCGAAGCCGAGTACGTTTTATAAGTTTAAAGAGAATTGTTTTAACAAATGTTCGTTAGACAAACATTCACTAGGGTAAAACCCGGGCGAAGCCGGGCACATCCGCTAGTATAGCATAATTGTTTATAAACCACAAATGAAATTTTCGATAAACAAATATTGTTTCAATAAAGACTCATTATATTATTCATGTTTTTAAATTGTTATAATTCTTATTGCTACATATTATTGAGGTATATAATAGTATAATATTTTTTCTGTAAAAATTACCTCTATTTTCAAGATAGTATAATAATTATTGCTACTCTACACTATAACTATCACTAATAACATTTTTATCATCAGTTTCCTCCCGATTATGCCAATCAGTTTTTTATCGAACAAATTTACATATTCTAGATCGAAACTATGTCAGAGTGACTCCTTCCAGACTTAATTCTCCTTATTTATATATATATATATCCTATAAAAAGATACGCCAATATATAATATTGTGGAAAATTCATTCGAAACAAACAAAAACTCGCATTTCATTTTTATTTTATACAGATACTACCAATATCTAGGAAGAACGTTAAGTATTTTTTACTTCTAGCCAAAGCCAAAACCATTGAATTAAAACACACCAAGTTCTTTCACAGATAGAGAGAGAGAAGAGAAGTTTACGATTATTTAAAAAGGAATTGTGAGATATATCCCACTACTATCATACGACACTTACCCCAAGAGATCGTCTAGCAACAGGTACTAAGAGTATCGTTTAGGCATCCTTTAAAATGTCCTTATTATGTTTGTGCACTAAATGATAAAAGTTATATAAAGGGAGAAACATTCAACAACAAAAATCGGAATAGTTTCTTAAAGATAATGAACTTCGGAATTTATTTTAACTACCTTTTTAATTGCAGAAAAATGGACAAAGAGGGAATTCTGTGTTGAATATATTTTGCAACGTTAGAGCTTCTCAAAGTTTCACCACCTTGTTTAATGTTCTAATTTTAGATGATATATGCTGAGTTTCACGGGTAATTTTAAACTGGCTCGAAGTCAGTTTCGTGATGGCGTGAGGTTTTGTTGACATTCCGCGGCGGCCAAACATGGCGGTGGGGAGATTGGCAATTGATCCTGGCTGGGAACAACTACCTTTGCTCAAGGTTTTATATTCAAATATAATCGGGTGAACATTGGTCTCTCCTCACAAAAAGAAAAAGAAAAGTTCACGTTTTGACTGAAAAAGGGCATTCCCGAAAGTTAACGTAATTCCTTTTTCTAAAAAAAAAAATATTGCGACATCACTATGTGACATAACCCGCAAGCCTCAAGAACATGGATTTCTTGTCCTTGTTCAGAGCGCTGATTGAAAATAGGCAGTTCTTTTTTGCTAGTATGGTAGACAGGAAAATGTCTTGTAGTGTTTATCCTCCACCCCAGAGTAAAAAAGAGCTTGTTTCTGATTGTCTTGTGAGCAGTAAACAATGAGATAGCTACTGAAGGTTTATTACCAATATCATAATCTACAAGAGTGGTGTTAACAACAGGCTTAAGAATAAAGCTAAGTTAGGAATTCGATTCTATAATACGATTAGTGCCCACCTTATTAGTTTCCGATAGTGAGCCAATAAAATGAGCTCAAAAGAAAGAAATGAAAAAGAACGAAAAAATATCGGCGGGATGAAGGAGGGAAAAGTAATGATAAAAAAAGAAAGACATATTCCGACCTCCTTATCAGCAAAAAAAAAAAACATATAATGCTTAATCAGGTATCTAAACACTGCAAGGTAGCCTAATTTTTTTCTACCCGATTCTACTTGAGGTTCACCTGGAAACTGCCTTGTCACTCGACACCGTCGTATCGAATGCTGGTCTGTTCCAGTAGGAGGATGCGCTGGAATTGAAGGCGTGGTTCCCCTCCCCCGAATGTTTCTCGTTACGACTAATAAAACTATTTGGCGTGAAATTTATTTTCCGAAATAAAACAACTTCCTACTTTATTTACTGCGATGGAAATTATTGATAGGGCCTGGCTAATCAGTATTAAACCTTCCCAGAGATTTCGCATTTCATTTACCAGACCGTTCTAATATTTATTGGTCTGTTTTTCTTATAAATACGGCCCCATTTTACAGAAATATCCGTAGTAAAAGTATTTTAAAGAAACTATGGATATAAGCCTTTTTGAGGACAGTAGAAATAAACACAAGGAGAGAGAGAGAAAATTATTCTGTTTGTAAATTACATACTCAATAATTTTAATTGATACTTGATCTGATTATTTATAAAGATTATATATTTGCCTTATTCTGTCTGTTTGTCTGTTTGTCTGTTTGACTGAAGCTCACGGATAGAATGCGCGCTCATTGGCTGCAAGGGAACACGTGTCCTCCCTGCTCCCCTCTAGACAACCCTGTTATTCAAAAACCATACATCCAATCGCCATGAAATTCTGGGATATTATTAGGTATATCCCCGGAAAGGTTTTCGAAAAATAATTTCTTGAATATCTTGAATATCCTTAGAGTTATTTGCAGAATTGTAGATATAACTCGCAAGCAGCGCCGCCAGACGGTGATAGGCTTAAGCTTGCTGCTCCACCCCTGTTGACCTTGGGTCGTCGTGTGAGTCACAGCATGATGCAACAAAAAACACTCTCTCTGGGGATTGCGGCGTCAACAACCTGTAAGTTTGTGCCTCTCTCATAAACCTGTCTATACAGACCACCCTGTCTATAGCGACCACTCTAGACAACCCTGTTATCAGCTGTGTGATACATCCACCTGTCTATACAGACCACCCTGTTAATAGCGACCACCCAAGTCAACGTTTTTAGAATATATTCGCACTCGGGTAAACCCCGGGCGTTGCCCGGGCCATTCGTCTAGTTATTTATAAATTGTCTTCGGAAAACCAATGCTCGAAGTACACTTGTGTTTATTTAAATATATTTCTACTGCCCCCCTTATGTCCTCCATAGTTTCCTTAAAATACCAAGATCTCTCTAAAGTGTCAGACATACAAGCAAACACATCCCAATACAATATTAGAGCAGCTTGATAGGTTAAACTGACAAAACCTATGGATAGGTTTACCACTGAAGAGCAAAGTCCTCCCAATATTTTCCCACTGCAGTAAGTATAAAAGAAAGTTGTTTTGTTTGTAAAAATACTAATCCCCGCTAAATAGACTTTCGTATACAGTTTGCGTGGTATTTACTTAGTATTTAAAATAGTTTGTCCTTCCTGTCTGACCAATAGGAAGGTTTCAAATAAACTTGATACATTATGGTATTTTAGTATAAATTTTTAATACATTATTTCCAATTTTTCTCAACCAAAAAAAGAGAAAAAAAGCTGGCTTCATTCGTATCTCTGCACACAGCCATTTTTCAAATGAATAATCTCTCAACCCCTTTGTTTCCACAGATCAACTTTCAAATAGCTGATGTTTTATCACAGAAATTTTAAAATCCCTCTAAAAATATTTAAAATATCATTTATAAAACAAATATTATAAACACCTAATCAAAATTATATTTTGTGACTCAAATATAACTTCAATAAACATAAAGAATAAGAAAGAAGAAAAAGTTTATTACCAAAAAGAGATTACACAGGTCTACAAAAAAAACTTTTTTTTTTTGCACAAGAGAACCTGATGGTGTTTCTAGTGTAACTTTTCATGCTGAACTCAAAATTCTAATCAGAAATTTCCCATCACCCATGGTTTTTGCCTGACGGTCTTTTTTTAGTATTGGGATAAATACATGCATCCAACATGAAAGAGACTTACGAAAACATGAAACTGCTTTTGAAAAAGATAGAATATGAAAAATACGGTTGGAAAATATGCAGCGATTTGAAAGTCGTTGCTCTCTTGCGTGGATTACAGCTTGGATATACAAAATTTTGTTGTTTTCTGTGTGAGTGGGATAGCAGAGATAGGGAAAGGCATTACATTAAAAAAATCTGGCCAAACCGTAAAATCTTTACTCCAGGATATAAAAATATTGCAAATCTACCCCTGATCGATTCAGAAAATATTTACTTACCACCATTACATATTAAACTGGGATTAATGAAGAACTTTGTCAAGGCAATGGATCGAAATGCCAGTGGATTTGCCTACCTAAAACAAAAATTTTCTAGTATAAGTGAAGCGAAGATTAAAGAAGGCATTTTCGTTGGACCTCAGATTCGAGAATTGCAGCAGGATGGAAATTTTTAAAATAGTTTGAATGATGTTGAAGCAGCAGCATGGAAATCCTTTAGAAACGTTTGCAAAAACTTCTTAGGAAGTGTCAAGGTTGAAAATTACCGAGACATAGTTAATGATCTGTTGCTTTCCTACAAGGCACTGGGATGTAACATGTCCCTCAAGATCCATTTCCTGCATTCACATCTAGATTTCTTTCCAGACAATCTTGGCGCAGTTAGCGATGAGCATGGTGAGAGGTTTCATCAAGATATATCAAGCATGGAGAAGCGGTACCAAGGTAAATGGAGTCCCGCTATGCTTGCCGACTACTGCTGGACACTCAAGAGGGATCTACCACAAGCAAAGTATAGAAGAAAATGCACTGTCACTGCTTTTCAATAAATAAATATGTCTCGTTCATATATGCCTATATATTAACAATATTTCCAAATTTCAAGTAGGTGTATCTCAGAAATATTGCGTAATAGAAAAAAACTAATGGTATATTTGGATTAAGGACATGTAGATAAGATGCTATTTCTTAGTGGACAAAGAAAAATATTTTTTGATAAACCAGTTACGTGACATTGTTTGCATTTTTTACTGTATTTATCCCAATACTAAAAAAAGACCGTCACGCAAAAACCATAGGTGATGGGAAATTTCTGATTAGATTTTTGAGTTCAGCATGAAAAGTTACACTAGAAACATAATCAGGTTCTCTTGTGCAAAAATGTTGTTGACCAGTGTTATTAAACAAATTCTTTGCCCTTTATTTTATACTTCAGATTCCTCGTTCAATACCTCATAATTACATATTGGCTTGTTAAAGATAGTGTTCTTGATAACTTACCATTTTGTTTAATAAAGATAAAACATATCAATGTAAGGAACTGATTCAAAAAAGATTTATCAGAATCATCCAGCCTTCAGCTCCAATACTTCCGACACAAGCGATTGTATCATTAGCACCAATCAATTCTTCTGCCCCCCAATGTAAGAATTAGGTAAAACCACCGACTGAAGTCTTGTTGAAACCCAATCAAGGCAGCGCTTTAAATTCCAATCTACGGCGCTAATTGAAAACCTTCGTGAATTCTAATTCTCGGGGCAGCACGTTTCCTCTGAGGTCGACTTTTGTTTGGATCTTTCACGACTTGAGGTTTTACATGTGCGAGCAAATTGTTTCGTCGCCAAGTAATTTCCATGAATACAGAGAGGTCTCGGGGTTAATTACTGATTTGATAACCTTTTAATAGCGTAAAGTGTTTATAAGCCGTTTTTAGGTTAGGTAAGGTTGTTGTTGGCGTCCATCAAATAGAGTTCGACTTTAAAGAACTATATGGACAAATATTCTTCAATTTGATCTGTGGGTGGCCATCTCTCGTAACTCATATAATGACCTTCCAGTAGCTTCCTTGACCCCTTCCAGCCAGCTCACTGGAAGTCCTCGTCGCTTTCTTCTTCCTTCAGATTAGGTTTGGATAGGTTAGTTTAGGTTAGATTCAGTTTAGGGTTAGCAAATCAGCTAACTTAATTCCGAGACTTATGTAGCAAAGTATTTTTTGAATTGTTTACCCATTTAATATTAGCGAATTGGTATCTGTTATTATTCCTTTTCATTTATGCTTTTCGTAAAGAATTCGTATATACGAGTTTTATAGTTCTCAATCCCCTAAACTATATATTATAATATCCATAACAAAACCTCTCAAGCAAAAGTAATCAAACTTCACCGGCACACCCATCTTCTTCATTAGTCTTTTTTAGGATAAAAGAGGGAGGGTCGGTGGAAGGTTAATTAAACCGTTTGGTTTTCGACCACTACGACCCGGGTTCGATTCCCGCATTAGACACTTTTTTCTTATTAAAAAAAATGCTCCAATGGCTCCCGATTCTTGCAAAAGTCCAACCCCACCAGCGAGTTCAAGTAACTAAACGGGGCTCTGGCACATTTGTAAGTGCAAAGTCGAACTGCTTTTTACATGTGTAGACATGTGGTGCGCTTACAGTAAAAGCAGTCGCTAACTACCCACCATGATTACCATGGCCTGTACCACGTGTACTAGGGATAATTAAAAAAAAAAAGATAAAAGAAATATCTTAAATATTTTGAGAATCGTATTGCCAAAAAATATCCATCACAAATTTTATCTATCGATGGTATTTGAAAATATAATTTTAATTTGCTAATAATAGCTTCAATATGAAATACTATTTTCGGAAGAGCATTGCTCGCTGTAATTCCTTGTAAACATATGTATGCACCTCTACAGAGCTATAAGCTTATGTCCATTGGTTCCCTAAACACTCCTAAGCTGTGCCCACCATAGTAAATGTAGGGGATATAAGAAAACAATCCAATACAATAGTAGAGCGGTCTGGAGATTGAGTTTGGTGAAACCGCTGAAGCCACTGATCAGCTAAGCTGTCTCATATAATAATTTGTATCCTTGCAGTGAGGTCTGTAGAAATCATATTTCATAATAAACATCTTAAGAAACATATTGCCAAAAATCATTATTATAAATTATATTTATAGAATAAATATATTGAAAAATGGAAAGACTTAAGAGCGCCGATTGCAACATTTATATTTGAAAGATGCAAGTTCTTGCAATGAAAGTGTGAACAAGAGAAGAAAATAGATAGAAGAACCTGACTCCTCAGTACCTCCAATGGTTTCGCCAGTTTAGTCCTCTAGACTCAATCGCTGGTACGACACCGGTAACTATTGACCGACCTCCGGAGATTTCTCACTTCACCTGTCCGCTTTAAATATTTTTAAAAATTAAGGGGAAAAATATCGAATGCTATTTTTTACGTTGATATCTTAATTTGAAGCTATAGAATACATAAAATTGCTTTGTGTTTGGGTTGCAATTAATTTATATAGAGTTCTTCAATACCTTCTTTTTATAAAAATAAAACAATATATAGGGCACGAAATATTTTTACAAATTTTACAGGCCCGCGAGGGCCAAAAAAAAAAGGTTAATAAACGCTGGATCAATACAAGTGTTTTATTGCTTTTATAGTCTGAAGGTTTAATCAAGGAAATGGTGTTTGGCCAACTAGGGAAATATTTCTGTCGGGGAACACAGAAATTCTACGCATTTGTTAGCTTGATCTTGGAGGTCGATGTGCGAAACACATGAGTCTGTCTAGTTAACATTATTTCAACATTTATAGCGCTATGTTCGCATTTTGTAAGTCATAATTTTGTATAGCAGATAGCATGCTATACATTTGCTTATTTTTTCGCTCTAATAGGCCTTTATATCGATTCCTGACCTATGTAACCATGTTCTGGTTCAAATCACATTAATAGGTACCGCTCAGCAAGAGCGGGATTCAATCCCGGTTCATGACTGTCGGGAATCGAGCGTGTTACCCTCTCATCCACCGACTTATTTTGTAACCATGTTCGAAGTCCTCATAACGGTATATATATATTGCCACGTGGAAAATTAGGAAAGACAAACTTCAGGATGACACAGCAATTTATTTAAGGCAAGAAACAAACAATGCTAGATAAAATACAAGATAAGCAAAGAGGTAAATTTACAGAAATATGGATATCTAAATTGATGATCTGTTAATAAAATAATAAATACTTTGTTACAACATAATTTCTCGGTAAAGCTTATTTCTACAGAATCATAAAATAGTTTTCCTAAGACTCACCTCAAGCTGTCTGCTATGTGCCAAAATGTCCATTCCGTTAAGATAACGTTCTCTGAGGGTTGTTCAATTAACAAACCAGCCAAATGCTCCCGACTTCTAGATATATTATATCGCCGCAGAAAATATTATTTTGGAATAAATGGCGCTCACTCAATAGTTGTTATTTTTAGAGGGCTCTCTCTATCTCGAGCGCTTATTAAATTCTTCGTCTCTCAAATTGGATTGATTTACTCTCCGGAGTTTGAAGGTGGAGTAGATTCTCTGTGATGTGAGCACATCTTATTGTTTTCTCATCTCTTAGCGAACTTCTCAAGTCTCCTTCACAAGGAAGGAGAGAAAACTTGATTTTTCTCCACTTACATCTGTTCATATTGAACACCAACAATGTGTATCAATTTGAAACACTGCTCGATTATATGCGAGAGATTTCTCTGTAAATTCGAATACCGTATGGTACTTCAAATAGAGAAACATTTGAGAATTATTATTTTGAAACAAACACTGAATTCAGCATTCAGCAGTAGGAAGTGTGGACAATTTTCTCCGTGAAATAATCTTCCCAGTCAATCAGAGAACCCCCTCTGTCGACATCACACAAGTCAAATCTCCACTTTCAGTTCAGTAAAGTTATCACCTTGGAGGGATCACAAAGCTGAATCTCATAATAGAATGGGTTCGAGATTATCTACTCGCCGTTGTATTCTTTTAATCTTCTTACCCAGAACATTCACATGCAAATTCGTCAGCTATGTAATTACGTTCCAGGTAGATATACCCCTCAGATAGAAGATAATAACTCTTATAATCTCTCGTCTCATTGAAACTTTGAAATACTTAACGATAGGCTGGCTGTACACGTCTATCGACACCTGAATACTCTAATTAATTCTATACCATAGCCTCTAAGATTGTGTGTAACTTGTATTCGATACCAATGATGTCATCGACAATCCTTAGTGACGTCGAATCGGCAAAGAAGAGAGTCGGTGGCACAGATAAAATGTGGAGCTGATGCTACGCCAGAGATGTTCATACTCAGGTTAAGTTTAGTTATTCGTCCTTAGTTCGGGAACTTTATGGCCCTCATCATCAGCGAGGAAATTAGGCCGTGTGTCGACATTAACTGGCTCTTCTGACCATTAATGGCTCGGCACGTCAGCCAAGAGTTAAGCGTCCCATTTAGACAAGAAAATGAAGTCCATTATGCAAATTCTCCCCGACATCGGAGCCGTTGAGCAGACGGGAGAGAAATGGCCGCCGTATATGCCGAGAGAGGATATGATTCTCGAATCTAAATTGATTTCTGGCGTTGCTAATTAAACTCTAAGCACTTAAGTAACGCATTGCTGCTACCTCCATCTATTGGGGGAATTCCTTAGCCAATCACCTGCCTACTTCTAATTATTCTATTCCGACGAGACGAGCCCACCTACCTTCCGATTGCCCCAATTTCCTTCCTTAAACACCAAAACTCTGGCTATCCCACCAGTTTCCTTCGTCAAGAACAAACAGCTATTCTACCAGTCCACTTCGTGGAACACCAACTCTGGCTTTCCCATCAGTTCACTTCGTATATTGTGACATAATTTTCTTTAATGCACAAAGAGTTCGGTGATGGGCCGAAGTTCAACGAGTCATATAATGAAAATCGTTATCACCTTCTTGAAGATTCACATGGACATTGCTCACTCTCCTATAATCTAAACACACATCCTTCCTTCCACACGCCAGTGGACAGCCCCGCCCAGATTAGCCGCGGGGGCGCCGGCAAGTCTGCTCGCCACGCCTGTCTCCGCAGGTAGATCGATGGTGTCACCTGGGTGTCTCAGCACGCAGTCCACACGCGGGGTGACACAACTTGTTGAAACTATATTGGCCCGCCAGTCTCTGCTGTTACGGGTCAGCTCTTGGCTGACTGACACTTGTTGGAAGCTAACGGCGTGTTGCAAAAGGCGCCTTCAGAAAGTAGCTGATAGGTGAAAACTATGCTTCCACAAATAAGAATGAAAGCAGTTCAGCACAAGTTTTTAAAGACTATCGGTTCACTGATAAAATATGGCTTCACATATTGGATAGCGCTTCCCCAAGTGTTGCCAAGCCAATAAAACAGAGATCTGCCGCCGAAACCTGTTTCGGCGATCACATAAAAAACGTTTGTGTGATCGCTATGTTTCCACTTTTAGAGAATTAAAAAAAAAACTTATTAAATAATTTTTAAAATGAAGGAAATATTTATACCTGTGGGCAGATATGGTGTGCCAATAGTATTGTTTAATTTAAGAAACACTTTAATCGAATTTCCGTTTGGTATATGTTTGATAGCTTAAATAACATATGAACGGACCTTTAAATTTTAGTAAAGTTCTATTCTGATTAATTTTATTAACAATATATTATTCGATCTCGATAAGTTGATCGATTAACTAATTTTATTACATTTTTAAAGACGAAAATAGTTGCTATCCTCGAGACAATAACCTTGCCAACATTCAAATGAAGTGAAGAACTAAAGAACTTCATTTCTAAAAAGCTCCTGTATGGGTTGTCTGCCTACTGTAGCATCTCGGTAGATTCATTTTGACATTTCGAATTGACTCAGCCGTCACGCACCGAAATCTACTCACGTCGTCTTCACGCTCGTTTCAATTAAGAGAAAAATGCCTTAATCATTCTACTAGAGTTGGGATGAAGAAACAAATCAAGCCGCTATGCTCTTTAATGAGCCTGGATCATATTTATATCTTAGAGACTCTAAAAAAAATCGAATTAGCAAACGTATGCAATATGATTCCTTTTTATTTGGACTCGACAAACTTCCATCACTTTCTGTGAAAATAAATAACATCAGAACACACTGATCCACGTGGAGAAATTTCATTGAGCACACGGAAGTTTCACCGTGGACGTTTTTAAACAAGAATGGTTTAATTGGCTGAGATCTTTGGAGACAAGCTGTTACGGCTGGAGTATATCCCTGGGAGAGGCATATTCTCTCGGGGCTTGGGTTGATCCCCATTCCTTTCTTCTTCCCTTCTGAAGAGCTTCGGTTCAATTTAAAGCTTTTAGAATCGTACCAAATTGAGGGATTCGGCGTCTAATTCTTTGGTGATCCATCGCCTCCTTTAGAAAGAAATTAATTTTAGAAAGTTAAAACCGGATACCTTTGAAATATTCTTTTTTCTTCGTTTTTCTTAATTATTATGTAATAAAATGTATTTGTATAACAAGTGAGATACATTCTCTCTCTCCCATCAATAATTGAAAATATCGCATAAACATTTGAATGTGTTAAAAAATGACCTACTATGACTTGACCTACCTAAATAAAATAGATTTCATACAAAATATTTTAAAAAGCGACGGCTGGTCAGAAAATATTAGTCAAGAATGGATAAAATAAAATACCATTTGAATTCTCACGAACTAAGTACATGGGCGTTAAAACAACAACAAAAATTAATTATGTGATTAAAAAAAACTTCATTTGAAGAAATTATTTAACTTTTAAAAAAACACTCTCCTTCTATTAATTAGTGCGAATCATCTGGAAGGATTTTTTGTCTTCGAGTTTTTTTCCTGGGAACAAAAGGCCATTTAATAGAATGTCTTGATGAATTGACGAGACTTCTCTTTCTTAAAATGGTTGGTCCTTCATTTCCTTAAGTGAGCGACGTTGGATAGCTTCGCTACACTCCTCGATGTCCTATTTCTCTTCACCATACGACAGCTCTGAGAACTGTTGACCAACCTTTTAAAAGTGTATATTAAACAATGTAACTATCTTGAGAGTAAATTGAAGGCAACTTATGTGATATCAATGTAAAGAGGAAGGTGACCAGTATGTGCTTGTGTGTGAATATAAAAATGTATTTTAAAGGTTTTAAGCTAAGAAGAACAGCTTCATTCTTCCGTTTGTGTGTGTGAGCGCGTTGGTTTGTGTGGGCGAAAATGGAAAGATAATTTGAAATTTAAAATTTAAAAAAACACACACACACAAAAGGACCGAGTTGTATCTTTAAGTAGTTCAAGATGTCCATCGGGGAGGAGGGTCTCACACACTGAGGAATAATTAAAAATAAGGCCTTAACGCCATCTACGTGTGAGTATATAAACAATTCATCGATACTTATTCTTTAAATCGAACATTTTCCTACTCTTACATTTGTTCAAGTATATTACTCCGGTTTTAAAAGTACAATTTTAATTAGTGCAGAGATTCTTATCATTTTCAGAGAAAGTCAGAGTAAGAACACTCTCTTTGTCTTATTCAACTTTCTAAATATCATCAGAAAGGCCAAAACACTGTTTGTAACAAGATACTTCTCATAAAATCGTATCCCTAGGTCTAAATGGGAAGTCTTGAATCTACCATCACCCGTCATCCAGTGCCGTGCATTTATTCGTTAATATACGTTAAAAATATATAGTTTAGAAGTCCCCACAAATTAACCATTTTCTCTTTTCTTCAAGGTTGTCCTTTCTTCCAGGCAGAAAGCAAACACAAACAATGGTAATTATCTCTGCAAATAACTCCAAGAACCGTGTCAATATTACTTCCTCGTCAATATTACTAGGTTCCACGTTTGTCTACGTTGTGGGGGCTGTGGCTTAAACAATATACCCTAGCTGACACCGCGTTATACAATTGAATAGATATTGTTTTAGACTTACGTATTTTACACTTTTATAAGTGTGTGTAGAATTTATTGAATAAAAGTTGTAACATTTAAAACCATCTTTGAGATCCATCAATACTTTTTGATCTAGCTGACGATAAAGAGCTACGCACGATAAACAATTCTGAAAATATTCCGCGTTCAAATATGATTCGGATAAAATTGTAACTATTTGATGAAAAAAGATTTTTTCCCGGTTGTAAGACCAATCTGGCCGCGAAATTCTTTATTTCAACTATCCATATAGATAATACACTAACAAAGTTTTTAGTTGTAAAGTTTTAGGCACACACACAATCTCTCCTTCGAAGATACTGAACTATACATAGCGATCTATATACCAAAATTTCGTTATTTTTTACTTCGTGTCACACTTAATTTTATTCTCCAAATATTAGTAGTGTAATATTTATTTTTTAATTTATTCAATTTTCCAATAGTAAATTTTTATTATTATTATTATTATTATTATTTGCTTTTAAATTTTATTTTATTTATTAATAATCACCAAATCTCTTTTTTAACACATGTGCGTTTGTATTATTGCATTATTCTATGGCCCACTACAGAGCGTTTGAAATTGTGGATCGCCTCCTAAGGGACATTATGTATTGTGACCTTGTTTTTGGTGGAAAGGTTGTTGTTCTTGGAGGTGACTTTCGCCGAGTGCTCCCTGTGGTACCTCGGGCTTCGAGAGCCGAGATTGTTGCTGCTTGCATTAAACACAGCAAGCTATGGCCATTGTTTGTGATCTTGCGCCTTACTCAACGGTTGCGTAAAGTTGGTGATGATGATCTACTTACAGACCAACAGGGCCTCATTTATCTTCCGGAAAACTATCTTTCATGAGGGTGACCTAGTGCAGGAAATATTTGGTTCTTCATATGGGGATATTACCGCCTTTAGCAAGTCTGTGAAGATAACGCCAAAAAAAAAAAACCCCAACAGATTCTATATAGATTAATGAGAAAGTATTGGATTGCTTACCAAACAGGAATATCAGTTTCTCAGTGTTGTCAGTGTGGCGTGTGTAGAGGAGCAAAATAACTACATTACTGAATTTCTCAATAGCCTTACTCCCACAGGAATACCTCCAAAACGGTTAAACTTTAAGGTTGGTGCTATTGTTATGTTTCTGAGAAATTTGAATCCTAAGCATGGTGTTTGCAATGGCACACGTTAGGTTATCCAGCGCATGCGCTCCCATGTCCTTGAAGCACAGATACTGAAAGGGACCAAAGTTCGACACACTGTATTGGTTTCAAATATATCTATTGCTCCTTCAGATACGAACCTTCCCTTCATTCTGAAGAGGTGTCAGTTTCCATTAACGATGCCTTTTGCTATGACTATAAATAAGGCTCAAAGCCAAACCTTTGCTAGAGTTGATATCTTGCTACAAGAACCTGTGTTTACGCATGGATAGCTTTATGTAGTTTTTTCGCGTGTGCGAACTTTGGATTGCACATGCGTAAATTTGAACCTGCGTATACACATGTGTATATAAAACTAGAAATGGGGTTTTTCATCAGGTCCTTTATAAATTAATTTACCCCTTTTATATGTAGTGTGTGTGTCTTTTCTGCGATATAGTTTGTATTTTTTGCTATTTTCTTTTCTATTTTTTTTTCTTTCATTTTGAATATATTTATTTAAATTATTGCTAAGGTAATAAGATGCAATGCGACTTAAAATATAGGTCCAAATACAAAGAGGTAGCCTTTATTTCTTAGTTTGTAGGTATTATATATATATATATAGTTTCTCACCTTGAAAGAATTATTTGTATTATTTGTTCGTTTTTTAATAAACTATTCATTATTACTCAATTTGACTTTTTGTTTTCTTATTTTCCCCACGGCTCTATACATTAATTTTCCACATTTTTCATTGTACTGTCTCATATGTTGTTAATGTATGTTTGTTATGGATGCTATAATCACATTCTCATTCTGATATAGAAATGTAACAATACTGATTACTTTCTGAAATGCTTATAATCAGAATTACTTATCTATGAAATTTTCCTTAGGAATCTACTATGGATTCCTAGGATTTATCCGTGTGCGCGCATCTACCCGAACGTATATACTTTGCTTGAAAGTATTTTTACTTGACCTTACTTGAAATGCTGCTTCTAGGAAATCAGAATATACCTATTGCTGCAATTTTTCGGCCACTATTTACACACTAAATGTGTCTTGACAGGGCTCTCGGGTAAACCCGGGTCACTCGCTAGTTAGGATAGATTCTCCGATCGTTTGAATCCCCACCCACAACGGTACCGTGGCCACCGGAGTTCTGATTATTTGTGATCAACCCTCACTCTGGTTGGCAGATCGGAACGAATCTTCAATTGGTTTGCAGCCAATTGGCAACAAAAAAAGAAATTGTGACGACTATCCTGCTAGAAACATGAATGGTAAATTTTATGATCAAACACCAAACCAATGTAACACTAGACCCGTCTCTGCTGAAAGCAGGATTCTCTAAAATAGTTGGGCATCGTTATTTTTTCTTTATTTTACAGAAACAATTCGTCATTATTTATTATGTCATAATTTTGACGTGTTTTAACCGCCCCTGCATTTAAAAAATAACTTTCATATTAAAATGATATTTGTCTCTGCATTTCTATATGAAGAATTAAAAAGGTCGGAGAACACCTTCCCCGTGTCTTTTTGTCGTGTAAAAAGAGGAAGGGGGGACCCTGGTAAAACTGTTAGCAAAGTTTACACTTTAAAACAAGGAAAAGTCCGGTATAGTACCTACGCTCTTGCTTTTTCAATAAACTTGTACTAATTACTAAAGTGCGATAGACTTTTAATGTAAATCATTTTTATGTTTTTTTTTTTTAATTGCTCCATGTAAATGCGTGTGTAACCAACCAGGCGTGGTGTGTGTATGCAAGCAATATCCAAGGAGGCCATTATTCCAGAGAATGAAGTAAGTCGGCACACCTTCCTCCCCTGCAGCACTCTCTTACCCCCGATGTCACCACACACAACATTGTTTCATTTCCACATATACCTGATATATTGATCCAGTCATCTCCACCTTGTGTTCCGTCTGTTTGCTTCATGTTCCAATCTGTGCTGGCCGACCAATAAACTTCCGGATTGTTCCAATACCATTGTTGCTGGTTTGATCAGCTTAGTTCCCCTTCGTTATTTCATCCTTGATAGAGTTGAAGAAGAACCATATTTTGGGAAATTAATTATTAGTTACAATAAATATCGGTCACACACAAGGTCGAAGCTATTCTTTCTTTCAGCGATAGCAGAATTGAGGCTAGAGAAAGGGGCGAATTTACAGCAGCAATCAATATTTCAGCCCGCTGGTTGAAATGTAAACGGCCATTTTGTGCGGGGTCGAGTGAAAGCAGCTTTCCGTTTATTGCCCTCAACTTGCTGAATTGTCCTAAGTACCTCCGTATAACGCACTCTATTGGAAGTATTTGGTTATTCTGGAGGGAAATTGTTGGTTTTGTTTGAAGGGAGCTATGTATGGATAGATTAATGATTATATATAGAGACCACGTTTTATATATGTATTTTATATAACATACAATATATAGTAGTATAAGCTTTATACCATCTTTTGTGTGTGTGATAACTGGTATTCTCATTTAGGTTTCAGATAAAAATGATTTTAAGAAAAATTATAAATAATTTTTCAAATTAAGTTGATGACAATGTGTAGCATGTATGTGAACAGCTTGTAAATAATGGATCTAATGAAATGGGATGTGTTACGTCGACCCTGCAGCACGGATGGACACTGGCTGGCGGCCAGAATGGAAGCACTGCTGGTAGAGCGGCTCGGAAATGCCCAGCTCTCGTAGAATCTGCCGCGCGGTGTGAGACATCCTGGCGAGCGTGTGCTTGGTGAAGTAGGCGCAGCTGGCCACCTGCGAGTACTTGCCGCAGCCCAAGACGGCCAGCCGCTTCATCAAGTACATCACGTACTTCCCCGAGTGCTGGCCGTCCACGGGGAAGTACTTCCATCGCACGCCCTGGTAGGAAGAGACGCGGATGTCGGGGTGGGTCAGAAGCTTGACGACGTTCTCCCTGTGGTTCTGGATGAACTGCGTGTGGCTCTCATCCGGCTCCGTGAAGCCATCCACGCCCTGAGACCACTCCCCACTGCTGTTACAACTAGCCAGGCTAGAAAAGGAATCGCGTTTTCGTTCTTCTTTGGTTAAAGTACTTGTACGAATGAGCTTTCTTTGGGATTTTTCTCTATCCTTGACGCTCATTGAATTTTTCATTTGAAGAATTGCTACAGATGAGGTCTGTTTCGTATCTTTTTTCATGTCTCCAATTCGGCCTTTATTCATTTTCAGCGTCGATTCTTTAGCCATCTTGCTTACCCGTGTCATTTTATTTGCATTTTCAATTTTTACTTTAGTTGGAGAAGGTAGTTTACTTACTCGAGATCCAGATTGAGCAGGTAGTCGAGTGGCATTGAGACGTAGAAGGCTCTTTTTCTGGATAACCAGGTAGTCAAGGGTCTCTTTCGCTTTCGAAACCGTTTCGGGCGCAATGATGACATCCCATGCCAGGAGATCAACGTCACTCTCCCAGTTGGGAACCTTGAAAAGTTCTTCCAGAACGTGAAGGATGCAGGAAAAATTCACCAAGTTCGCCATCGTACCTTCATCTTTGTATACGGCCTCCTCTCCGAATAGCTCAAGACGCTGCAATGCTTCGGGATTAAATTTATAAAGTATCTCATCATTTTTATGAAGCTCAAATAGCCTTTTGAAAACCGTGTCCAAAGTTGGTGCAGGACTTGTTTTAGATAACTTGTTGGTTTCCGATTCGTTTTCTTCGCAACACACAAAGAAGAAAAAATCTTTTAGCATGGAAGAAAAAGGGTCTTCTTGATTAAAATATTTCCGTATTGTCTGTGGATCAGACAAAGCGACCATACTAAAGGATAATCTCGTCAAAGGTGAATGCCCCGCCCTAATCCACGGAGAACCATGATAAAGCTTTGCCAAAATGTCGTTCCCGAACTCGGACTTTGAAACCAGTTTCCGAAGTGTCTCAACATCGGTATAGATCCCGATGCCGTTCCCTTTGTTCTCACGGAGTACCTGGTGGAGGGTGTCAAGCTCGAAGTATTCCACCAGGATAGCCTGGCAGCTTGCCCGCAAGAGACCGGCGCGGAGGTGGTCGAGGAGGCGGCGGAGGCGGGGCGGGCGGGTCACGACGAGGGCCCAGACCGCCAGCGGCTCTCGGCATCCCGGCCCCCACTCCAGGCGCACGTGCGGCCCCAGACACGCTGCGCAACAGGCCAACAGTGGCAGATAGAAGCTCGCCACGCTACAGCCCAGCGCCTGGCTGTGGCTCTCCACGAAGCTCTGCAGCTGCTGAGAGCAGAGACGACCGAGATCGGGACGTCTGCCGGCCGCTCTGCGGAACCGGCTCGAGAACTCGTCCGTTGATATCTGTACCATCCCTGAAATAACGCCGTGATTTTGAAAACAATATTTTTTAGTGAGGCATGGTTATTTCAGATGCTAACGCTACATCAATAGGCGTTTCTCTCCCTCGTGTATTTCCTATATATCCTGGTGTTTGCATATAATGCTATGTATCAGTTTTTGGATTTAAAATACCAGAGATTTCAGAAAAGGTGTCAAACATCACAAATCCAAATTGGCGACTGATCTTAAAGTGCCGCAGAATCAATCGTGGTTGTCTCTATATCAGAAAATACCGGGTTGGAAGCCTCGGCTCCGTGGTTCATCCATCCGTTCTGTTCCTTCCTATCTGTAAGATTCCACCACGACTTCATCATTATTTTCTATTTCAAATTTTCGTAATTTTATAGAAAATTATAGATAAAGATCAGTCTATTTTGCTAGTGATGACAAATATATAGGCAAAATACACATTATCGAAAATGAAATGCTATGAAAGATAAATAAGAGACAATTCAAAGTTACGTACGATGTATTAAAATGGTATCAAAATTAAGCGCCAAATAATAATAAATGTCAAACAAACCTAAATATAACAAAAGATCAACATTTCTTTAAAATCAGACACTTCGGCCAGTGAAAGTTTTATTTTCTCAACGTTTCAACAAAATTATTTTGTCTTGACAAGCTCATAACAATTTTTAACGTCTTGCCAAGTGCTTTATTTTTATTTATTTCTTTTGACGAAGACAAAAGATTTTTGTTGAAACGTTGAGAAAATAAAACTTCAACTGGCCGAAGTGTCTGTTTTTAAAATAAATATGAATGCCGGCTAGGCACCCTCTATCTTTACGATAAAAGATCAAACGGTAGCACCGCAACTTTTGTTATTAATAAAAGGAGTTATAGAAGCATTTTCGGGGGGGGGACAACTCCTCATCAGCTTGATGTGCATTTGTTTATTGATTTTACAACAAAATAAATCAAACTGATAAAATTCTTTCTCAATAAAAGCTTATATATCTCCTTTTAATAATAACTAATGGTTGTGCGGTGTTATCTTTCAATATTTTAATTTTGTCAAAAGCTGCGGTCCTAAACATCATTATATTTATATCCGCATCTAAACATCAGTAACCAGGCCCCCGAAGACAGTCTTTGAAATTGGAGCAACTACTCCCACTACCACTGATATCTAATGTGAGTCGAATTACAGCGATGTCTGAAATCCGAGCCAGATGCACACAACAACTTCTAATAAATTAATCCTGAAAGAAAGAAGTCGTTCTAATCGATTCGAAGAGCTCATTCATCAAGCGCCGATTCAAGCCTCATCAATATTAATTGCTCCAAATTACTAAAAAGTGAAAGGCCAAAATAATGACATATTCTCTAATGATTTTATTTTAATTCAAAATACAATATTTGTAAACTCTTCTTTCCTCAATAAATATTAATGATGAGGATTTTTGCAAATTTGTATATTAAAACAATAAATCATTGTTAAGTATGCGTTTTAGGATAAATGCCTAAAAACTACAAGTTTACGAATAGCATACATAATTTAAAACTATTCATTGCTATTTTTAGTTTCTTGATTTCTTAATGAGGCATATTTGTGAAGTTCAGTATATAATTGGTTCCCTTTAAATCCTTACACACTTAAAATGCTCATCAGATTACCCTAAGATCATAAAACACACACAAGTCGCGTTTAATCAAATATATTTATAGAATATTACATATTTTGCAAATATTGTATATTAAAATTGCAAAAATAAGAAATTACTCTTTATAAATAGGAAAAGATAAAATTAGATTGCTTATAAAATACAAAGATAATAAGATTGATGATTTTACAAAAGCAAACTATAAATATAGTCATTTTAGTGTAAGCATATGTGTGAAATAAGGAAAATGTTCTTTACATAAATTGACTATTGACCTACCTTGTTATTATTTTAAGAACTTTGAATGCCGGCCAGGCAACCTCTATCTTATGATTTCCTTTTTGTATAATAAACTATTTTAAATAGAGAGAGAGAGATAACCCAAGTTCTTCGTGGGCAGAACGCTAACTACCTGGAAATTTTAAATATAAAAATAAAATAATGATATATTAAAAAAGAACATACATATACTGTACAGTATAAATGATTTACTGATAAATATTTTAATATGGTTAAAAATTTGTTATAAGTATGAAAATAAATCTTTATGGATCAAATATTAGTGTCTTTTTTTAACTTTAGATTTGATCATTTTGATTATGATCAATTTGTGATCATATGCACGTATTCACTCAATTTAAAGGTTCTTCATTCTCCCAATGCGCTCATATATTTCTAAGAATAAATAGAAGCCACTACCCATGTGCCTATTTACACTATTGGTATTACTTTTAATACTCAAAATTATATTATGATAAACATTTATTTAATCTTATTTTGGGTAATTAAAATATAATGTTGGCATTATATTTTAAACCATACATTTTTCTTTAACCTATTTAACACATGTTGAAATATAAAAATATATTTTATGTCTTGCATTTTTATATCAATTGGTATATAAAGTTTTAAATTATCCAAGTGTAAAAAACGTTTAAATGGAGAAATATTAATATTTAAATTCAATATATATCAACACATTTATCTCGGCTTGACGATTTATTATATAATCGTGTATAGCTTTATAAAACTAGATAAAATTCCATTTTTATCTTTTATTTTATTTTTTTATAATTGTTTGTTTTAATTCTAATACATAAGAAATGCACAGAATCAGTTAAAACAAATGGATAAATCGAAGAGAAAGAATATTTATACTAACTTGTATATTTTAGAACTTTGTTTGTATACTTGTATATAATGATGCATTACTTGTATATATTTTATAATTAGAATTAATATATTTTATATGCTTTGTATATTTTTTACGGAATTTAAAGTAACACTTACTGTATTTTCTCTCTTCTCTTCACATAAGAAAATAGACAAATTTTAGTTCAAAATATTTTATTATTATTATTTATGCGCGTATTTTATAGCACACACTGTGATGCATAAAAAAAAATTATATTATATTTATTTTGAAATTCAAATTCTAGGAGGTCACCGCTTAGTAATTGATTCCAAACATGCTACAAAGAGAATTCTATTAGTCAATAGTCAAAATAATTATAATATTCATTAAAAAATTAGAAAATTATTTATTCTATATAGACATTTTCATATATCGTACATACACACTTTAAAAGACCAAATGGGGAAGTTAATAGTATCATGAAATATAATAATATTCTAACAAAGCTCATTTTTCATTTTAAAATTTAACTTTTTTATATTACACTCGGATGAAATAAAAGTTAAGCCTCATATGTTGGTGTAACGGCTCCCCAGCAACACCAGAATCACAGAACACAAACGAAATATTCTCAATAGAGACCACGTATATATCAACACATCTCTCAAACAGAAGACTAATTCAGTTCACACTAATTCATTCTTTTCGGTGAAAATATGTACGTTCACACAATATAATTTTTACATTTTCGCCTATGTGTGGTATTGATATATCACGACTCCCTTGTAGACATTAGTATCATTAAATGAAAATATATCCTTTATACTTTTATCCTTTTCTTTTACAGAGAAACTCCGTGGCTTATCTATTTATAAGACTTTATTTAAAGTTGTTGTGTGTGACTCCATTGTATAGCGAAATTTACAAAGTTGCAATGCCCTTATAAGCAAATCTTTCTGGTTATCTTTAAATACTCTATTAATATTTTGTCGACTCAAAATAAACCTATTAGAAAATATTAATCCTTAATATTTTTTGTTTCTCCATTACCGGTAGTTCGTGACCTCCCTGATGAATTTTCTCGTTCAGTCTCTAGCCAGCTTTCTTTTTTCTTCCAGGGTCAGTCTGGTTATTTGTCTAATTTGGTCAGTCCATCTTCTTCTGGCTCTTCCTTCTACCGTATTTCCGTCAACCATCCCTTGAATAATGGTTTTCTCCCCTCCCCTCTATCTTCTGATAATACGACCAGAGAGTATCAGAATTGAGACTTCGATGTTCTAAAAATATTTTTTCTGAATATTTAACTCAACTATGATACTTGTCTTGGTTCTATTTGAATTTGACGAGACACTATGGGTACCCTTCGCAGACAGAATATCTCAAAGGCATTAATACTTTCTTCCATGGCTTTGGTAAGAATCCAAGATTCACTCTAGAATTGCTCCTCGACTTCAGAAGTTTTTTACTATTAGCGCAGAGCTTTCTCAACCAGACAGTCATCTCTTAAGTTTTATTTTGACTCTATTTTTATGAAACTTTCAGGCCTTCAAAAAAATCTCAAAACATCTTTGTTATTCATCATCCGCTTCATTCTTTCTCTTTGCCACCCCAAAGTTGATATCAACAATTAAGGAATTTTATTCAATGGTCAAAATTTATCAATTTTTATTAGTATCATTATTAAGTATCTTAATAAAATTTATGCAAAAAATATGAGTTATGTGTGTCTATTGATGTAGGAAAGTTCTTTTAGAATAAAGGAGAACTTTTGAAATTTTCTAAATTAAATACAAATCTGAGAATTAATTTTATTTTTTTTTATTCTTAACTATTATCTGATAGAGGAGATAATGCAAACGTCTGTTTCGTGAGAAAACATATTTATAGTTCATTTTGGTAATGTAATCTAATAAACAACGTTTTAAAATGGTAAACAAACTTTATCAGTGTGTGCATTTTAAAAATTTAAACAAAGCAGATACAAATCTCAACATCAGCCTGGGAAAATTCCTAAATAAAAGTTGTTTATCATTATTTAGGTCTGGGGAGAATTTGTGTAAATAAATACTTCGACGCAAAACAATAATTTACAATATGATACTTATGAAATAATATTTACAATTATTTTTATGGAAATTGCAGCTGTTGTCAACCAGGAATCCCTGAACTTGTTATTTGTAGAGTCGAGCCAGCAATATCCGGCCAGCTGGGGCAATAAAGTATTCACCATCAGCCAATCACAGAATTACACGTCAGACGCCGTGAGATAATTGGATCCTCGGTCAGGATTAACTCGGTGACTGGCAGCTTCATTACAAGCAACAGATAGATGGGCGACAAGCAAGAATGGGAGAAATTTGCACTCTATGTGTTACCATATCTACTCTATTACCAAATATATAATATGCAAAACTTATTTAATATATATTATTATAGATTCTAATGGCCGCAGTGCGATTTAGAATGTCATAGTACACGGGACCTCTAAGATTCTTATCTCTCATATTTCTTCCACCTTCAACCATCGAGTGTAAATAATTACTTGCATTTTTAAAATATACTTGCTAGAATAGGATTAAACATCATTGTGGGTGTGAGAATCATTGTGCCAAAGATTTTTCACGGTGTTTTTCAATAGTAGCATTTAATGAATACTTATGCAGCTCATTGATATAATGAGAAAGAAGATGAATATGATTTTTTAAGGAAAAAAAGAGATAGAAAATAATTACATTGCCTGTCCAAATGCTATTTCTTATTACTGCTCTTCTATATTCTCACTACCCATCTCTTCTTATAATTTCTTCTTTCTTTTTAAAGATTAAATCTAGATTTGTTTTTATTACAGATTGTTTCTTCAAACCCGTAGAAGCAATCATCGAAAAGTAAATAATTGAATTCTTTACAAACATTTTAAAATGTTGAATCGACATATTAAACAGAAATAAAAGTTTTTTTGGGTAATAAAATGGGCGCTTATATTAAAAATGATCATTGAAAAATGTATTTTGTATTTTTTAAATACGAGGTTGAGTTTGTTTAGTGCGTGATCCGCTACGTCGACATTCCAAATTATTTCTCGAAAAAATAATATAGTTTTAAAATTAATTATTTCATCTACAATATATATACATCTAAGTTGCATGCATTTTATAAAATTAAAAATTCGGGGAATGCTTCTAAAGTGGTATATATAAAGGTGTTGAAGAGAATGTTTGGCAATTGTCACACTTATTTTCCTTTCGAAATTAGTTGAAACTCTGAACGTCTAAATCTTACTTCTTCAATTTCAATATTTGATTTATTTAAAAATGAGCAAGTATCCTCTACTTAGATTGCAACAATTAACCTCACAACCTTTATAAAAAATCCCACGTTGGGCGCCATTGTGGTTGGTGATTGTATAATCTCTACTAAACTTCTCGAAACTTTTGCACGTTCCAGTGTTCACAAACTCTCCTTACAAATCGTCCGAAATGTGCGACAGAACCTGGAGACCAACGGCAGACCGGCCTCCGTCACCACAGTCTATACTCACCTCTCCATGGACAACGAGCCCAACGGCAACGTGGTACCGGACAACCGCCGTCAGGTCCCGCGGACCTTCTCCTTCCACAGCCAGCTGGACTCCGCTCCCACCGCCAAGTCCTCTTGTACGTACATATTTACATATAGCTTCAGTGTGTACGTTCACTTGGTGTCTTAGCACTAGTATTCTCTACTGTATACTGCCCGATGTATTCCCATTAAGTGAGATAAAAAAGAGAGCCATTAATATTATTGGATAAAAGAAACCCATTGCATTTATATGAGTTTCTGCATTTGTTTAAAACCCACATTATTCTAAATAACATAAAATATATCGAATAATGCCATCATCGACATATCTGATTCAAATAACATTCTAACTCTTTTAAAAATATACATATTATTATATTAAAGTGATCTAGAGAAATCTTTCTTCACCACAGATAAAAATACTAAAATATTTCTAAAGTATGCCAAATCTACCGTGTTTATCTGGGGGGTCTATCGCTGTGTCAACAAAATTTATTTTTGTATAATTTTGAATATATTCTTTTATCTATTTTGTAGAATAAATTCCGAAAGTGGGAGATTTGTAATAAATTCTCAAAATAATCCCTGGAGAATGGCTTATTTTCACCTTAATTTTATATAATTTAATAACATTATCTATATAGATAATACCGTAACAGAGTTTTCCATTGTAAAGTCCTGAGCTATCTCCTCCGAAGATTCTGAACTACACATAACAATCTATATACCAAAATTTTCGTTATTTTTTTCTTCGTGTCATAGGCCTGTTTTTATTTTCCTAATGTTAACAGTTATTTTTATTTTTTAATTTAATCTATTTTACAATCGTAGATTTTTTGCATTTATCATCATCAATTCTTTTGTTTACAATTGCGTAACTTTTATAGAGAAAAATAAAGAAATACATAATTGATTAGATACAAAAGTGTGAACCAGAAAGTCGATTTTTACAAATGTTATTATTTAATATAAACTTATTTTAATTTAATTTTGAAATGAAAAGGTAGTGTAAAAGTGTATATGAGGTTAGATTCAAATAGGTTAAATTATGTTAGTTTAATCGCTAAATAAGGTTAGTTTTAGATAAGTTGAATTAGGTTAGTTTCAGATAATTAAAAAAAATAATGTTCGTTTTTAGAAAAATAATTCGAAATAGTAAGTATATATATTAATATAAAAGATCGAAATGTAAAAATCACTATGTCCAAAATCTTCGCTTTAACTCGTGTAAAACGGCTCGAAGGTACGGCGGTGTCAACGTACAGCGCCGCCTACCAAAGTTAACCTTTTCTGAGAACTCACCAGGTTATATTATTTTTCGAATTGTAGATTGAATTATTACTTTTAATCTATCTTTTATAGTGTCTTCAATAGTGTGTGACGTTTCAGCAACAGCATCAGACAGAAGAATAAATGAACTAAAGAATAAAATCTCATTTTTTCTTTTGTCTGATGATGGTGGCATTTGAATTAGGTCTTATTTTTTTTTTATTAATTTGTTATAGTTTTTCATTTGAATTTAGCTCCATTTTTGTGTCTTATTTCTTCTTTATATTAAAACTTAGAATTAAGCTTTGCTTTTTTATATACAGGTTTATTACACATTTAGCAATACTTTTTCTTTATATTTGCTCTTATTTACTCATTTTTTTACTCTTTCACAATCAGATTTTGAAAATGGCTAAATGGCTTCACTTCTCCCTATTTGCTTTTGTAGCTTTTCTTATAAAAAAAATATTAGAACTTAGAATTAAGCTTTGCTTTTTTATATACATGTTTGTTACACATTTAGCAATATATATACCAAAATATTTTTTTGAATACTTACCTCTTTTAGTGAATTTTTGTCAGGGGGGCTACAAAAGTGCCGTACTTATGCAGTATTTTGATGCTTTTCCTGTGGAAAGGATAATGAAATTTAAAATTAAGCTTTGCTTTTTTATATACATGTTATTTATACATTTAGCAATATATACACAGAAATATTTTTGGAATATTTAACTTTTTTGGTGAATTTTTGTCAGGGAAGCTATGGACTGCCGTAATCATGCATTATGTTGATGTTCTTCTCATAAAAAAAATATTTGGGTTTGGAATTGGGCTTTGCTTTTTTGTATACATGTTTTTTACATATTTAGCAATTTACACACAGAAAATTTTTGGAATATTTAACTTTCTTGGTGAATTTTTGTCAGGGAAGCTATGGACTGCCGTAATCATGCGGCTGCAAAAGTGCCGTACTTATGCAGTATTTTGATGCTTTTCCTGTGGAAAGGATAATGAAATTTAAAATTAAGCTTTGCTTTTTTATATACATGTTATTTACACATTTAGCAATATATACACAGAAATATTTTTGGAATATTTAACTTTTTTGGTGAATTTTTGTCAGGGAAGCTATGGACTGCCGTAATCATGCATTATGTTGATGTTCTTCTCATAAAAAAAATATTTGGGTTTGGAATTGGGCTTTGCTTTTTTGTATACATGTTTTTTACATATTTAGCAATTTACACACAGAAAAATTTTGGAATATTTAACTTTCTTGGTGAATTTTTGTCAGGGAAGCTATGGACTGCCGTAATCATGCGGCTGCAAAAGTGCCGTACTTATGCAGTATTTTGATGCTTTTCCTGTGGAAAGGCTAATGAAATTTAAAATTAAGCTTTGCTTTTTTATATACATGTTATTTACACATTTAGCAATATATACACAGAAATATTTTTGGAATATTTAACTTTTTTGGTGAATTTTTGTCAGGGAAGCTATGGACTGCCGTAATCATGCATTATGTTGATGTTCTTCTCATAAAAAAATATTTGGGTTTGGAATTGGGCTTTGCTTTTTTGTATACATGTTTTTTACATATTTAGCAATTTACACACAGAAAATTTGTTGAATATTTAACTTTCTTGGTGAATTTTTGTCAGGGAAGCTATGGACTGCCGTAATCATGCGGCTGCAAAAGTGCCGTACTTATGCAGTATTTTGATGCTTTTCCTATGGAAAGGATAATGAAATTTAAAATTAAGCTTTGCTTTTTTATATACATGTTATTTACACATTTAGCAATATATACACAGAAATATTTTTGGAATATTTAACTTTTTTGGTGAATTTTTGTCAGGGAAGCTATGGACTGCCGTAATCATGCATTATGTTGATGTTCTTCTCATAAAAAAAATATTTGGGTTTGGAATTGGGCTTTGCTTTTTTGTATACATGTTTTTTACATATTTAGCAATTTACACACAGAAAAATTTTGGAATATTTAACTTTCTTGGTGAATTTTTGTCAGGGAAGCTATGGACTGCCGTAATCATGCGGCTGCAAAAGTGCCGTACTTATGCAGTATTTTGATGCTTTTCCTGTGGAAAGGATAATGAAATTTAAAATTAAGCTTTGCTTTTTTATATACATGTTATTTACACATTTAGCAATATATACACAGAAATATTTTTGGAATATTCAACTTTTTTGGTGAATTTTTGTCAGGGAAGCTATGAACTGCCGTAATCATGCATTATGTTGATGTTCTTCTCATAAAAAAAATATTTGGGTTTGGAATTGGGCTTTGCTTTTTTGTATACATGTTTTTTACATATTTAGCAATTTACACACAGAAAAGTTTTGGAATATTTAACTTTCTTGGTGAATTTTTGTCAGGGAAGCTATGGACTGCCGTAATCATGCAATATGTTGATGTTCTTCTCATAAAAAAAAATATTTGGGTTTAGAATTGGGCTTTGCTTTTTTATATACATACTAACAACAGAACTACACTACTTTAAGGACATGAGAGCACATGCACTGTATCACCATACGTGTACCATTTTCAAAGACCCTGCTTAGGATTAAAACTTCTCAGACAATAACAATAGTACCAACCTAGAGGTTAACTGGTGTGGATGCATTCCTCTGGGAGTGAGACTATTGAGAAATTCAGTAGGGAGTTATTTTGCTTCTCCACATTCTAACACTCCAACTGTTAACACTGTGGAAACACTGACTCATGTTTGGTAAGCAATTTCAGGGAAGAAACTATAGACATTGGATTAAATAAATTATTAATTAAATTGCATTAAATAAAAATTATTAGATTTAAATAAATATTATTAGAGTGAAAAAAAAAAGACAGAAATTAACAAATTAGAAAATAAAATTTCGAAAAATGCAACTATATTGCAGATAAGATAAGAGGACCTTATTAAAAAATACATAAACAAACTGTAATTCGACACTCGATAATTCGACACTTTCGATAATTCGACCATTTTAAAAATCAAATTTACAAGGTTGATTGTTGTTTAAATACAACTTTGCTTTTGCATGCATAAACACAGGCTCTTGTAGCAAGAACCCAAATATTATTTATAGTCATAGCAAAAGCCAACTATGTGAAAACTGATGCCTCTTCAGAATGAATGGAAGACTGAAATCTGAAGGAGCAGAAGATATGGGTCATTTATACTTTCACCAATGCCTTTAGGATCTTTGCGATGGAACGCGTATGGTGTTTCAGCGCATGTGCTCTCATGTCCTTGAAGCACATATACTGACAGTGCCAAAAGTTGAACACACTGTATAGTGTCTGAAATATCTTTGGCTCCTTCGGATACCAACCTTCGCTTCATTCTAGAGAGGCGTTAGTTTTCATGTCATATTTGTAATATAGTTTTGTTGTTTGCAATTTTCTTTTTTTTTTCCTTTCAAATATGTATCCACTCTGAAATATAGTTTGTAAATTTTTATTCCAATTTATTTTCTTATATATATATGTATTTTTTTTTCATTTCCAAAATATTTATTTATACTTTCACCAATGCCTTTAGGATCTTTGCGATGGCACACGTATGGTGTTTCAGCGCATGTGCTCTCATGTCCTTGAAGCACATATACTGACAGTGCCCAAAGTTGAACACACTGTATAGTGTCTGAAATATCTTTGGCCCCTTCGGATACCAACCTTCGCTTCATTCTAGAGAGGCGTTAGTTTTCACTAAGGTTGGCTTTTGCTATGACTATAAATAAGGCTCAAGGCCAAACCTTGGCTACAAGAGCCTGTGTTTACGCACGGACAACTTTATATGTGGCTTTTTCAAGTGTGCGAACATTGGATAGCATACATGTAAAGATGACCCATATCTTCTGCTCCTTCAGATTTCAGTCTTCCATTCATTCTGAAGAGGCATCAGTTTTCACTAAAGTTGGCTTTTGCTATGACTATAAATAATATTTGGGTTCTTGCTACAAGAGCCTGTGTTTATGCATGCAAAATCAAAGTTGTATTTAAACAACAATCAACCTTGTAAATTTGATTTTTAAAATGGTCGAATTATCGAAAGTGTCGAATTATCGAAAGTGTCGAATTATCGATAGTGTCGAATTACAGTTTGTTTATTTATTTTTTAATAAGGTCCTCTTATCTTATCTGCAATATAGTTGTATTTTTCGAAATTTTATTTTCTAATTTGTTAATTTTTTCTTTTTTTTTCACTCTAATAATATTTATTTAAATCTAATAATTTTTATTTAATGCAATTTGATTAATAATTTATTTAATCCAATGTCTATAGTTTCTTCCCTGAAATTGCTTACCAAACATGAGTCAGTGTTTCCACAGTGTTAACAGTTGGAGTGTTAGAATGCGGAGAAGCAAAATAACTCCCTACTGAATTTCTCAATAGTCTTACTCCGAGAGGAATGCATCCACACCAGTTAACCTCTAGGTTGGTACTATTGTTATGCTTCTGAGAAGTTTTAATCCTAAGCAGGGTCTTTGAAAATGGTACACGTATGGTGATACAGTGCATGTGCTCTCATGTCCTTAAAGAAGTGTAGTTCTGTTGTTTGCAATTTCATTTTCGGATTTGTTAAAATTTTTCTTCTATAGTTTCTCACCTGCGGGTCCTTCGGGTAAACCCGGGGCGTTGCCCGGGTCACTCGGCTAGTGTTCTATATATATTCCGAATGAAAATTTTTCGTATTCAGACACAATTTTAGAAATATAATTTCTCCTTCATAAAAACTTTAAAATTTCTTTTAAATATAATGGATATAAAGGAAATAATCTTACAGTTGATATTGGGCTAGATTTCTGAAATTGTTGGAACGGCCCTGAGAGCAAGAAAACTTGCCCTCAAAATCCTGTGAATATTTATATCGACATCGAACACACCCAGAGGACGCGTATAGTCCAGGAATTAACTGATTGTAACAAATCAACTTTAAAGAGAAAATCAGAAACTTCATGGTTGTGGTTTGTGAAGGTCACCGTTGTGCTAGAGACAGTATGTCTACCTAACGTGACAATGTCACTCTGTTGTAACCATCGTCCCACATACCCACCCGGCCGTACCCTCGTCGTACTTTGTTGTACGGCCTTGGATTGTCCAATCTACTTATGGCTTTTTCGGGCGAAACAGTCGCCCTAGTCATGGTTGTGAGAACCTCAATAGGGAATGTAAACAGAGGAAGTGGTGGTGACAGAATCGTGTAGCAGCCCCACGTCGTGGTATCTCTTAACGGAACCGGGAATAGAAAACCTTTGTGTCGATATCACACAACCTCAGTTTGTCTACATAGATATTTTACTTCTCCCTCTCTTAGCGCAATACAAAACAGATAAATAGGAATGCGAATTGTTCCAGTACATTAGAATCCATGAGAGACCGCCTAAAACATGACTGAAGCCAGTCTTTCTTGGAGGTAGTCTCTTACATGTATATGTACTATATATATACATTTATATGTACTATTATGTCAGGCAGAGTCAGTGGGAGTCTTTCAACCAAAACAGAATCTCCTATAAGAGACCACACCCCAGGAGAGGCTGGGGTTAGCCACGTTTTAGGTGGTCTTTTATGGAAGACTCTACTCTAATCATAAGGCTTCTTTATTAGTATGCATTCGATATATTTGAAGCTTTCAAAGAGAGTGGAAGCAGAGAATAACTAGATTTATCAAGACTTTATAAATGTGATACATCAATGCGCGATATCAATTTATTCAGGTTCTTTATGCAGCCTAGGTCAGCGCTTCTATATCTGAAAAATAAATAATTATTTTTATTCATGTGTATATACTTATATTTTCTAAGTGAAAAGTATTCTAAAATATATTCAATGAGCGGGTTTGTATTGAAACGCTTGTGGTTTGTTGGTCACAAATGGGATAGCATATACGAGATGGCAAAGTGGGATGTGACACAGTAGTGCTACAGACCAATGATGGAACCCAGGAGGGACATTTCTATTAGGGCTCTACACCGTGCACACATGACATCCAATCTACGTGACGTTTGATTGGATTCCGTTGACCATGTTAACCGCGCGGGAGACCACGCAATATTCCGTGGTCTTTCTGTCAGCTCTAAGTTGGTTTTAAGTCGGAATGCATTAATTTTTTATTCAGTGCAGTAGTATGTCTCACACATTTAAAGTACTTCATTATCTCAGCTCACCCAATACGCGACAGAGTGGGGTCTCGGCAGCTTGGACGTGTTTACATAGAAACATTCGTTAAATCTTTTTTATATACATTTATAATACTTCAATTTGTTTTTTACTAAATATAGAAAATATTGCAAAAAGTAACTTAGAAAGACTCTGACATCCTATAAGTTCAAAGTCGAACTGCTTCTATCGTTGTGCCCATGTGGAGACCTAGTGGATGGTGGGCTACCTAGACCCAAGCTAATACATACCTCCAACTAATTCATACAGATTCGTAAATTGAAGACTGGAAAATATATTTTCTAATGTTCCGTGTGAGGATAGTTTGTAGCCCGTGGTTCTCGATACGCCCTCAAGAAAAGCTTTGGACAATATCTAGCGGTACCACGGAGAGGCGGTGTTGGTCAGATTTTGTTTGGTGCCTTGGCTCTACGAGACGGTGGTATAGAGCTCCTGGACAACTTTATGTGCCTCCACCATTGGACCTTGATTATTCTTCAGGATCCTTGCCGTTCCAGTGCGACTCTCCTTTGTTGATGCACTTACAGTATAAGCAGTCACAAACTCTCTTACCCACCATGATTATCATAGCCATGTGCACCAATATGCGTAACCCTTATTTTTTAAAATCTTCAACGCTATTTTCCTGTTGATATACCAGTTATATTGATATACTAGTTTTCAGTTATATTAGACGGATTTCTGCCACTCTCTCTCTCTCTCTAATAAACTGAAAATAAAAATATGGGGATGGCTTGGCTCATCAGTGGTGAACCAGAGGTTTTTCCAGTTTGAACCACCAGTTTGATTAACTAATTTTGTCTCC
Organism: Cordylochernes scorpioides; assembly: GCA_030710605.1. Taxonomy (NCBI): domain Eukaryota; kingdom Metazoa; phylum Arthropoda; class Arachnida; order Pseudoscorpiones; family Chernetidae; genus Cordylochernes; species Cordylochernes scorpioides. The sequence continues at coordinate 29,538,677 of CP092863.1, read as the reverse complement.
CTCAATTATTCTTTAGTCTTCAATGGAAGGACTAAACAGTCTTTGCATTATAGACATGCTTTTAAAGTTGAAGAACTGTGCGTTCGAAGCAAAAATATGCGCGTAAACTTCGTACAAATAAAAAAACGATCTATATAGAGTTTCATTAATCTCTTCAGCACGAATATATAAAACCTTAATAACAATAGTTGTAGCGGCCTGTCAATTGAACTGGTGAAACTTCTGACAGGTCTCACTACTGATAATCCTTCTCACTCTCAGGCGTATTCCATATAGTGATTGTAGAAATATTCTATACCATTCAAATCACGCATGTAAGCAGAAAATGTCTTCCAAACACTTCTGCACCAGCAATTGTAAGAAGAGACTTCATTCTCTCTAGATACGGCTGAAGTACTCTATATAAACCGTAACACAGCTTTACTACGGAGTCCTTCCCGAGATTGTCGACCTTCCTGCGCTGTCTCAGCGACTTCCTTCCTTCCTTACGTCCTGTCCCGCTCCGGTAGGCGTCGAGCAATGTCCTGCTGCCGGCCCTCCATGTCTTTCTTGTCACAAGGTATCTGGATTTTTTAACTCTTTATATTAGTGTGGGGCCATGTATAGCTATCTATCTATATGGTGCTCTGAATGATGAAAAATCAATATTTTAAATACATATTTTTCCCTCTTAGTGACTGTGTTGAGTCCAGAGGTCGAGGAAACCTATTAGTTATCTCGCGGTCTTATTTAATAAAGACGGAAGGGTTTTTTAAATAACCTTTTAAGTGTTTGTCTGGTCGACATCTAGTTTCCGCCATTACCGAAGGCCAGAACGTCTAGATTTGCTTATCGCATTTGATGACTTCGCTGTGGTCGGCACAGAGCGCTTTTGGGTATATATTTTTACCAAAGACGCCTCCGAGTTCGTTAAATTCTACTCATTTAATGATCTCTATACTAAACTCTGCGTAAATAAATAATTATATTTAAAATCTTTTTAATTATCTCAAGTATAACATGCGGTACAGGCCATGGTAATCATGGTGGGTAGTTACCTACTACTTTTACTGCTAGGGCAGTACATGTGGGTTGGACTTTTGTAAGAATCTGCGGCCTGTTGAAGTACTTTTTCTTCATAAAAGCGGTATTCAATACTGGGTCGTGGCTGTTGAGAATATATTATATACAATATGCATATATACTTGTATACCCACCCTCCACCAACTCCCGTTTAAAAGCACAAAGTACCAATATACATATGTAACATATGAGCTTACCCAATAATACAAGCCAATCGGGGGCCCGTTGAAGTACTTTTTCTTCATAAAATCGGTATTCAATACTGGGTCGTGGCTGTTGAGAATCAATTATATACAATATGCATATATACTTGTATACCCACGCTTCACCAACTCCCGTTTAAAAGCACAAAGTACAAATATGTAATATATGAGTCTACCCAATAATACAAGCCATATTCTTATACACCTTCCAACCTAAAACTTCGTAACAAAAAGTAGACTAAACACTTTTCACCTAACCTCTTTAGGGACAGTACTTGGTTACTCTTAGTGCCATCAATAATAACAAAATATTTTAAATTATATCAATGTTACTTTTAAGATATAAAAACCCATTTCCTACTGCGATGAGGGAAATATCAGTGGAGCCAGTGGCCTGGCTCATCACTGGTGAACCCTTCCAATATTTTTCACATCGTAATAGGGCGCAGAGTAGATAATTGTTTTAATTTTTTTTATAAATCATTAAAGTATTGTCAATTCTTGAGTATTTTTTTTATACTTGACCTTTGATCACATAACAAAGTAACACCCAACATGACGGCTTTATAGTTGAAATCAATTCTTATCTACTGGTAACGGTGACGTTTACAAACTGCAACTGGAGTAGTTTTGGGAATTCTTGGAATCCTCTTTGCATCCTACTTCAACTTGATTGCCCTCTACTGCCCTACCAATGGCGTAAGGAAAAGGGAAAGAACATCAACAACCCAATACTGGCAATACAACAACCAGCTCTTACATCTCAACATCCTATCAAGTTTATGGAGGGCAGTTAGAGGAACCAAATCTCCAGAAATTTGTAGAATGGTAAATAGTTCATTATTGTGTTTAAATTTAGTTTAAGGTAGAGAAGAATAATTGTTACATTGCGCCCAATAAATAGTGTTTTTTTTTTAATTATCAAATTACTCTAAATTCTGTTAAAGTAGCTGAAATTATCGTAAAATAATAACTCTCCTCCTCGAGGTATCTATATTTTGTTTTTCTTTTCTCCTCTATGAATTTCAACAAAATTATTTCACTTTATGGTGAAAACATCCATCCGGATACGCTTTGGAACGAGTGTTAAGAGAATATAGAAACACAGAGGTAGTTGCAAAATAAATTTTATTTTCTGATATTTTAAAAAATAAATAGAAAATAATAAAAAAAAAAAGACCTAATCCAAATAATTCATATGGATATTATAATAAATTATTTGGATTAGGTCTTATTTTCTTTTATTATAATCTATAATCCATATTGTGCTTTATCATATAAATAGAAAAATAATTAATTGTTCTGAAATTAGATTAACAAACATAAAAATAAAATTCAACCCTGTAGTGCCATTTACCGATTAAAAGAGAAAACATATGTATAGAAAAACTCTCTAATTAAAGTTTTATCAAATAAACAGAGTTTCCACGACCTCCATTACTGCGGTGATAAAAAGAAGAAGAGAAACTTGGTTAATCGTTTCAGATCTGCTTCTACAATTTCATCACTAGATGGATCAAAACGTACTGGAAAGGTCACGTTACGTTGCTGAACTGATCAAACATCTTCAGTGATAAGCCGGACCTTTTATTTTGTCACTGTGGAAATGTCTGGAAACTTTTATTTAATTTCGTTAAATATTGAAACCATGAATATACAGGTATAGGTTGCCTGTAAAGGTTGCCTGGCCGGCATTCATAGTTCTTAGAATTAAAGATACTTCGGCCAGTATATATATCTTTAATTCTAAGAAATATTAAATTTTGTATTTGACCGCAGCTTTGCATAAATTTGACATGGATCCAGAACAGCAACTTTACACACCCAAGATAGAGAACATTGCTACTGCTGTGATAGAGATGCATGGAGACATCTAAAGCTCTTCATTGGGCACAACAACAACAAAATTAAAATGTATTTAAAATCACGAGATATTAAAACAGCTATAGCTCTCTATATTTCTTTATTCGATAATATTGGGCTAGCTTCAAAGCTCCAAATAGTTCTTCATCACTGCCCTCTACGTGTGATAAACTGTAACAAAGTATTTTTAATTTTATTATTTTTATTAACAGAGTGGTCATTTTTATGTTTATATTTTGCTACTCTGTAAATTTCCCTCGTGGCTTACCTTTTGTTTACCATTCATAGTAAGCGAAGATTGAATGCGGCTGATTCCACACTAGCCCTCTCAATGATATCCTAACCTTGACATATACTAAACATTGGTACTTTAATTTAAATATTTAATAATGTACAGTTCCTTTTGCTCTGTATGTTTATTTTTGTATATATGGTTATATTTCTTTTTTTTTTTTTGGTTTTTCTTTCTTCTCTCTTTCCTTATTACTCTTGTATTCTGGTTTTTACTTTTGAAATATCTTCCTTTCCTAAATCCCGTAAAGGGGAATCATGTATAGGGCTGGATGCCCCAATAAAAAGGCTTATGTGTGTGTGTGTGTGTGTTTACCATTCATAGTTTGTCCTTGCCTGAAATAAATAGTTGTCTCCTGAAGTTTTTGTCTTCCCTAATTTTCCACGTGGCAAAACAACTCATAAGTAATAAAGAAACATTTCTCTAGATCTTTTTTTAAGGATCACGTGATTTTTTTAATAGAAGCGAAGTTTTATTTTAGTTACATTAAAATGTGGATGTTCAATGAATCTCTCGATAGACACTGACACACTAACCGGTCTGTCTGTGTCCAGTGTTCTCCATGAAGCGCCAGCGGTCCAACGGAGAGGAAGGACTACGGCTGCCCCCTCCCCGAGCCAAGTCCTCGGATGTCTTCAGCGAGGTGCCTCTGGACCGGGGGAGGAAGGGACTCAGCACAACGGTAGGTGGACTTCCTTAGTCCAGTCCTGTCGCATTAGTAAAATGGTTCGTTTCTCTGGACGTAGGGCTTCGAACATAAGTGTATTCATGAAATCTCGGTGGACAGAATAGGCAGGTCATCTATAGAACTGTACCATTGTGTTCTCTTCACCACAAGGCTTTTCTCCACACAGCTACCGCAACTTTTTTGCTTTTCGTTCTTATGAACATATGTATATATGTCCGCCCTGAAGAGAACAATGTTAAAATTTCAAACCGTTTTTGCCTTTCAAAACAGTTATACTCGCATCCTCTATTTGCCATCATGTGTACGTTTCACTCCAAGAGGGATTAAATATAGAACTTTAAAAAATACCCAACATTTTATTTTCCGTATACTCTCTAATCTAATGTACTTTGCTTTTTGAAGTAATATTTATACATATTAGAATTATTATAATTTAATACTGGAGTATTTGAATTTTATAACATGTATGAGTATAATCTGTTACAGTTAACATGAGCTATGTTATACTAAGCCCTAGCATTGAAACCTAGTTCACCATATGTGACATAGTTACAAAACCTCTAATTTCAGTAAATTACATAGTGCTGTGGATATTGGAAGAGAAAGTATGATGAAAACCTGTGTTAGTGAATACGTAGGTAGCGAGTTCTTCTTCTGTGCAGTCTAAGAAGACATGTGGTGTGCGGCTTCTATCTATATCCTATGGAAAACTTCAGCGGATGTCTTTTCCTGACGCCATTTCCTACTGATAACAGCCAATAGATGCGCTCTATCCTAACGTCTCTTTGTAATCCACCCAGCAAATGTTGCGCTGAATATACAGATAGCTTGTATGTTCCGTGATTGATCTTCGGATTGTCAAAAAGAGTTCACTTCTCTTGTCAAAAAAGGTGTAAAAACCTATGCACCATCTATCGTCGGCCTCTGAATACTAGCAGAATCGAGACAACATCAGCTCTTTTGACGGGAGAGTTTTGACCCTTCTTTTTATAGATCAACATCCCCCCGGAACATTTTTCATCTTATCTTTTTCTGTTTGTACTTTATTCCACTTAAGGATAGCAATGTCTGCGATCTGATTTCTCAAAATCTTGCCAAGGTCTCCATCTAGTCATGAAAACACTTAAAACTGATAACCAGTCATAATTTTATAAAAATACGCTAATAAAATGCCAAAATTAAATTTATAGAAGGTATATAAACATACATAAAATTTATTTTTTAAACTAAGCTGAAATATGAAAATTAGATAGTTATTTTATTCTTACATATAAACAACAGAAAAACTTACAGAACAATCAAAAGTCTTCACGAGAGTTTCGAAAATAATCCTCACACACAAAGTATTTGTTGAACAAAATCACTCAGTTATCCATACAACAGGGTTTATTAATGTGAAATATTAGTACAAATATGATATTGTACTGGGATAAGGTTCATAAATTATGGAAAAGGCATCTCCTTATCGTGCAACTGAATGTTGCTGATGGCTTGCGCCATCTATCGGAATAAATATCAACTATTCTCGTTGATTTTTAATTATTCCAGAATTGGCCAAATACCCATTCTTGATTAATCAAGAAAAGCTAACTACGGACGCGTTTCGGGCTGTTGGCCCTCATCGGCGTGGTACAAGCTGTACCTAAACGACCAAAAAAGGGTTTATTAATGTTCTATCTCAATAAACGGCGAGGGAGGCGTGGATATGATGACCTTGGGAATAGGTGCTACATCTCGACGTACGTTGAAGAAGATCGAGATGACAACTAGCATGAAACATGTTTAATACATAACGGAATCTATCTAAATTGTCTTCAGTGTCTATAAAATTATGAAAAATAAAAATGATAGTAAAGATCTTTATTATCTGAGTGTGTATGGATTACAACTTATTCTCTCGCATTCAACAAATTGTGTCAAGTTTCAAAGAAGGGCAGACAAAATATTTCTTAATTTTTTTCAGTTTTCATATTTATTTATTCTATTATGTCAATTCTTTTTTTAAACTTCGTTGTGGAATTTATCTTATGATTCTCAATTAAATTTTAATTAAGGACCATGATGCCAAGATCACACTAAGCCAATGTTATTTCGAAGACCCAGTCTCTCTAAGTGCTGGCAGCTAATCCTGAGAGAAAACTTCCTGTGGACATCGTCTGCTTTCTTAGATCTAGATAATTGATATGATTACCATTGCTATTCATTGCATACAAATTGAGTTTTTGAACGGGTTTGCCAATAAAACCTTTATATTATGATGCATTAGCGCGCCATCTATTATGAAAATTCGAAACTATTATAGACGCGTATGATTCTTTTAAAAATTAAACAATTTCTACTGCCCTTACTGTAATGGCCCTCCCATTAATTTTTCCATTGCAGTAAGGGCAGTAGAAATTATTTTATTTTTAAAAGAATCATACGCGTCTATAATAGTTTCGAAAACCTTTATAGTCTAATTTTTCTTTCATTCTGCAAAATATTAATTCCCAATTTTATTTTGGAATTATCAATTTATCACGAACGCAAAATTACATGGCTATCATACATCACACACACACCTTAAAAATACATTGAAACGATGCACTTGTTTATCAACTAAGCTCAAAGTTGGGCGTAATTAATGGTGACACAACGACAGCTTTATCTATAGTGACTTACAAATAACTAAAACATATGGCAATAACGCGTCATCTATATATAACAAATACAATCATTCAGCGCACGTATGTTTATTTTCCAAATTGTTGTGTATGTAAATAGATTTGCATTCTTTAATGCGTCCATTATGTAAATTTTTATGTTTATATAAATCGGACATTAATTGTTGTTAGTTAGTCGAAAGAGTGAGAGCGAAATAAAAGGTCCTGCTCAAGTGTTAGTTGCTGTACTTCTAATATCAACACAACACAACACAAATAAAACAAGCTTTCTTCTGTCCTTACTGCGATGCAAATTATGGGAGGGCTTGGCTCATCAGTGGGGACCTCTTTCAGCGGTTTCGCCAATTAAGTGTATAGGTATTTTTTCTTTATAATTAGGGTGAAATAAAACAAGCTTTCTTCTGTCCTTACTGCGATGAAAATTATGGGAGGGCTTGGCTCATCAGTGGGGACCTCTTTCAGCGGTTTCGCCAATTAAGTGTATAGGTATTTTTTCTTTATAATTAGGGTGAAATAAAACAAGCTTTCTTCTGTCCTTACTGCGATGAAAATTATGGGAGGGCTTGGCTTATCAGTGGGGAACTCTCTCAGCGGTTTCACCAATTAAGTGTATAGGTATTTTTTCTCTATAATTAGGGTGAAATAAAACAAGCTTTCTTCTGTCCTTACTGCGATGAAAATTATGGGAGGGCTTGGCTTATCAGTGGGGAACTCTCTCAGCGGTTTCACCAATTAAGTGTATAGGTATTTTTTCTTTATAATTAGGGTGAAATAAAACAAGCTTTCTTCTGTCCTTACTGCGATGAAAATTATGGGAGGGCTTGGCTTATCAGTGGGGAACTCTCTCAGCGGTTTCACCAATTAAGTGTATAGGTATTTTTTTTTATTAATAATTAGGTTGAAGATTGTGGATAGCAGAATGAATTAAGTTCCCCTCCATCCTCTGATGTAGTAAACCATGTTAACATGACTTACGAGAGAAACAGCGATGTTTCTACCCCGTTCCTCAATGTTTTAAAGAAAACCCAGTACTATTTCTCAAGATATTATTTTTCCGAGAACACGCCTAGAGAGGTTTATCAGAATATTTTTAAAATTTGACCAACTACACTTGATCATATTTAAACTCTAAAATCCCATATCGTTATATCGTTTAATATTCTTTATTTATTTATTTTTTATTAATCAACCAGGTGCGATATTGAAATATTTGCGCCTATTACAGAAGAAACAAACAAAACAACAATCAAATTAGAACTTAGAATTAAATATTTACAAATTTACATGTATTAATCGACAGAGTTCATAAAATTTATATAGACAAAGTGGCTGATGTAAGAGAGTTAAATCATTTAGATCAGGGAACAAACGATGTCTCACTTCTACAAAGTTCGGACAGTCGTAGATAAGGTGAAGAGCAGTTTGTTCAGTTTCTCTGCTGGAACAATTTGGTGTTTCTGATAGACCTCTTTTATGTAAGTATTTCTGTAATTTTCCGTGTGATGTGACAAATTGAGTGACTATAAAATTTGGATGGAACTGTGTAGGAATTCCGTTAATAATTTGCTTTATTTCGTTTAATATAAGGCGAAATGTCAGTATGATTTTGACGTGCTTCTCGAGTTCACACAAATGGAACGAAGGAAGTCTGCTGCATACATTCAGCAAAAATTAAAATGAGCCGCAGATAATCTTATACACTCGCTGATGGAGCACATTTGTGTGATCAGACAATGACAATTAAAAATGGTTTATTGACATCTAGTCAATGGTCAAGAGAGAGTTTACAGAGTTTAAATAGTAGAGAAAAATATATGTGTGATCAGAGAGAATGCTTAAATTCAACATTTCCTCTCCGATAGAAATTCCAGATGTTAAATAGTGTGGTAATCCAACGGACGTTACTAGAGCGTTAACTTTCTATAATTTATTGATAAATTACACTTCAGTAGAAGTTATCGGTTGATACAAAGCAATAACGCACCATCTACAGGGTGATCCAAAAGTCCCGCACAACTTTAAAAATTAATAACTCCGCGAATATTTGCGCTAGAGCAATGCGGTAAACACCATTGTGTTCAGAATGCAATGGGATTTTTTATGGCAAATATTGAAAATTTCGAAATTGATTTTAGTTACAATTTCATTCCCTAGATGGCGCTGTACCAGAATTAGAAATTCAGCGGCCAAATTGTTTGATTAATTGAAAAATATAACTGATCGACACGTATTTTTCCTTTTTGTATACCAGGAAAGAATCCTAATAATATCAAATCGTTAATTAATAAAGCACCATTTCGCCAAAAGTTTGAAGAAATGGTTAACGATTTTTAAATACAATCTGAGATATGTAAAATAGCTATATGCAAATTAAAACATGTAGCAAAAAATATTTATATTTTTGATAGAGTTTTGTCAAATATATTGAATGTTTGAAAAGCATAGCTGAATTCAATACACGATTTTTTGAAATGTTAATATAGTACCAAAAATTATTATGGTACTACTAATAGGATTTCTTGCTATAAGGAATGTGTAATTTCTGGAATAATTGGCGACACTCGACTATTTAACTGGAAATTTGTAATGATCCAACAAATGAAATATAGATAGGAGTGACAAAATACATTTGTCGTACTTTATTCCAAATATCCTATGGGCTTGTCAAATGTTATCATTGTTTATTATACTGTACACGATTTTTAAAAATGTATCCCCTTAAATAAATATAATTTTTAAATCAACCTTTTGCGTTGAAAAACGTGGTAGTAAAATCATTTTGTATTTTTTTTTTTTTGCCCAAAATTTCTAAAGGTGGGGGGTTACAGAGAATATTCCTTATGCTATTTCTTTTAATGAGCGAAAAGCGATAAATTAAACATAAGGGGTAAATTGTGTGTACAGTGTTATTCGAGAAGTTATAACACTTTGGTCTGCACGACATAATATAAGATGTGAGCAAATGACAAACAAACAAAAATTACTGTTCACAAATAAAAAAGAGACAAGATATGAGAACAGAATTTATTTACCCATAACCCAACACAAAGAGCTTCAAAATATTGGTAGATAATATAATACATGGCAGCTTATATAACACATGAGGTAACTTGTCTCTTGGAGGCCTTGTCTCTTGTATTAGATCACAATCCTTGCTCAATGTGGCGCCCTTCATTCTCAAACACCGCCTGCAGACGATAGATGACAGATTGTACAGCATTAAATAACATATCTGTTGAAATTGATGAAACGTGCCGTCTGATAGAAGCCTTCAACATGGCCAATGTGGTAGGCCGGCATCGATAAACACGCGACTTAATGTACCCCCATATCCAATGCCACTGGTGCCACTGGATCTTGAATGCCACTGGTGTATAAAGTGGCGACTTATCACACGATCTTCACCGAACGTATCCTTCAGCAATTGTTTGGCACCGCGGGAGATATGAGGAGGTCCTCCATCTTGCATGAATGTTATTTCGCTCAGTGCTTGTCTGTCCTGCAATATGGGGATAACCTTTTCTCTCAAAAGTTGAACATAACGTTCACCAGTTACAGAAACGGTTTTAAAAGTTCTTCCATTTATTTCTTCAAAGAAAAATGGCCCAATAATAAAAGAAGAAGTGAACCCACACCAAACTGTAACTCTGGGCTGATGAAGTGGCATTTCTGTAAAAATCCTAGGGTTTTCTGTTGCCCAAATGAGGCTGTTTTGAGTGTTGACTTCTCCATTTAGAGAAAAGTGAGCTTCATCTGTCCACAGAACATTCGACAGCCAGTTTTCATCAATATCAATTTGCCGGAAAACCCATGAAGCGAATTCTTGACGCTTCTCAAAATCGTCGACTTTTAGCTCGTGAAGTCTTTGAATTTTGTACGGGTATTTTTTAAGAAACATTCTTAGAGCTCTCCAAACTGTTCCATACGAAATCCCCGTTTGTCGAGAAACTTGTCGAGCACTTACTTCTCCATACGTGGATAACGTTTCAATAGCTTCAACATTCTGCGAAACCGTAACAGCCACTGACTTGCGTGTCGATGGTCTTCCACTCCGAGGTTTTGCTTCCAGAGATCCAGTCTTCTCAAAATTTTTTATCATTCTCCTTAGAGAGTAGCAACTCATGGGTCCTTTACCTCTTCGAATACCTTTAAAGTTACGAAACGCTCGTAAAGCTTCAGTGGAAGATTCTGAATTGCAATAATAAAATTTCACCAAGAGTACTTTATCCTGTAGTGACGGCATCCCAGAGTAAAATAAATGATCAGGGAGAGTTGAATTTTTCAAATGAATTAAAATAAACATAATCGATATATGGCTTCTGAAGCCAACTGTGCGGACGTGTTTGGCATCGCTTGTCTCGTACCGCGAATGGGATTTAACTCTGCATATCACAATATAGTATTAAAAGTAACTCCTAAAGTTTACCAAATTTTAAGAAAATGGGTAATGAGATATACACCGATTTTGAGCGATGTTCTACACAAGACAGAATATTTGTAAGACAATGCCAAAATTGTTTTGAATTTAATCCGTACCACAAAACAAAAGACTGCCAAAACATTAAAATATGTAAAATATGCGGTGTACAGGGTAGCCACAACTGTACTGAAGCGCCAAATTGTCACAATTTCTCTAAGCACCCTAAATTTAAAACCTTTCTACAAACCATAAATCAAATTCAAGTGAATGCCCGATTTACAAATCACAAATAGACAAAATTATCCAAAGGACACAATATTCACAAATATACGAGGGAAATGATGTAGCAAATACAATTTAAAGCTTAATCTTAAATAGATTAATATCCTATATGATTGAAAATGTGAGATGTATTCAACAAAATGTAAGAAAAAGTTTTACTGCGATAAGTAAACTACAGGCCAACACTAGAGATGACCCACCTGACAAGGACGAGTGGGTAACACCCTCGTTTCCAGACAGTCATGAACCGGGATCGAATCCCGCGTTAACATTTTGTTTGATATGTGAATATCCTTCACCTGACATTCTTTTGATTCAAGAACCATATGTTTCACATGAAAATGTTATTTATGATATGGACTCTCAAATTATATGTTCGAATAAAACTGGGGAAAAATATACGGCAACTATAATTTTAAATAAAAATATAAAGTTCAGCAAAGAGGAAAAATTCACAAATTCTTTTTGTACAACAATATCTATTTCTACAGTTAAAGCAAAATTAATTATTTCTAATTTCTAGATTCATCCGAATACATTTAACCCTGTTCATCAAACATTCATTAGAGATCTGCTCAAAACGTATATAAATCAACCTGTAATCCTTTGCGGTGATTTTAATTCAAGACATACTATATGGTTTGTTATAAACTCTAATGGATATAGATTACAACCTATTATAGACGAATGTAACCTCTTTATACATAACCTGAAAAAACACCCACCTGCCGCGGAGAGTAAGTATAATTGATCTCACAATCTCGAATAAACACTTACTAAGTTTAATAAACAACTGGCATACCTCTGATTTGACTAATATTTCCGACCATGTTGTTGTTAAATTTGATATCAGGTTAAAGAATGGTCATTTATTCAATAATCAAATTTCCACTTTGAAAAAAAATGCGAATTGGGCAAATTTTTCTAATAACATATCATTACAAGATACAAAAAACTGGGAATTGATATAAGCAGAGTGAAAGATGAGGAAGACATTGATGGGATAGTGAACGCACTCATGAATTTATTGAGAGAAGCAGCATATAAATCTTCGAAGGTTAAATCCCCCATTAATAAACATGTTTCCAGAATTGACTGGTGGACTAATGAACAGGAAATAATAAAAAATCATTTTCATTATATTAGAAACTAGTATTATCGTCATAAAACAATCAGTTACAATACATTTATGTTGGCAAGAAACAAATACACTAATGCAATAAGAAAAGCTAAAAGAACTAACTGGCGAAACGTTATTGAAGAAAATTACACAGATAATCCATTTGGTAATGCTTATAAGTTCTTCAATAAATTAAGATCCTCAAATGTAAAGAATGGAATTCCCATAATTGACAATTCACCAGAATATCTAAAAGAGCAAGCAATGACCATATTAATGGACGATTTAATTCCTGAAGACGATCCTAATTTGGACAATTTTCAACAACAAATAATTAGAAATTTTAAGCCACGAATGAATAATCCAAGCATAATTATTATCGAAGTAGAAGAAATAATGAATATCATTTCTAATTGTGATGTTTAAAAAGCTCCAGGTTTAGACAACATAAGTAACAATATTGTAGCGTAAAAATCAAGCCTTGAAATATCCTAAGATATAAAATAATTTATTGATGACGTCACAACGACGAGTCGACAATTATTAACAAGTCAGCAAAACTATCTACAGCTAGGGAATCTTAAGCAAGCAAGCAAAGAAATATTTTTAAAATGATTTCACAAATACGGAGTAATATATTTTTTTTATAATCTGTTGAGTATTTTCATTGAATTATATTAAATTAAATAATAAAATATTTCTTCGCCACAATATGATCGAATGTTCTTACCCAAAAATTAAGCATATTTTATGCAAACTATTTAATAAATGTATTCAAAAAGGGGTATTATCCGGAGAAATGAAAAATAGCAGCTCTAAAGATAATTCCCAAACCACATAAATCTAATTTAGAATCAACAAAAAGTTATCGACCTATCTCATTGATTTCAAATCTTTCAAAAATTTTCGAAAAAATTTTGAAAAATCGAATTTATGAATTTTATGAAAGTAATAATCTTTTGAGCTCCAGACAACATGGATTTGTCAAATAAAAATCAACGACAACGTGCTTGAATAAAATATTTATCGATCGAGGATCAACAGCGATACGACTTGGATATTCCAGATATAATTGAAAATTTGATTAAATATAAAATTACCCTATTGAAGAAAAATACTAACCAAACATTTCAAAGTTTCTTTCCCGCTAATATTCCGAATTATTTTCGGGCAAATTTCCACAACTCTCAATTTATTACAAATCACGGAAATTTTAGAAGCTTTTTAAAATTCATCAAAGCAGTGCAGGATTCAAGATGCTTCTGTGGATGTGAGGAACAAATTTCTATTCATCTGCTGCTAAATTGCCCCGTCTTCCAAGAGTATAGAGAGAGAAATAAGGATAACCCAGGCCCCTGGAACGCAAGAAACGCCAACTGCCCGGGCTGTCCAGCTAACTAGTAGAAACCAGTTACTCTAGATTATATTTACACAGAGCCAATTGCAGAGCCGAACCAGCTGGTCAGGAAGTTCCATGCCTGCAGAGAACCCGGGAGTCCAGCCAACGAGACTGGGTCGAAGGAGGTCTTCCCAAGCAGCAGAGCTGTCTTCATTCTGTGTTGCATGAAAGCAGGGCATCTGAATAGAAGGTGGTCCACAGTCTGTTGTTCCTCCATACAATGTGGGCAAGATGGGTCTTCCCCAGGACGCCAGAGAACCAAGTCTGCCCGAACATGGCCATGTCCTGTAAGTAAGGTGGTGGTGACTTCTCCAGGACAGACCTTAGGGAGGAATTGGAGCAGCCGGTCTGGAGTATGGGCTATTCTCCTCAGGTGTCTGTTGTAGTGGTCCTGGCAATAAACCTCCGTCCATGCGTCTAGGGCTGCCGCGCGTGAGTGGTTACGGGCCAGGCTTCTAGGCAGAATGGAAAATGATGGCTCTAAGATCAAAACGGCCGCGTTCTTAGCAGCTCTGTCTGCTCTTTCCTTTCCGTCGATGCCGCAGTGCCCGGCACCCAACACAGATTTACGTTTTGGTTGGTGTTCAGTGCGAGAATAATCTTAGCTACTAATGTCGATCGAACTGGACCTGACGTACATATGGCTGACAGAGCTTATCTGCAGTCCGACGCGATAGTGATCGCATTTCTTGAATAACCTTCCTTCACCAGACGGACCGCCCAGCGGATTGCCAGAAGTTCAGCCTGGAAGGCTGTGCAGTCGGGATGGAGCCGTAAGAGAACGGGCTGCTGATCTTCTGATGAGGGAACAATTGCAGCGCCCACCCCAGCCTCATTTTTTGATCCGTCTGTGAATATTATAGGTGTTGTTATCTCCTCGATGTTTAGACTGAAAGACAATTGACGTCTATCTGGAGGGTATGGCAAAGAAGCAGGGCCTGGTCTAGATTCAAAATATCCTTCATTGATTTCCTTCAGGAACGCCGTACGAGACCTAACAATAATATCGAAAGGAGGGCTGCCGGTGATGGAGATGGCTGAGACTGTAGGTGTGTAAGGACCTCCTCTCAGTACACGTTTCGCAAAATTGCAGTGAAGGCTCCTAAGTTGCCTAATGCCTTCGCTGGAGAGAGCACGACCTCCCCATGCTGACGCTCCGTCCAGCTGAAAAGAAGCTTCCAAATATACCCTGTATGGTGTGGGTGAGTCGTGGGATTATTGATCTGCATCTACGTGTGATCTTGCGTAGGTGGGCGACAAATCCGCGGGTCTGGTAAAACTCCACTCCTAAGATTGTGACGGTCTTCTTGATGTTTAAAGGTTGACCAAGGACTTTAAGCCCTGTCTCGGAGTTGGGGTGGACATTACGCCATTGGAACAGGCAAGCTTGAGTCTTAATGGGGTTTATATTAAGACCATTTATCGTGCACCAAGATGTCAACCTCTCCAAGAAGGTGTTAGTGGCAGAGACCGGCAGGCGACTACGAACCTGAGTCATAAGGGTGAAGTCGTCCGCGTAAGCTATTAATCGGCTATCTATGATGGAGGGAAGGGTGAAGATGGTCCGAGAAACTATGTTCCACAGGAAAGGACTTAGCGCTGAACCCTGGGGAGTGCCGAGTTGGGAGGACGTACATTCTGTTGCTGTCCAAGCTGAGTAAGAAACCGTCCGGTCTTCCAAAAAGCTTTTTACTAAACAGGTAATAGACTCTGAACAATTTAGACGTTCAAGATTTTGTATGATTGCCGGCCTCCAAACAGTGTCGAAGGCCTTACTGATGTCCGAGCTGATGACAAGAGTTTTCCTCCAGTGAGCTTGTCTTTCTTCAATTAATTGAGTGATACTCGCCAGTGCATCTTCCGCTGAACGACCATTTACGGTACCCAATACGGTTTTGTATTGATCTTCAAAGAACCATCCATGACGATCCGCGAGCCTCTGAAGTCGGGCCAGGATACATCTCTCAAATACTTTGGCCATAGTGTTCAATAAAGTAATAGGTCTGTATTTCTCCAGCTGACTTCTTTCCATTGACGGGGGAAGTGGCCCATACGAAGGCATTTGGTGAACAATTCGGCCAGCAGGAATTGCAAGGAAGGGCCGCCCAGGTCTAGGCATTTTGAACCAAGACCGTCAGGGTCCGGGGCTTTCCTTTTTCCACAGCGATGAATGGCTCGCAAAACTTCCCAGGGTTTGAATTCAGGTTCGTCTGAGTGAGCAGAAATTGCATTCCTTTGCGGGTGAGGTCTGGTGTCAGGTAGGAAAAAGTGATTTAACAGGGTCTGGCAAGTCTCATGAGGATTGTAAAGAGAGCCGTTATCATGTTTGAGAAGTGGCGGACCTCGGGGGGAGCCGCGGCCCCGGGCGATAAATCGATGTATGGCACTCCAGTATGCGGATGACACCTCCTTGCAGAGATTAAGCCAGGATTTACTTTTAGCTTTCCGTATAGCCGCCTTTAGTCGATTATGGCACGCTCGGTATAAACCGCGGAAGAAATTCCTAATAGAACACCGGACTTTCTGACTATAACGGCGGAGGGAGATAACCAACCTTCTGATCCGACTCAGTTCGGGGGTCCACCACGGCTTTGACGGTCTTGTAGTATTGGAGCGTCTCCCCATGGAAGAGTCACAAGCTGATTGCAGGATGGAAGTCAGAAGGAGGACCACCCTGTCAATATCTTCTGGGCTAGAGGCCTCGTTTAATAAGGTAGTTACACCATCAAATTATAGGGGCATTGCCCTTATAAGCAACTTGTCAAAACATTTTACATCCATATTAAAAAATAGACTAAGTAATTGGATTGAAAATAGAAAACTCATAGCGAAAACCAGGCAGGATTCAGAAAGGGCTACTCGTGCAAAGACCATATCTTCACGCTTACGTCACTAATTCAAATGACATTAAACCGCAAAAGGAGGAAACTTTACACATTCTTTGTTGATCTTAAAAAGCGTTTGATACAGTTCCACATCTACTATTATGGAGAAAGCTTGCGCTTGTTGGTTTAAGTGGGCGATATATCAAACTTATACAGAACTACTATGCTCAAATGATGGCAGCGGTCAGATGGAGCGGCTCTTTTACAGAATTTATCAAAATACAATCAGGTGTTCTTCAGGGTGAACCTCTTTCACCGTATTTATTTATTATTTTCAATAACGATCTGGTTGCTACGCTGGATGATTCTGACCTGCCAGGTATATACTTACCGGGCCATGGAACTATACACCTGCTCCTGTTCGCGGATGATATAGTCTTCCGTGGTGAATCCAAGATAAATATCCAAATAAAGATTAATTTAATAAAAAATATTTTGAGGAAAATAGTTTAACTCTGAACCAATTCCAGTCTAAAATCGTAGCGTTTCGAAATGGAGGCCGCTTGGCTAGATCTGACGTTTGGTTTTGGGGCCAACAACCTTTGACAGTTACCTCAAAATATACGTATCTTGGCTACCCCTTAACAATCAAGAATCCAACTGCTTACGTGGCGCAGCACTTTAAAAGCAAAGCATTGATTGCTACAAACGCAGTATGGAGAATACTATCTAAGTCAAGAACCATATCGTTCGGAGCAGTGATGAAATTACTTGACTCCATAGTTTTAACCACGTTATTATACTCGGCCCCACTGTGGGCGACGAATCAGATAGGAGTTGTAAACCAGATCCAGGATATTTTTCTTACGGCGATTTCTTGACCTTCGCAAATTTACACTCCGGGCTATATCTTACGAACAGAAACCGAAAGGATGTCCCTTGAATTAAACATTACGAAATTGATTCTAAAGTTCTAGATACGGATTTTAAAAATGGACAGGACAAGATTACCTTATGTTTGCTTGTTCCAGCTCTAGGAAGTTTCAATTTTGGGAAAAGCGGGAAACAACTTTATTTATAACCTGAATAACATCATTGACTCTTGGGGTTTTTCTTTTCTTAAGAACTGTGAAGATTATATGGTTTTGCGAGGAGAAATGCCTAGAATAGTTCTAACCACAGTGGACCAGCTACTCCAATTTGACCGAGCTAAGATACAAAACTCAACTCATTGTATTCACTATCAATCTCTAAGTAGCTCCTTTATGACGGAGGACTACTTACTATCAAACCTCTCTTTGAAAATAGCCCGTCAAAGGATTCTATGGCTATTTTCCCCCGAGGATATCACGGGATTTTGGAACAGCGACCCTTTAAATTTCTACTTCTGCAATGCTGGCATCCAAAAAATTTGGTTCATTATCTATTCCATTGCCCATTCCTACAGGAAAAGAGACTGGAAATTCGAGAAATCGGGGCTAACTCACTATAATGAACAACATGTATATACAATTTTTACTACTCTCCAGCTGGATAAAACATTTGTTTATAAATATTTAAAATTTTTCAAGGCGATTGACAAAATGAGGGAAGAAGTGCTCAACTCCCCAGACAACGGCTGATTGCTCCACCTCCCCTCTAAATTGCTTTTCCTCCTCACTCATGTACATATATAACCTCTTAGGGGAATCCCCTTGTAAGACAATAGTGTCTTAATGAAGGTTTTTGTTGTTGTTGTAATAGGGTAGTTACCTGGTGGAAAGAAGAGTTGAGGAAGGATTTAAAGGTCTGTTCTTTACATGAGGATTCAACCTAGGAGGATTTTGTCTCGTTATTGACCATGTCTAGGAATGTAGTCCAGATAGGTATATGGTCAGTGAAGGCCATCTCATCTAATAAACCTCTAGTGACATGGATAGCCAGTGAGCTGGATGCCAGAGTTACATCTATAGAAGAAGATAAAGGCCCATTTGACCAGGTCGAGTCCACAGGAGGTCCCAAGAAATGAAGATCATTGAAGCTGGCGAACTCTTCAAGATTAGCACCCCGGAAGTCCAACCTCGCACCGATGCCCCAGGTAGGAGAGTGGGCGTTAGTGTCCATACCCAGGATCACTGGAAGAGAGGCCCGTCTTATCGTATCTTCCAGAAGAGGGATGAAATCATCGGCAGCTCTAAGGCCGTGCCAGTAGGCCGAGTGCACCACGATGATGCTCTGCTCTAGACATATGGCTATGGAGGTTATGGCGGTGTCTGGGGAGGTTAGAGGGATGGGATGAAGGTTGCTACGTGCCACAATTCCCGAGGGGATGTAGGCGCCTGGGACAAAAAAAAATGCCTGAAACCCACGTGTGGGCCAGAAGAAGTTAGTTGAGAGTTCTTGCAGGAGCACTATGTCGGCCTGTGTCGAATTTGCCAAATTTGCAATTTCAAGAATGACAGTTGGTGATTTTTTAGCGTTCACCTGCAGGACACGCAATGGCCTAGACATTGTTACTTGTTCGGGGTATTCTCTCTTTTACAAAGGGACAGGTAGATAATATGGCAAAGTGATTGTGGGAGCTCCAGATTTTTTTTCTGCAGCGGCAGCAGCGGCTTTGGCTTGGCTCGACCGAGCATCGGATGCCCTCATGCTCTGCAGAGCCGCAGCGATAGCAGATTGGATGGGCAGCTGGACAGGCAGAAGCGCGGTGGCCGAAGCCACAGCAACGGAAGCATTGCTTTAAAGTATGACTGCGCTCATACCCGTGCACTAGACCCGCCACAGGGATACGTCCATGTTGACCGAGGATTTCGGCGACTTGGTTGTCCACTTCGATGAACACTGTACTAGTGCTGTGTGCCGCATTATTCGATCGATGGACTACCCTGATTTCACGCTTTTCCAGGAGTGACTGCACGGAGTGGTTGGAGCGGAAGCTCTCGCATATCTCATCGTCCCGCACCTCCCCGTCCACTCTGAAGAGGCAGTATCTTGGTAGGATAACCGGGCACTCGGGGCAGCTTAGGCCCGTTGGCAGGGAGGCCAGCCCAGTGGCCAGCTACTTTGCCATTTGGGTTGTTTTGGGGTGGAAAACCACCTCGCCGCTGGTGTTGATGGACGCCACCACGTGTTTTGATGACGCTAGGGAAGGATGAATCTTTTGAATTTTCCTCAAAAATTCCCTTGGGTTGCTTTGGGGTTAGCCGACCTGACGACGACATGCGATTCGAAGGAAGGAGCCAGATTCACAAATGTGGATTTCGCTTTGGGTTTCGGAGGTGCAGGCTTTACCGGCTTGTCTTTCTCTGCCACTACCGAAGCGAAAGAGGTGGAGGGAATCGGGACGTTGGCTGTGGGATTGGGTCTTCCTAGACTGGCTCCCTTGAAGGCGTCCTTAAGAAGAAGTTCTGCCTCTTGGACGAGAGTCAGTATCAGTCCTTTGGTGGCCATCTGTATTTTTTCGGGGGAGTCCAGGCTGGTGTCGGCAATGATCGCTTCGAAGGTTTGGCACTCAAAGTTGAACAAGTTCGCCGTGCTGTTGAATTTAAATTGGTGATGGGAAGACGGGAGGAGGTCTTCGTCCTCAGAACGCGGCCGCTTGTTGGCCTGCTGACTTCCTCCACCACCGCCATCATACTGGTTCAGCTCCATAAATAAAAACTATCAAAAAGCAAATCTACTCCAAAGAGAGTAAAAAAAGGCAGACCAGACAAAGAACATTATTCCGTTAACGAGATGAGGTGTGTATGGTTATTGGTTCGGCCAACAACAAATATCCTATTTATATACAAATATATTTTTACATAATGAGGTTTTGAAAAATGCAAATAATCTTCATCTATTTACATGCACAACAATTTATTTTACCATCACTACAGCATAAATCACTCTTGGTGAATTTTTTTTATTGCAATTCAGAATCTGCCACTGAAGCTTTACAAGCGTTTCGTACCTTTAAAGGTATTCGAAGCGGTAAAGGACCCATGAGTTGCTACTCTCTAAGGCGAATGATAAAAACTTTGGAGAAGACTGGATCTCTGGAAGCAAAATCTCGGAGTGGAAGACCATCGACATGCAAGTCAGGGGTTGCTACGGTTTCGCAGAATGTTGAAGCTATTGAAACGTTATCCACGTATGGAGAAGTAAATGCTCGACAAACGGGGATTTGGTATGGAACAGTTTGGAGAGCACTAAGAATTTGTTTTAAAAATACCCGTAAAAAAATTCAAAGACTTCACGAGCTAAAAGTCGGCGATTTTGAGAAGCGTCAAGAATTCGCTTCATGGGTTTTCCGGCAAATTGATATTGATGAAAACTGGCTGTTGAATATTCTGTGGACAGATGAAGCTCAATTTTCTCTGAACGGAGAAGTTAACACTCAAAACAGCCGCATTTGGGCAACAGAAAACCCTAGGATTTTTACAGAAATGCCACTTCATCAGCCCAGAGTTACAGTTTGGTGTGGGTTCACTTCTTCTTTTATTATTGGGCCATTTTTCTTTGAAGAAATAAATGGAAGAACTTTTAAAACCGTTTCTGTAACTGGTGAACGTTATGTTCAACTTTTGAGAGAAAAGGTTATCCCCAATATTGCAGGACACACAAGCACTGAGCGAAATAACATTCATGCAAGATGGAGGACCTCCTCATATCTCCCGCGGTGCCAAACAATTGCTGAAGGATACGTTCGGTGAAGATCGTGTGATAAGTCGCCACTTTATACACCAGTGGCCTTCAAGATCACCAGACTTGACGCCTTGCGATTTTTGGATATGGGGGTACATTAAGTCGCGTGCTTATCGATGCCGGCCTACCACATTGGCCATGTTGAAGGCTTCTATCAGACGGCACGTTTCATCAATTTCAACAGATATGTTATTTAATGCTGTCCAATCTGTCATCTATCGTCTGCAGGCGGTGTTTGAGAATGAAGGTCGCCACATTGAACAAGGATTCTGACCTAATACAAGAGAGAAGGCAGTTACCTCAAGTGTTATAAAAGCTTCCATGTATTATATTATCTACCAATGTTTTGCAGCTATTTGTGTTGGGTTATGGGTAAATAAATTCTGTCCTCATATCTTGTCTCTTTTTTATTTGTGAAAAGTAATTTTTGTTTGTTTGTCATTTGCTCACATCTTATATTATGTCGTGCAGACCAAAGTGTTATAACTTCTCGAATAACACTGTACACACAATTTACCCCTTATGTTTAATTTATCGCTTTTCGCTCATTAAAAGAAATAGCATAAGGAATATTCTCTGTAACCCCCCACCTTTAGAAATTTTGGGCAAAAAAAATAATACAAAATGATTTTACTACCACGTTTTTCAACGCAAAAGGTTGATTTAAAAATTATATTTATTTGAGGGGATACATTTTTAAAAATCGTGTACAGTATAATAAACAATGATAACATTTGACAAGCCCATAGGATATTTGGAATAAAGTACGACAAATGTATTTTGTCACTCCCATCTATATTTCATTTGTTGGATCATGACAAATTTCCAGTTAAATAGTCGAGTGTCGCCAATTATTCAAGAAATTACACCTTCCTTATAGCAAGAAATCCTATTAGTAGTACCATCATAATTTTTGGTACTATATTAACATTTCAAAAAATCGTGTATTGAATTCAGCTATGTTTTTCAAACATTCAATATATTTGACAAAACTCTATCAAAAATATAAATATTTTTTGCTACATGTTTTAATTTGCATATACCTATTTTACATATCTCAGATTGTATTTAAAAATCGTTAACCATTTCTTCAAACTTTTGGCGAAATGGTGCTTTATTAATTAACGATTTGATATTATTAGGATTCTTTCCTGGTATACAAAAAGGAAAAATACGTGTCGATCAGTTATATTTTTCAATTAATCAAACAATTTGGCCGCTGAATTTCTGATTCTGGTACAGCGCCATCTAGGAAATGAAATTGTAACTAAAATCAATTTCGAAATTTTCAATATTTGCCATAAAAAATCCCATTGCATTCTGAACACAATGGTGTTTACCGCATTGCTCTAGCGCAAATATTCGCGGAGTTATTAATTTTTAAAGTTGTGCGGGACTTTTGGATCACCCTGTATTTATAACAAATGAAAACATTAAGACGCGAATGTTTCTTTTCACAAATAAATCAAACTTTTCTATCGTCCTTACTGCGATGAAAAAAAAATTATTGAGAGGACTTGGTTCATCAGTTGTGAACCCTCCCAGTGGTTTCGTCAATTTAATCTATCAGGCCGCTTCTTTAGAGCTCTAATACTGTATTGGATCATTCTGCTTGTATAAGCTACACTGAAGGGTGGAATCTTAGAAATGGTATTTAAGTAAACTATGGACATAAGCTAATAGGACAGTAAACTTACATTTAAATATTTGCATCGAGCAATGCTCTTCCGCAAACAATAAGGACAAGGCCTGTTAGGCATAAATTAATACAAAGCAAAAACGCACCATCTATATAGAACAAATGAAAACATTATGACATTATCGATTGTTCTAGTTTAGCTAGTACTGAGCAAACTAAAGGCCTTCTACCAAACCCCACCTCTACTCTTCGCAATAGTGTTTTTAAAATGACTTCTATAATTGGACATCACAATTCGATGCAGGTGATAAAATCAAACCAAACGATGGCATCATCTTCTAAATGAAATTAAGACTTCACTCACTTCCGGTAAACTCTCCACGCCATCTTAATCCCACTTTATTAAATTTCCGGCCGTAAATCACGACGGCAATTGGTGGCCATAAACCACCGTCCCTGAGGATCCAGCTGCTGCTGCATTATGGATGGGACGGACGTTTGTCAAGTCAACACGTCCGGACAGACGGCTGACAGACGGCATGGATCGATCGGATGGACATGTTTACCTCCCATATTGCCGTGGCATCACGAGACCATTTGTACGGAATACGAGAGCTGTCTGTAGATAATCCTCTTAATCTGGAGTATCAGAACACACACACGTCTCTCCTAAATAGAAAAAATCTAAAAGTGATTTAACTTGAACCAAATAAATGTGTGAGAATGGAATCAGAAGGTCAAAAAGGTTATTTCAAGGCCAGTGATAGGTGGTGTGATTTGAGAGTGTCTTGAAAACCAATTATATACCGTAAAAAAAAAGAACATTTTAAATGATAAATATCTCTGTATGTTTATGAATCATATATAAAGAAGAATAAAAATATTAAACGAGAGATAGAAAAATCTATAGAAAATACAGGGTGATCCAAAAGTCCCGCACAACTTTAAAAATTAATAACTCCGCGAATATTCGCGCTAGAGCAATGCGGTAAACACCATTGTGTTCAGGATGCAATGGGATTTTTTATGACAAATAATGTAAAATTCGAAATTGATTTTAGTTACAATTTTATTCGCTAGATGGCGCTCTACCAGAATCAGAGATTCAGCGGCCAAATTGTTTGATAAATTGAAAAATATAACTGATCGACACGTATTTTTCCTTTTTGAATACCAGGAAAGAACCCTAATAATATCAAATAACAAATTAATAAAACACCACTTCGCCAAAAATATGAAGAATTGGTTAACGATTTTCAAATACAATCAGAGATATGTAAAATAGGTAAATGCAAATTAAAACATGTAGCAAAAAGAAAATTGATATTTTAGATACGGTTTGTTTCCGAAGATAATAAATTTCTAATATTTTTAATTCAACTCTCACTCAGTAACGATTATATTTATTTTAATTCATTTGAAAAATATGTATCTATCTCTGATAATTTATTTTACTCTGGAATGCCGTTGTTGTTGTCGTGTCCAATAAAGAGCCTCAGATGTACCATGCATCTCCATCATCACATCAGCAGCAATGTCCACTATCTTGGGTGTGTAAAGCTGCTGCTCTGGGTCTATGTCAAATTTCTGCAAAGCTGCGGCCATTGCTGGACATGAGAATAGGTGGGTAGGTGTAAGTTCCACACCAGGACAATTGTTGCATGCCCTATAGGTTCTTGTGCCATCTGGATGTATTGTCATTCCTTTATAGTGTTTTGTCTAAGTCTTGTTATAGTTTTTGTCATTTTTCTCTCAGAGTTTATTTCGCATTTTGATCTTTTCTTATTTTTTTGTTTAATTATCATGTATTCTGACAAAGAATCAGCGTCAAATAATGACATTTGTTCTTTCCTTTGGCTCAACTTTCTGGCATCCTTTGCCAATTCAAATGCTATTTCATTACCCCCGATCCCAGCATGGGCAGGGATCCAATGTAGAATGCAGTTATTCTCCAATGGTTCCAGTTGGGTAAGTAACGAGTGTATTTTCTGTGTGATTTTAGTATTGCCCTTCTGAATTGCTTCTAGAGCGGATATGGAGTCGCTGTATATTAAAATTCCTTCTGCTTGATGCAGGGATGGTTGGTTAAGGCATACATCAAGGGCTTTCCAGATAGCTGTCAGTTCACAAGTGAAGTTTGACGAAATCTGTCCTGCTCCTTCTTTGATTTTGATGTTTGTTCCATCTTGCAGTATTATGTTAATTCCGGCCCCCCCATTACTCAGGGTAAGGTCTGAAGATCCATCTGTATATGCTGTTAAAGGGCGTGGCCTAGCATTTTTAATCAATAATTTGTACTATGAGGACATAGCCGTTAATATTCCAAACACATTAGACCTCGAAACCCAAGGTATCAAAGTCTACCTCAATCAAAACAAAGCCATCAACATATACAATATGTATCAGCCTCCAAACAATACATTTATTGACGATGGAACAATGGCTCAATTTCTTACAGACAACACTATTATTTTAGGTGACCTTAATGCCAAACATCAACTATGGGGATGTTCTACGCCAAACCCAAGAGGCAAAATACTATCAAACATATTTGACGACAATGCCTTCATGTGCTTAAATGATGGGAATCCTACCCATCATTCCTACAGCTATAATACTGCACAAGCCCTTGATATAAGTTTTTACTATCCTGACATTTTCCACAAATGCAAATAGCAAATATTAAAAGGTTTTGAAAGTGATCATTTGCCTAATTTGATAGAAATTAGCACCAAGACCAAAACTAGCTCAATTAAGAAAAATTGTGGAACTTCAAAAAGGCTAATATGATATCTTTCGAAAACACCATTATTAAAGCAGCCAAAGTTTCAATACCAAGAGGTTATATTAAGAAATGGATCCCAAATTATACACACCAGGCAAAAAATATTCAAACACTTATAACTAAAAGGAATGAACTACAAAAAAGTGCACCCAAAACCAAACAAATTGTAGAACTGAACTGAACTGAACATTGTGATTGCAAAAATAAAAAGATTATACGTAAATGTGAAAAGGGAAAAATGGAAACAAACTTGTGAAAACCTGAACCCAAGAAACCCAAATACAAAACTTTGGAATTTGGCAAAACAAATTGGCAGAGTCCAGCCACAAACTGAAAACACAAATATGATTGAGAATACAGATGGTACACCAGCAACTAATGACAAAATTGCTGCCAATCCTTTAGGTAATTCATATCAAATAAGTAGTAAAATCAAGGTTGAAAAAAGGCCCGAAAGATTATTCATGACTGTAAAAATGTCACCAGCACTCATAATATTTTCCATGAAAAAAATCAATATGAAAGAGCTAGCTTATGCATTAGAAAACACTGACCTAAACAAGACTCCTGGGCCAGATTGAATCCATGGCCGAATGATATCAAACTTGGGAAAAATTGGCAAAGAAAGACTTCTTAATATTTTCAATAACTCCTGGAAAACTAGAAAATTGCCTCAAGACTGTAAAAATGCAACAATAATTCCCATTAAAAAACTTGACAAATCTGCTGATGACCCAAAAAACTACCGACCTATCTCCCTCACAAATATTTGCTGCAAATTAATGGAAAAAATTATATTCAGACGACTCACCTACCACCCCGACACAAGAAATCTCTTACCAGAAGAACAATATGGATTTAGGAAAGGACATGGGACAATAGTCCAACTCTTATTTTTCACACAAAAGGTAAAAGATGCACAAAACAAAAAGCCAACTAACCACACCATAGCTGCTTTTTAGACCTTACACAAGCTTTTGATAAGGTATGGAAAAACAGGTTAATTACAAAATTATACAAACATTTCAAAATTGATGGAAAAGCTATCACTTGGATAAATGATTTCCTTAAAAATATATACATCAGGGTCAAATATAATGGCACTCTATCTAAACCTTCAAATTGTACCAAGGATTACCACAAGGATCAGTCCTTAGCCCTACTCTCTTCACCCTATTTATTGCAGGCATAGAAGACAAATTTTCACATAAAACCAATATTGAACTTTTCGCTGATGACATTATTCTATGGAGCAGCAACACTAACTGGAAAAAAGCTGAAAGAGATTTGAGCAAGACCATTCTCCACCTAGAAAAATTTGCTAATAAACATAAATTAGAATTTAACCCCCAAAAATATCTGAAACCTGTCTTTTTACTACCGATAAGAAACTATACAAAATAAGACCAAATATTATTCTGAAAGAACAACAATTGCAATATAATAAACATCCTAAATATCTCGGCTACACCCTGGATCCAGAAATTAACTCCAGTAAACATATTGAAGGAGTTGTTAGAAAAGGAAGAGACCGACTAAAAATCTTGAAATATATTTCAGGAAGAGTGGAGAGCTGAAGCAACAACACTAAAATTAACTTACACATCTCTAATGAGACCTATCTTGGAATATGGATATCAAATCTATGGTACAGCATCTGAAACAAATCTAAAAACACTGGAAAGGATACAACTAAATGCACCTAGAATTATTACAGGTCTTCGAAATACCTGCCCTAATAATATTGTACTTTGCGAGGCAGACATTATGCCCTTAAAGGATAGAATAAGCTACAATCTGCCAAAATATATAAACAAAATCAAGAGTTATGAAAATAAACACAGAACTTTCAATTACATACTTATTTGGGAACCCAATATAAGGTTCAAAAAAGAAGGCCCTCTCCACCTGGCCAAAAGAAATGGATTTTTAAAATATAAAGTGGAAAAATATTATTTAGCTGAAAAAATATCTACATGCAAACCACTAACAAAATGTTATTTTTAATGCCACTTTAAACGAACCCACCAACAAACAATACCAAAATCCAGAATACTTAAAACAATTATCATTAGAAATAAGTAATATAAAATTCCTAAAAATGCAATAACTATCAATACCGATGGTAGCAGAGACGAGTTGGGACACACTGGCAGTGGCTCTCTCATTAAACCCACAAATGGGAATGAGAAAATGAACAGAAGAAACCCAGATTTTTGCTCAATCTTCAGATCAGAACTTATAGCCATCTATGAAGTCTTAAAATCCATCAGAAATACTAAACATCACGATATATGGATTCTTACTAATAGTAGAAGTGCCATACAACACTTGAGTCACACAGGGGAACTTAGAGACAAAGTAAGCAGGAACATAATTGGTTATCTCCAAAAACTCTCAATACCTCAAAAATTCACCTTCGATGGATACCCTTACATGTTAGCATTGAAGGCAATGAAGCTGCTGATGCGCTAGCGAAAAAAGGCACAAAAGAACCCTTGCTACAGAAAAATAAACTTACTTTTAAAGAAATAGAAACAGTAGCCAAAATAAACAAGAACTGGAGGACCCCACCTAAGCACAGTTGGTACACCCTAGAAGCAGATGGCCACCCAGACCTTTCAGTCCACAAGCCGGCATGCGAAGCATGCCCTTCGCTGCTATTCTGTTCAACTCATAAGCCAAGTAACGGTATCCAAGCTAGTGCTTGGACATTGTACCTGGAAACACCACCTCCCAGACAACGTGTCTGGAAGGATTTCTATACCGGTGGCCTTTAATCACAGCAAAATAGGAAACTATCTACTGTGTCCAGCAGGGACCGCGGGGAGGCAGCCCCCGGTCGACTCTGTTCACTCACAGCTGAGGAAAAGCTCAGCTGCCACGTCGTGGGCTTTCTCAAGAAGCTTGCTGTGATTTCTCAGCAGCTTACTCTCGATCGCGCCCCTCGCCCTCCTTTTCTCTTCCTGCACACCCACTACCCTTGGACAATCCAAGACGTAGTGGCGTGCATTCACATCCCTTTCTCCATAGACGCAATCAGGATTTCTCTTAATTTTAAATCTGTGGAGACTTGGGGAAGAGAGCCCATGTCCCGAACTACCCTAATGAGTTTGTGGGACATTACCTTTATTTTATTTATTGCGTATGATATTGTTTTTTACAGCACAATACAACAATGTTGGCAAGTTTCTCTAGAGTGGAATGTCGAGGTGACGAATCCACTCCAGGGCCTCCTCTGTGCACCGGTGGATATCCCCAAGTGTTCCCTGGAAGAATCTTCGAGGACAGTCCCTTAGGATATGGTGCAGGACATTACCTTACAGAGGTACTTGGGTGTTGTTACCCCATTGAATACCTCTCTCCCCTTCACACTGTTCCTCCATCTGTCCAACCATAAGTCCTGGACGTGACCCCTGATCCTCCTATAAACTTCTTTCTTGGTCACTGGGGTCCTCAGTGATCTACCTCTAAAGCATCCTGCCTTAGCGATCCTGTCTGCGAAATCATTACCTTCGATGAGGCTGTGTCTCCTAAACCAAGGGAGCTCCGGAGCCCGCGTCATCATCTCCAACTCCTGGATTATTTGATGCGCGAGTTGCCCTTTCCCCAGATTGATAACGACGAGGGCCGACATAGAATCTGAATAGAGGCGGTCCGGGCTGAAGTTCTTCTCGGCACACACTCTGAGGGCTACCCTGATCGCAACCAGCTCGGCTGAAAAGACCAATTCGTCCACTCTGAGTGCTAAACCTTCTTGGAAGATCAGCTCTCCATTAGTGAATATCACTACCCCAGCTCCAGTATTGGTTCCAGACTTACTACTATCAGTGAAAACCTCCGTGCCAATCCCTGTCGGCCCTCTAGGACTCCAATTCCACTTTGGCAACCACTGCGGAGGCTTCCTTGTGTCCCTCTTCGATTCCAGGGCCCCCGCTTAAAGTCCCAGGGCATCTTCCCTTTTCTCCCAGATCTTCTGTCAGATGGTCTCCTCCTCTAGTTTCAATCCCAGGGGAATAAGCCCAGCAAGGACCAATAAGGCCTCACTGCTGGTAGTGCGATATCCCCCTGTGATTCTGAGTGCCGCTGTCCTCTGCACTCTCTCTAGAGTTGTCGCCACCTTCTGATCCCTGTTTCGGCGCCACCAAGCCCCGAAAGCATATAGCAAGATTTGCTCGACACAGGAGAGGCAGAGGTTCCTAAAAATAGTACCCTCCTTCTCTCCCCCCCCCTGTTGAGGGCCAACCAGGACAGGCCTGCACAACGCCTCCCTGCCTCTCGCCACCATCTCTTCCGCCTGGTATTGCCAACCCATCTTGTCATCAATGACCACCCCCAGGATGGTCATCCTATTGACCAACGCTACCCTCCGTCCTTCCATCCGGATAGCCGGCTTGTGTTTCCTTTTAGTTTTTATGTCCCTAGGCTTAAAGCTGAGGGCTTTAGTTTTGGAGACATTGAACTTAAGGCCAGAGTCATGGGCCCAGATCGAGAAATTTGGAGAGAAGTTTCAACACACTTCTCAGCCTTCGCTCTCGAAGCAGTCTCAATGATGAGGAACTGGTCGTCAGCATAGAGAACCAGCCTGTCTCCCTCATGGAGCTCCTCCTGGAAAACGGTGTTTACCAGGATATTCCACAGAATAGGTCCGCAGCAAGAGCCCTGGGGGAAACCCCTAGCACAGTTTCTTTCCAACTTCCGCCCACCAAAACTGAGGCTAATCCGTCTATCCCTCAGGAAGTCACGAATCAAGCTGCACAAATTATCAGGAAAACCCATGTCCATCAAATTTCTCATCAACTTGTTCCAGCTCATGGAGTTGAACGCGCCATCAATGTCCAGGGCCACGAAAAGAACCCAAGCACCCTTATTTAAGCCCATCTCAACCCCCTCTAACACCTCGTTCAGAGCTGTGGTTGTGGACTTCCCTTCCCTAAAACCATGTTGGAAAGAGGAAAGGAGCTCATTACTCTCTAGCCAGTGCTTCAGTCGCCGAGCTAGTAGGCTATCCAGGACCTTACCTAGACATACAAGTAAAGAAAGCGGACGATAATCATTAGGAGAATTACCCTTTCTACCATACTTTTCGAGAAGCACTACTCGGGCAACCTTCCATGCCTCAGGAAATGTACCAGTGTCCAGGCACTTATTGAATAACCTGGAAAGAAGCGATGGGTGCATCCTTACCAGGGCTTTCACGACCGTGTTATCGATCCCTTCGGGACCAGAAGATTTCCTTTTCCCGAACTTGAAAGCCGTCAGTTTCACCTCATTCTCAGAAAAGGGCGGATCCACCAAACCACAAGTGGTCAGAGAGATCTCGTCCTCTGATTCCTCGTTTCCGAAGTGCCGATCCAAGTTGTTTTTATTTTTTCTTCTGCTTTCGAGCGAGTAGGTCTAGAACACATTCTCTCTGAATTTTCTCATTGTTGGTGGATGAAACAGCACCAGTGATTATTTTGGCCGCTTTTGCTTGAACACTGTCTAGTCTTACTTTTAGTGATGAGCTTGAGGGAGCCCAGACCGGTGTTGCATATTCCATTATCGGTCTTATTAAGGTGGTATATGTTGTTCTGAGAATTCTGGGTTTTGCTCCCCAATTTGTTCCACATAGCCTTCTCAGAATGTTTAGTTTTCTGATAGCTCTATTTGAGGTGCTAATTATGTGCTATGAAAATCAAAATTCCTCATAAATAATAATTAAAATAATTTTGTTGACATCTTGTCAATACATACACAGTCTGCACTATTAAAAAAAAGAGAATATGCATTATATACACTATGTACAATGAATATGGCTCCTCTGCCAGCGCTGCAGAGTTTGGTGGAGAATCGCCAGTGGGTCTCCAGCGACACCACGCATTTTGCGATCTACGATGAATACGTAGATCGCGTACTTCGCCGCTTAGGAGATGGTGATGGCGTGGTCCTCGAGACCAACTGGAAAGATCCAGGACTGCAGTATCACACCTAGGTATTATGGATTTCTAATTTTATCAATTATTTGTTTGTTTATGCTTATTTTGTGGTTACATTTATGCCTTTTTCCCTGGGAGAGGAGAAGACGCATAGGTTTGGTTTTATTGGGTTTATGGTCATTTGGAGTTCCATTGCCCACTTCTCCAGTCCTCTCATTGATGTCTTCAGTATCTTTTACGATTTTTCTATGCTGCTACTTGTGTGCCATATGGCTTTATCATCTGCATAACAGGCAACCTTTGTGTCTTCAGTGAGGTAAGGATGTATGTCGTTAATATATAGCAGATAGAGTAGAGGACTGAGCACAGATCCCTGAGGTACACCAGCCCATGTTCTTCCTTCCTTGGAAAATTCTCCGTTGACCCGAACCTTTAACCTTCTTCCCCTTAAGAAGTCTGCAATCCAGATTAAGGTTTTTCCTCTTACTCTGATGTTGTGCAGCTTTTCACGTAATTTCTCCCTCCACACTCGATCAAAAGCTGAGGTCATATCAAAGAATATAACCGTTGTCTTCTTTGGCGGTTTTTCCCGGAAAGAATCTATTATTGATTGACAGAAGTAGAACAGTTGATCAGTTGTACAGTGCTGGGATCTATAGGCCGTTTGGTAGAGGTTTATTTTATTATTTTTTGTGAGCCAGACTATGAGCCTAGAGTGGATAATTCGTTCTTGTATTTTACAAAGTATGCTGGCGAGAGCAATTGGCCGATAGTTCTTGTATTCCTTGGCATCTTTGTTTGGCTTCAGTATTGGCACTATAATTGATATCTTCCAATTCTTTGGTAGTTTACCAGTTTGCCATGAAATGTTCAGTATTCGTAGTAGTTGATTATTAGCTTTGACTTCAAAGTGTTTAATCATTTGACCAAAGATTAGATTATCTCTTGGTGACCTCTTGGATTTTTTTATTGATGAGTTTAGCTCATTCAGTGTGAAGTCTCTCGAGAAAATATCTTGTTTATGGAAGTTTCTTGCTTGTTTAACTAACTGGTTTATATTATTTTTAGCGTCTTGTCTTCATTCGTATAGTTGATTATGGAAGTGCTTGAAAGATATTCAGCAATTATGTCAGCCATCTGTTTGTTCTCGTTCTCGCTGTTCTATTCATATCGGTTAGAGTATTGGAGGATTGGTGTTGGTTTTGATTGTTCTCTAACACTCTAATTATATTCCAGTGTTTGCTGTCCTTTCTTGGATCCATTTTTTTCGCAGAATTCTCCCATTTTTCTTGTTTGAATATACAAATTTCTTTTTATATTTTGTGAATAATTTCAATGAGTTCCTTTCTGTTTTATTTGTTTTAAGAAGTCCATTGATATTGTCTCTCTCTCTGAAATCATTGCCTCGATGTTGTGGTCCTTCCAGTAAGGTATCCACAGGTCTTTACGTCTACCTCTAGTTATCGATGCTCTTTTGCAGCTTTTTAAATGTTCGAAGAGAATTTTTCCAAGCTTTTGTCAAGCGTTCTGTAATTCAATTTTTCGTTGCACAGTTCTTCAAGCTTTTCTGTGAATTTTTTTCAAGTCGGCTTTCCTAAAGTTCCATGTTCTTTTATTCTAATGGACATTCTCAATTTTGAAGTTTAGGGTTGTTAAAATTGGTCTGTGGTCACTGATTGCACCTCTCAGGATTTTCCATTGTGTTGTGGGTGCGATGTTGTAATTTATCGCTGTGATGTCTATTGCGGATTCTGTGCCTGTGGACTTAGATAGATAGGTGTTCTCTCCGTTATTTAACGGTGTAAGGTCGAGGTCGGTTAGCATGTCCTCAACCTACTGACTTTTGTTATCCTGGACAGGTGATCCCCGAATTGAACTTTTTGGCGTTAAATTCGCCGAAGTATGATTGTGATATCCGAAGACGCTTCACTTAATGTCTCTATTGTGTGTGCCCATACAAAATGCAAAGATTTCACGAGCTGAAAGTTGGCGATTTTGAGATGCGTCAAGAATTCGCTGCATGGGTTTTCCGGCAAATTGATATTGATGAAAACTGGCTGTCGAATGTTCTGTGGACAGATGATGCTCACTTTTCTCTAAACGGAGAATTTAACATTCAAAACAGCCGCATTTGGGCAACAGAAAACCCTAGGATTTTCACAGAAATGCCACTTTACCAGCCTAGAGTTACAGTTTTGTGTGGGTTCACTTCTTTTATTATTGGGTAATTTTTCTTTGAAAAATCAATGGAAGAACTTTTAAAACCGTTTTTGTAACTGGTGAACGTTATGAGAAAAGGGTATTCCCATATTGCAGGGTAAAAGCACTAAGCGAAATAACATTCATGAAAGATGGAGGACCTCCTCATATCTCCCGAGGTGCCAAACAATTGCTGAAGGATACGTTCGGTGAAAATCGTGCGATAGGTCGCCACTTTATATACCAGTGGCCTCCAAGATCAACAGACTTGACGCCTTGCGATTTTTGTTTATGGGGATACATTAAATCGTGTGTTTATCGATGCTGACCTACAACATTGGCCATGTTGAAGGCTTCTATCAGATGGCACGCTTTATCAATTTAACAGATATGTTATTTAATGCTGTCCATTCTGTCATTTATCGTCTGCAGGCGGTGATTGAGAATGAAGGGTGCCACATTGAGCAAGGATTGTGACCTAATACAAGAGAGAAGGCAGTTACCTCATGTGTTGTATAAGCCGCCATGTATTATATTATCTATCAATATTTTGCAGCTCTTTGTGTTGGGATATGGGGATAATAAATGCTGTCCTCACATCTTGACTCTTTTTTTTGTGAACAGTAATATTTTGTTTGTCATTTGCTCACATATTATGTCGTGCAAACCAGAGTGTTATAACTTCTCGAATAACACTGGTACACACAATTTTACCCCTTATGTTTAGTTTTTCGCTTTTCGCTCATTAGAAGAAATACATAGATAATAGATATTAGATAACATAGAAATACATACATAAGAAATACATGTAGCATAAGGAATATTTTCTGTACACCAATAACTTTAGAAATTTTGTGAAAAAAAATAATACAAAATGATTTTACTACCACGTTTTTCAACGCAAAAGGTCGATTTAAAATTTATTTTTATTTGAGGGGACACATTTTTAAAATTGTGTACAGTATAATAAACAATGATAACATTTGACAAGCCCATAGGATATTTGGAATAAAGTACGACAAATATATTTAGTCACTCCCCTCTATATTTCATTCGTTGGATCATGACAAATATCCAGTTAAATAGTCAAGGGTCGCCAATCAGTCAAGAAACTACACATTTCTTATAGCAAGAAATCCTATTAATAGTGCCATCATAATTTTTGGTACTATATTAACATTTCAAAAATTCGTGCATTGATATCAGCAGTGTTTTTCAAACATTCAATCTATTTCACAAAACCTCATATAAAAATAAATATTTTGCTACATGTTTTAATTTGCATGTACCTATTTTACATATCTCTGATTGTATTTAAAATCGTTAAACAATTCTTCATACTTTTGGCGAAGTGGTGTTTTATTAATTTGTTATTTAATATTATTAGGGTTCTTTCCTGGTATTCAAAAAGGAAAAATACGTTTCGATCAGTTATATTTTTCAATTTATCAAACAATTTGGCCGCTGAATCTCTGATTCTGGTAGAGCGCCATCTGGCGAATAAAATTGTAACTAAAATCAATTTCGAATTTTTCATTATTTGCCATAAAAATTCCCATTGCATCCTGAATACAATGGTGTTTACCGCATTGCTCTAGCGCAAATATTCGCGGAGTTATTAATTTTTAAAGTTGTGCGGGACTTTTGGATCACCCTGTATTCTAAAATGATCTCAAATAGAATGAAATACTTCGCGTAGTTGAAGTTAACCATTTTTGGAAGGCTGCAAGCAGTTCTGGGACATGTGATTGTTCTTGTAAGAAATCTTCCATGGCCAAAGGCCGAGATGGTAGGTTATATTGTCTTCAGGAAAACGAGCTAGAAAACAACTTCATTCTTCAAACGATTGGGATCATAGCGTCGAATCACTGGTTATTCAGAAGACAAGAAAACTGATTTATTAACTTCTCAATGCGCGCATAGGTAACCAAAATTAATTGACAATTTTTTAGCCAGAGAGCACTAAAAAGGGAAATTTCTTTTACAATATGTATGGTAATTTTTCCATGAATAATCGATTACCTTCCGTAAAATTATAAAATTATTTCTTCAACGCAAAATGACAAATCTACATTAGAATGTTTAATTTTTCTGGATTCATTCCTTTATGTTAACTTTTGTTCATGAATAATTATTATAATAGTATATACGGTTACCTTTTCGCACAAAACGTTTTAATTTCCTTACACACTGAAATTTGTTGAAGTTTACTTTGGAATTTCTGTCGCTGTTGCGCCATAAAATGTAATAAATAACATCAGGTGGTTCGATTGTTTCAGTAAAAATGTAACGACCTAAGCAATTGAAGTGAAGATAAGGAAGTGACTTGGGGCAAAATCAGATGAGTCACCAAGGAAGGCAAATATTTATTCTATGTAAATCTCTTTTTATTTGTGCCTTATATAAGGTTCTACATTAAATCTTCACATCTATACTAAAATCTCCATAATCTAATATACAAGTATGCAAAATATTTCCATAATGTAACAAAATCTACCTTCGAAACTATTATAGACGCGTATGATTCTTTTAAAATTAAACAATTTCTACTGCTCTTACTGCAATGGAAAAATTAATGGTAGCACCAATGCAGTAAGAGCAGTATAAATTGTTTATTTTTTAAAAGAATCATACGCGTCTATAATAGTTTCGAACTTTCATAACAGATGTCGCGCTAATACATAATAAAATCTAGATTACTTCTGGAAATGAACAAGCTAGCATAACATGTATGATTGCTAATCCCTAGAGTAGGTCAATATATCAAAGTTTTTATTTATTATCATATTTTCGAATTTATAATAATGTGTCTTTAATGTTGAGCTATGGTCAGTAACACTAATAAAGAATTTGTTGAACTTCATTTCTCCCTAGTAAGATACTACCAACACTATTGTCAATTTAGATATCTCTAGGCGCTAAAGACATGCCAGAATTTTTTTTTTAATGTTTGATTTAACATTTGAAAGGCCCTATATTCAAGAGAGCTTCTGCAACTTGAATCTCTAAAGAATAAAACATCTTGGAAATGATTCCAAACGGCAATATCTCGGAAGGTTCCGAGCTGGCTGGCATCTATAGCTGAGGCTGAGAAATGGGTGGTTAATTGAAACGTTTGCAATTCGAGGGAAATGGCGCGGGCAGTGTCATTAATCAGTCGTCTGCTTGGTTAATTGTAGTCGCCGCGCCTCGCGCCATTTGTCACGTCATGGCCGTTCCTCTTCTACCTGGATTGAACATCGCCTCTATACACATATAGAAGGAGGAAGTAAAAATATAAAATACAACTTTGATATGAATGTGTATGTTATTGTTTTTTTTTGTGGGCGCTATTTGTAAAGTGATATAGCATGAGTTCGCCGTATGAACACAAGAGTAGAAATATAAAATACAACTTTGATATGAATGTGTATGTTATTGGTTTCTTTGTAGGCGCTATTTGTAAAGTGATACAGCATGAGTTCGCCATAATGTACAGGGTGATCCAAAAGTCCCGCACTATTTTAAAAATTAATAACTCCGCGAATATTTGCGCTAGAGCAATGCGGTAAACACCATTGTGTTCAGGATGCAATGGGATTTTTTATGGCAAATAATGAAAAATTCGAAATTGATTTTAGTTACAATTTTATTCGCCAGATGGCGCTCTACCAGAATCAGAGATTCAGCGGCCAAATTGTTTGATAAATTGAAAAATATAACTGATCGACACGTATTTTTCCTTTTTGAATACCAGGAAAGAACCCTAATAATATCAAATAACAAATTAATAAAACACCACTTCGCCAAAAGTATGAAGAATTGGTTAACGATTTTTAAATACAATCAGAGATATGTAAAATAGGTAAATGCAAATTAAAACGTGTAGCAAAAAGAAAATTGATATTTTAGATACGGTTTGTTTCCAAAGATAATAAATTTCTAATATTTTAAATTCAACTTTCACTCAGTATCGATTATATTTATTTTAATTCATTTGAAAAATATGTATCTATCTCTGATAATTTATTTTACTCTGGAATGCCGTTGTTGTTGTCGTGTCCAAAAAGAGCCTCAGATGTATCCATGCATCTCTCCATCACATCAGCAGCAATGTCCACTATCTTGGGTGTGTAAAGGTGTTGCTCTGGGTCTATGTCAAATTTCTGCAAGGCTGCGGCCATTGCTGGCTATGAGAATATGTGGGTAGGTGTAAGTTCCACACCAGGACAATTGTTGCATGCCCTATAGGTTCTTGTGCCATCTGGATGTATTGTCATTCCTTTATAGTGTTTTGTTCTAAGTCTTGTTATAGGTTTTGTCATTTTTCTCTCAGATTAAATTCGCATTATGATCTTTTTTTTTTTCTTTTTTTTTTGTTTAATTATCTTGTATTCTGACAAAGAATCAGCGTCAAATAATGACATTTGTTCTTTCCTTTGGCTCACCTTTCTGGCTTCCTTTGCCAATTCAAATGCCATTTCATTACCCCCGATCCCAGCATGGGCAGGGATCCAATGTAGAATGCAGTTATTCTCCAATGGTTCCAGTTGGGTAAGTAATGAGTGTAATTTCTGTGTGATTTTAGTATTGCCCTTCTGAATTGCTTCTAGAGCGGATATGGAGTCGCTGTATATTAAAATTCCTTCTGCTTGATGCAGGGATGGTTGGTTAAGGCATACATCAAGGGCTTTCCAGATAGCTGTCAGTTCACAAGTGAAGTTTGACGAAATCTGTCCTGCTCCTTCATTGATTTTGATGTTTGTTCCAACTTGCAGTATTATGTTAATTCCGGCCCCTCCATTACTCAGGGTAAGGTCTGAAGATCCATCTGTTTAAGCTGTTAAAGGGCGTGGCCTAGCATTTTTAATCAATAATTTGTACTATGAGGACATAGCCGTTAATATTCCAAACACATTAGACCTCGAAGTCCAAGGTATCAAAGTCTACCTCAATCAAAACAAAGCCATCAACATATACAATATGTATCACACTCCAAACAATACATTTATTGACGATGGAACAATGGCTCAATTTCTTACAGACAACACTATTATTTTAGGTGACCTTAATGCCAAACATCAACTATGGGGATGTTCTACGCCAAACCCAAGAGGCAAAATACTATCAAACATATTTGACGACAATGCCTTCATGTGCTTAAATGATGGGAATCCTACCCATCATTCCTACAAGCTATAATACTTCACAAGCCCTTGATATAAGTTTTTACTATCCTGACATTTTCCACAAATGCAAATAGCAAATATTAAAAGGTTTTGGAAGTTATCTTTTGCCTAATTTGATAGAAATTAGCACCAAGACCAAAACTTGCTCAATTAAGAAAAATTATGGAACTTCAAAAAGGCTAATATGATATCTTTCGAAAACACCATTATTAAAGCAGCCAAGGTTTCAATAACAAGAGGTTATATTAAGAAATGGATTCCAAATTATACACACAAGGCAAAAAATATTCAAACACTTATAACTAAAAGAAATGAACTACAAAAAAGTGCACCCAAAATCAAACAAATTGTAGAACTGAACTGAACATTGTGATTGCAAAATTAAAAAGATTATATGTAAATGTGAAAAGGGAAAAATGGAAACAAACTTGTGAAAACCTGAACCCAAGAAACCCAAATACAGAACTTTGGAATTTGGCAAAACAAATTGACAGAGTCCAGCCACAAACTGAAAACACAAATATGATTAAGAATACAGATGGTACACCAGCATCTAATGACAAAATTGCTGCCAATCTTTTAGGTAATTCATTTCAAATAAGTAGTAAAATCAAGGTTGAAAAAAGGCCCGAAAGATTATTCATGACTGTAAAAATGTCACCAGCACTCATAATATTTTCCATGAAAAAAATCAATATGAAAGAGCTAGCTTATGCATTAGAAAGCACTGACCTAAACAAGACTCCTTGGCCAGATGGAATCCATGGCCGAATGATATCAGACTTGGGCAAAATTGGCAAAGAAAGACTTCTTAATATTTTCAATAACTCCTGGAAAACTGGAAAATTGCCTCAAGACTGTAAAAATGCAACAATAATTCCCATTAAAAAACTTGACAAATCTGCTGATTACCCAAAAAACTACCGACCTATCTCCCTCACAAGTATTTTCTGCAAATTAATGGAAAAAATTACACTCAGACGACTCACCTACCACCCGACACAAGAAATCTCTTACCAGAAGAACAATATGGATTTAGGAAATGACATGGGACAATAGACCAACTCTTATTTTTCACAAAAAAGGTAAAAGATGGACAAAACAAAAAGCCAACTAACCACACCATAGCTGCTTTTTAGACCTTACACAAGCTTTTGATAAGGTATGGAAAAACAAGTTAATTACAAAATTATACAAACATTTTAAAATTGATGGAAAAGCTATCACTTGGATAAATGATTCCCTTAAAAATATATACATCAGGGTCAAATATAATGACACTCTATCTAAAACCTTCAAATTGTACCAAGGATTACCACAAGGATCAGTCCTTAGCCCAACTCTCTTCACCCTATTTATTGCAGACATAGAATAAACTTTTTCACATAAAACCAATATTGGACTTTTCGCTGATGACATTATTCTATGGAGCAGCAACACTAACTGGAAAAAAACTGAAAGAGATTTGAACAAGACTCTTCTCCACCTAGAAAAATTTGCTATTAAACATAAATTAGAAATTAACCCTCAAAAATCTGAAACCTGTCTTTTTACTACCGATAAGAAACTATACAAAATAAGACCATATATTATTCTGAAAGAACAACAATTGCAATATAATAAACATCCTAAATATCTCGGCTACACCCTGGATCCAGAAATTAACTTCAGTAAACATATTGAAGGAGTTGTTAGAAAAGGAAGAGACCGACTAAAAATCTTGAAATATGTTTCAGGAAGAGTGGGGAGCTGAAGCAACAACACTAAAATTAACTTACACATCTCTAATGAGACCTATCTTGGAATATGGATATCAAATCTATGGTACAGCATCTGAAACAAATCTAAAAACGCTGGAAAGGATACAACTAAATGCAGCTAGAATTATTACAGGTCTTCGAAATACCTGCCCTAATAATATTGTACTTTACGAGGCAGACATTATGCCCTTAAAGGATAGAATAAGCTACAATCTGCCAAAATATATAAACAAAATCAAGAGTTATGAAAAAAAACACAGAACTTTCAATTACATACTTAATTGGGAACCCAATATAAGACTCAAAAAAGAAGGACCTCTCCACCTGGCCAAAGGAAATGGATTTTTAAATTATAAAGTGGAAAAATATTATTTAGCTGAAAAAATATCTACATGCGAACCACTAAAAAAATGTTATTTCTAATGCCACTTTAAACGAACCCACCAACAAACAATACAAAAATCCAGAATACTTAAAATAATTATCATTAGAAATAATTAATATAAAATTCCTAAAAATGCAATAACTATCTATACCGATGGTAGCAGAGACGAGTTGGGACACACTGGCAGTGGCTCTCTCATTAAAACCACAAATGGCATTGAGAAAATAAACAGAAGAAACCCAGAATTTTGCTCGGTCTTCAGATCAGAACTTATAGCCATCTATGAAGTCTTAAAATCCATCAGAAACACTAAACATCACGATATATGGATTCTTACTGATAGTAGAAGTGCCATACAACACTTGAGTCACACAGGGGAACTTATAGACAAAGTAAGCAGGAACATAATTGGTTATATCCCAAAAACTCTCAATACCTCAAAAATTCACCTTCAATGGATACCCTTACATGTTAGCATTGAAGGCAATGAAGCTGCTGATGCGCTAGCGAAAAAAGGCACAAAAGAACCCTTGCTACAGAAAAATAAACTTACTTTTAAAGAAATAGAAACAGTAGCCAAAATAAACAAGAACTGGAGGATCCCACCTAAGCACGGTTGGTACACCCTAGAAGCAGATGGCCACCCAGACCTTTCGGTCCACAAGCCGGCATGCGAAGCATGCCCTTCGCTGCTATTCTGTTCAACTCATAAGCCAAGTAACGGTATCCAAGCTAGTGCTTGGACATTGTACCTGGAAACACCACCTCCCAGACAACGTGTCTGGAAGGATTTCTATACCGGTGGCCTTTAATCACAGCAAAATAGGAAACTAACTACTGTGTCCAGCAGGGACCGCGGGGAGGCAGCCCCCGGTCGACTCTGTTCACTCACAGCTGAGGAAAAGCTCAGCTGCCACGTCGTGGGCTTTCTCGAAAAGCTTGCTGTGATTTCTCAGCAGCTTACTCTCGATCGCGCCCCTCGCCCTCCTTTTCTCTTCCTGCACACCCACTACCCTTAGACAATCCAAGACGTAGTGGCGTGCATTCACATCCCTTTCTCCATAAACGCAATCAGGGTTTCTCTTAATTTTAAATCTGTGGAGACTTGGGGAAGAGCCCATGTCCCGAACTATCCTAATGAGTTTGTGGGACATTACCTTACAGAGGTACTTGGGTGTTGTTACCCCATTGAATACCTCTCTCCCCTTCACACTGATCCTGGACTCTTCATATGTCCTGGACGTGCCCCCTGATCCTCCTATACACTTCTTTCTTGGTCACTGGGGTCCTCACTAATTTACCTTTGAAGCATCCTGCCTTAGCGAGCCTGTCTGCGAACTCATTACCTTCGATGAGGCTGTGTTTCCTAACTCAATGGAGCTCCGGAGCCCGCGCCATCATCTCCAGCTCCTGGATTAAATGATGCGCGAGTTGCCCTTTCTCCAGATTGATGGCGACGAGGGCCGACATACAATCTGAATAGAGGCGGTCCGGGCTGAAGTTCTTCTCGGCACACACTCTGAGGGCTACCCTGATCGCAACCAGCTCGGCTGAAAAGACCAATTCGTTCACTCTGAGTGTTAAACTTTCTTGGAAGATCAGCTCTCCATTAGTGTATATCACTACCCCAGCTCCAGTATTGGTCCCAGACTTACTACTATCAGTGAAAACCTCCGTGCCAATCCCTGTCGGTCCTCTAGGACTCCAATTCCATTTTGGCAACCACTGCGGAGGCTTCCTCGGGTCCCTCTTCGATTCCAGGGCCCCCGCTTCAAGTCCCAGGGCATCTTCCCTGTTCTCCCAGATCTTCTGTCTGATGGTCTCCTCCTCTAGTTTCAATCCCAGGTGAATAAGCCCAGCGAGGACCAAAAAGGCCTCACTGCTGGTAGTGCGATATCCCCCCGTGATTCTGAGTGCCGCTGTCCTCTGCACTCTCTCTAGAGTTGTTGCCACCTTCTGATCCCTGTTTCGGCGCTACCAAGCCCCGGAAGCATATAGCAAGATTGGCTCGACACAGGAGAGGCAGAGGTTCCTAAAAATAGTACCCGCCTTCTCCCCCCCCCCCCCCCCTGGTGAGAGCCAACCAGGACAGGCCTGCACAACGCCTCCCTGCCTCTCGCCACCATCTCCTCCGCCTGGTATTGCCAACCCATCTTGTCATCAATGGCCACCCCCAGGATGGTCATCCTATTGACCAGCGCTACCCTCCGTCCTTCCATCCGGATAGCCGGCTTGTGTTCCCATTTGATCCCTTTCCTTTCAGTTCTTATGTCCCTAGGCTTAAAGCTGAGGGCTTTAGTTTTGGAGACATTGAACTTAAGGCCAGAGTCATGGGCCCAGATCGAGAGAATTTGGAGAGAAGTTTCAACAAACTTCTCAGCCTTCGCTCTCGAAGTAGCCTCAATGATGAGGAACTGGTCGTCAGCATAGAGAACCAGCCTGGCTCCCTCATGGAGCTCCTCCTGGAAAACGGTGTTTACCAGGATATTCCACAGAATAGGTCCGCAGCAAGAGCCCTGGGGGGAACCCCTAGCACAGTTTCTTTCCAACTTCCGCTCACCAAAACTGAGGCTAATCCGTCTATCCCTCAGGAAGTCACGAACCAA
Source organism: Cordylochernes scorpioides (assembly GCA_030710605.1). Taxonomy (NCBI): domain Eukaryota; kingdom Metazoa; phylum Arthropoda; class Arachnida; order Pseudoscorpiones; family Chernetidae; genus Cordylochernes; species Cordylochernes scorpioides. The sequence goes on along the minus strand of CP092863.1, from coordinate 29,494,732 downwards.
GCTGCACAAATTATCAGGACAACCCATGTTCATCAAATTTCTCATCAGCTTGTTCCAGCTCATGGAGTTGAACGCGCCATCAATGTCCAGGGCCACGAAAAGAACCCAAGCACCCTTATTTAAGCCCATCTCAACCCCCTCTAACACCTCGTTCAGAGCTGTGGTTGTAGACTTCCCTTCCCTTAAACCATGTTGGAAAGAGGAAAGGAGCTCATTACTCTCTAGCCAGTGCTTCAGCCGCTGAGCTAGTAGGCTATCCAGGACCATACCTAGACACACTTGTAAAGAAAGCGGACGATAATCATTAGGAGAATTACCCTTTCTAACAGACTTTTTCGAGAAGCACTACTCGAGCAACCTTCCATTCCTCAGGAAATGTACCAGTGTCCAGGCACTTATTGAATAACCTGGAAAGAAGCGATGGGTGCATCCTTACCAGGGCTTTCACGACCGTGTTATCGATCCCTTCGGGACCAGGAGATTTCCTTTTCCCGAACTTGAAAGCCGTCAGTTTCACCTCATTCTCAGAAAAGGGCAGATCCACCAAACCACAAGTGGTCAGAGAGATCTCGTCCTCTGGTTCCTCGTTTCTGAAGAGCCGATCGAAGTTGTTTTTATTTTGTCTTCTGTTTTCGAGCGAGTAGGTCTAGAACACATTCTCTCTGAATTTTCTCATTGTTGGTGGATGGTGTCAATACATGCACAGTCTGCACTATTAAAAAAAAGATAATATGCATTATATACACTATGTACAATGAATATGGCGCCTCTGCGAGCGCTGTAGAGTTTGGTGGAGAATCGCCAGTGGGTCTCCTGCGACACCACGCATTTTTCGATCTACGATTAATACGTAGATCGCGTACTTCGCCGCTTAGGAGATGATGATGGCGTGGTCCTCGAGACCAACTGGAAAGATCCAGGACTGCCGTATCACACCTAGGTATTATGGATTTCTAATTTTATCAATTGTTTGTTTGTTTATGCTTATTTTGTGGTTATATTTATGCCTTTTCCCCTGTGATTGGAGAAGACGCATAGGTTTGGTTTTATTGGGTTTATGGTCATTTGGCGTTCCATTGCCCACTTCTCCAGTCCTCTCATTGATGCGTTCAGTATTTTTTACGATTTTTCTATGCTGCTACTTGTGTGCCATATGGCTATATCATCTGCATAACAGGCAACCTTTGTGTCTTCAGTGAGGTAAGGATGGATGTCGTTAATATATAGCAGATAAAGTAGAGGACTGAGCACCGATCCCTGAGTTACACCAGCCCATGTTCTTCCTTCCTTGGAAAATTCTCCATTGACCCGAACCTTTAACCTTCTTCCCCTTAAGAAGTCTGCAATCCAGATTAAGGTTTTTCCTCTTACTCCGATGTTGTGCAGCTTTTCACGTAATTTCTCCCTCCACACTCGATCAAAAGCTGAGGTCATATCCAGGAATACGGCCGTGGTCTTCTTTGGCGGTTTTTCCTGGAAAGAATCTATTATTGATTGACAGAAGTAGAACAGTTGATCAGTCGTACAGTGCTGGGATCTATAGGCAGTTTGGTAGAGGTTTATTTTATTATTGTTAGTGAGCCAGACTATGAGTCTAGAGTGGATAATTCGTTCTGGAATTTTACAAAGTTTGCTGGTGAGAGCAATTGGCCGATAGTTCTTGTATTCCTTGGCATCTTTGTTTGGCTTCAGTATTGACACTATAATTGATATCTTCCAATTCTTTGGTAGTTTACCAGTTTGCCATGAAATGTTCAGTATACGTAGGAGTTGATTATTAGCTTTGTCTTCAAAGTGTTTAATCATTTGACCAAAGATTAGATTATCTCTTGGTGACCTCTTGGATTTTTTTTATTGATGAGTTTAGCTCATTCAGTGTGAAGTCTCTCGAGAAAATATCTTGTTGATGGTAGTTTCTTGCTTGTTTAACTAACTTGTTTATATTATTTTTAGAGTCCTGTCTTCATTCGTGTAGTTGAGTCTGGGAGTGCTTGAAAAATATTCAGCAATTATGTCAGCCATCTGTTTGTTCTCGTTTTCTCGCTGTTCTATTCATATCGGTTAGAGTATTGGAGGATTGATGTTGGTTTTGATTGTTCTCTAACACTCTAATCATATTCCAGTGTTGGCTGTCCTTTCTTGGATCCATTTTTTCGCAGAATTCTGCCATTTTTCTTGTTTGCATATCCATATTTCTTGTTCTATTTTATGACTAAATTTCAATGAGTTCCTTTCTGTTTTCTTCTGTTTTATTTGTTTTATGAAGTTCAATGATATTGTCTCTCTCTCTGAAATCATTGCCCCGATGTTGTGGTCCTTCCAGTAAGGTATCCACAGGTCTTTACGTCTACCTCTAGGTATCGATGCTTTTGCAGCTTTTTAAATGTTCGAATGAATTTTTCCAAGTTTTTGTCAAGCGTTCTGTAATTCAATTTTTCGTTGCACAGTTCTTCAAGCTTTTCTGTGAATTCTTTTCAAGTCGGCTTTCCTAAAGTTCCATGTTATTTTATTCTAATGGACATTCTCAATTTTGAACTTTATGGTTGTGTTAAAATTGGTCTGTGGTCACTGATTGCACCTCTCAGGATTTTCCATTGTGTTGTGGGTGCGATGTTGTAATTTATCGCTCTGATGTCTATTGCGGATTCTGTGCCTGTGGACTTAGATAGATAGGTGTTCTCTCCGTTATTTAACGGTGTAAGGTCGAGGTCGGTTAGCATGTCCTCAACCTGCTGACTTTTGTTATCCTGGACAGGTGATCCCCAAATTGAACTTTTGGCGTTAAATTCGCCGAGTATGATTGTGATATCCGAAGACGCTTCACTTAATGTCTCTATTGTGTGTACCCATACAAAATTCAAAGATTTCACGAGCTGAAAGTTGGCGATTTTGAGATGCGTCAAGAATTCGCTGCATGAGTTTTCCGGCGAATTGATATTGATGAAAACTGGCTGTCGAATGTTCTGTGGACAGATGATGCTCACTTTTCTCTAAACGGAGAATTTAACATTCAAAACAGCCGCATTTGGGCAACAGAAAACCCTAGGAATTTTACAGAAATGCCACTTTACCAGCCTAGAGTTACAGTTTTGTGTGGGTTCACTTCTTTTATTATTGGGCCATTTTTCTTTGAAAAATCAATGGAAGAACTTTTAAAACCGTTTTTGTAACTGGTGAACGTTATGAGAAAAGGGTATTCCCATATTGCAGGGCAAAAGCACTAAGCGAAATAACATTCATGAAAGATGGAGGACCTCCTCATATCTCCCGAGGTGCCAAACAATTGCTGAAGGATACGTTCGGTAAAAATCGTGTGATAAGTCGCCACTTTATATACCAGTGGCCTTCAAGATCACCAGACTTGACGCCTTGCGATTTTTGTTTATGGGGGTACATTAAATCGCGTGTTTATCGATGCTGGCCTACCACATTGGCCATGTTGAAGGCTTCTATCAGATGGCACGTTTCATCAATTTCAACAGATATGTTATTTAATGCTGTCCATTCTGTCATTTATCGTCTGCAGGCCGTTATTGAGAATGAAGGGTGCCACATTGAGCAAGGATTGTAACCTAATACAAGAGAGAAGGCAGTTAGCTCATGTGTTATATAAGCTGCCATATATTATATTATCTACCAATATTTTGCAGCTCTTTGTGTTGGGATATGGGGATAATAAATGCTGTCCTCACATCTTGACTCTTTTTTTGTGAACAGTAATATTTTGTTTGTCATTTGCTCACATATTATGTCGTGCAAACCTGAGTGTTATAACTTCTCGAATAACACTGGTACACACAATTTTTCCCCTTATGTTTAGTTTTTCGCTTTTCGCTCATTAGAAGAAATAGCATAAGGAATATTTTCTGTACACTAATAAATTTAGAAATTTGGTGAAAAAAAATAATACAAAATGATTTTACTACCACGTTTTTCAACGCTAAAGGTCGATTTAAAATTATTTTTATTTGAAGGGACACATTTTTAAAAATTATGTACAGTATAATAAACAATGATAATATTTGACAAGCCCATAGGATATTTGGAATAAAGTACGACAAATATATTTTATCACTCCCCTCTATATTTCATTTGTTGGATCATGACAAATATCCAGTTAAATAGTCAAGGGTCGCCAATCAGTCAAAAAACTACACATTTCTTATAGCAAGAAATCCTATTAATAGTGCCATCATAATTTTTGGTATTATATTAACATTTCAAAATTCGTGTATTTATATCAGCAGTGTTTTTCAAACATTCAATCTATTTCACAAAACCTCATATAAAATATAAATATTTCTTTATATTCAATTTTCTTTTTGCTACATGTTTTAATTTGCATTTACCTATTTTACATATCTCTGATTGTATTTAAAAATCGTTAACCAATTCTTCATACTTTTGGCGAAGTGGTGTTTTATTAATTTGTTATTTGATGTTATTAGGGTTCTTTCCTGGTATTCAAAAAGGAAAAATACGTGTCGATCAGTTATATTTTTCAATTCATCAAACAATTTGGCCACTGAATCTCTGATTCTGGTAGAGCGCCATCTGGCGAATAAAATTGTAACTAAAATCAATTTCTAATTTTTCATTATTTGCCATAAAAAATCCCATTGCATCCTGAATACAATGGTGTTTACCGCATTGCTCTAGCGCAAATATTCGCCGAGTTATTAATTTTTAAAATAGTGCGGGACTTTTGGATCACCCTGTATATGGTCACAAGACTAGGAATAGAGAATACCATAATTGTAGGTTGGATTTTGATCAAGTTGCAGACTCATCATCCTTTTTTCAAATCTATTCTCTAGACGTTTCTCGATGACCCACTGTTGCCTTTTTGGAAGATGGAAAGTTTATTAGTGAAATAACACTTCGCTGTACAAGGTTTCGCTAATTAGCTTTCCATCTTTGAAAATGGCGACAGTGGGTCGTCGAAGCGCCAGGACAATAAATGTTTTTTTTTTAAAGGATTGATGAGTCTTCAAGTTGAAAATTGAAGACTAGGAATGATTTACTTATAACTTCTAGTATGTATTCACTTTCCCCCCAAAGTAATTCCTTCATTCTAATAGGTTATTTCTATATTAATTTTAATATTTCCTTAGTTAATCTTAGTTGATTTCTGTTACACTAGATAGCGCTCTTCCATCTAAAAAGCTCATGTGCTTGTGGTCAGGATATGCCCCTTTTTTAATTGTAATATATATTATAATATTATAAAATATAAATAAATTATATAAAAACCGCAGTTAAAGTAGCTTTATTTGAATATTTATATAAAATATCCTCTCTCTTTATATAAATTATTATTTTAAATATTCATAGATGAAATGTTTTAGAAAGAAGAAATAGTTGTCCTCGACCCAGTAAACTTTAAAGAACCTCCTTGCTACCTGCTACCCATCCATGCATTCTGTCAGTGGAGATCTAATGTCTTTAGCCAGCTCACTTTCATCCAAAACTCGGTTGTCTAACTGACTTGTACAATATTCACACTGGGCGATACTGGAACAACGCTAAACAAAAACAATAGTGAATCGAGTGTTTGTCGCAAATAGATTTTACACTTCAATAGCATACACCCGCTACACAGCCTTTACCATATATATATATTAAAAGCGTTTTCTGATCGTGAAATTATAAGTTGCTCATAGTTTGCGCCACCTATGAAAATAAATATCCACTAATCGTCAGCGTGGTGCAGACTGTATCTCAGTGACCTTAAATGCTGATCCTAAAGACAACCTAATAAATCAAGGAAAGAATATTTAAGGGTAAAACAATGATAAAATACTATAAATTACTGCAATATTGGCGAGAATTACACAGTCAGAAATTCCCAGGCTGTCTTCTACTGTATCTGGTGGTCATCAAAACTCCCATCTAGCTTATTTGAGATTTAAGCGCTGCTCACTAATTTACACCTAATCTCCTCTTAGAAGATAATTTCATCGAGTCTCTGCCAGAATGTGATAGTATTGTCTACAACGAAATCCTTCAATCTTTAAATGGAGCTGGCAATACGCCTTTCCCTTCACCAATATTGCATCTTCGTCCAGCTTAGCCATCCTTGGTAGTACCTAAGTCCTGCTAAGTCAATGCAGTGCAACCCTAGGTTTTCAACTAGCTGTTCACATCAAGAAGTATAACTTCTAACATCAACACACCAAACTTCAAGTCGTCTAGCTCAGAATGCTTGAGATCCCATCAAAGTATCAGATGGTATTTAATGCAATTTGCCGCAACATTTAATGTAAAGATAAATCTAGACTGCTGTGTGTGCTCCATTAAAAGGATTGCCTAATGATAAAAATGTCCAATTTTTACGGGATTAGTTCCAATAATGGAATAAAATTCTTGCCCGCCTCTATTTTAGCGGTTCCTCTTTAACAACAATTTCATTACATCATCGGTATGAATCCGACAGTATGTTTATATTTTTCGATTTCCCTAGATAAACTTTTAAGAGAATAATTTATATATTTTGTTTTAAATTAGATTTAAATACATACATATTAGTTTTATAATACATATAGTAATACAATAGTATATACATAGTAATACATAGTACATACATACAATAGTAATACACATATAGTAATACAATAAAATAATACAATAGTTTTATAATACACCGATGAATGGTATGTTGCCTAGACTGAAGTCAGTACGCCAAACTTCTATATTACCATGATAGGATTATTTGTATGAATACGTATGTATACTAAAACGACAAAAGGACTTAAATTATATATAACCTTTGACCAGTTTCTCAACGCCATTTTATAATACCGGTGATGATTTTAAAATAATAATTAGGTTTTATATATATGAAGGAAAAAAAGGTTGATTTCCTTGAGCTCCATGAGAAGATAAGCTGAGAATAAATTTAAGCACAGAGAGAAGGGAAGCTGAATAATGATGCCTGAGCGCTCTCCCTGATAAGAGTTATGCCCAAAAAGATTTATTGACACTTAGCCCTGTATAGCCTAAGAGTATTAACTTCCATACGGAAAATATTGAAATTAAAATTTTCACCTTCCCTTTGTCTTTTCTAACCACCCCCCCCCCCCCCCCCCCCCCCCCCCCCTTTTTTTTTTTTGTCTAAACAGCAGTTTAGAAAAAAGAGAAAATCTATTCTAATAGATACGCCTATAACAAGCCCATTAAACCATGTAAAGAGTGAAAATTGACTTAAAATAAGAGAATTATCTGTATATAGCTAAAGAGCGAGAATATTTTAAATATATTCTTACATGGTAGGTGTTATCCGTCATGCTGTCGCGGTATATCGTGAGGTCGCAGCACGACAATTCTACTCGTTTTAATTGGAATTAGAACAAAGGAATGTTGCTCTAATTAACTTGTTCTAATTGGTTCTTCTTTTCAGACTAGAAACAACGATATTGAAATGTACTGTTTTAATCAACTTTTAAAACAGTTTTTTTTTTTCTTGTAAATCGTGATTTATTCTATATTCAAATTTTGCTTTGTTTAAGGTATTTGATTAATAAAAATATTTGAAAAAAATGATCAAAAATGTTTTATTTTGTGTAAGTGAAGTTTTTGGTTTTATAAATCTGTACTGGTTTTCGAAGAACATAAGGATAGAAACTCTGTCGGCTCTTGTTAGTTTATTTTGCGTTCTTGCTCCAAATGTCAGCCTACAATTTAAAACGCTTGCGATGAAAGAGTACAGAGAGATAGCGTGCTCCATAAAAATAAAATTTTAAATTCTAAAGACTCAATATAGAATGCTCTCATATATCTAAAATATTTTTCATTTTGTCCTTTTATTGTTATTCGCTAACTTCTCTGTGTTTAAACCTGAGATGTTGCCCGAGACTTTAGCAAAACCTGCCCCGATATTCCTCAATCTTGTGACAAAACCTACCCTGATTTTAACCCTCAAATGAAATTAATGAAATTGTCTGTTTTACGTTTTCAAGTAAAATAATGGAATCTATAATCTCCTCTCTGAAGGTTTATAGTTCTACGAAAAAAAATAGTGGGTGTGTGACTTCTTCACATGGATCACTCTTAAATATATTCAACTACATATAAATATAATGTAGACATATTTTATGTATTTATAAGATTTTTGTATCCAATGAGGGTTTTAGAGGGAATTGTGCTGACCCATCCACGCCAGAAGACATGGCTACGAGGCCTAGCGGCGCAGCTTGGCCAGCCCTTATATCCTTCCCTCATGTCTTGTTTACCATAGGTGCTATACTTCCACTTGTTACTTTTTCTAGCTCACCTTTTAATTAAATTCCTTTATTAAATCACATTATTAATTGATTTTAATTAATTAATAAAATCTCCTATGAGATGCGATTAATTGAACCAGGCCTGGATAAATTTGAATAGAGAACTCTATTTTGAAAATAGGGCAATCCATAAATAAATATTTAATTAAAAAGGCATATATTGGATCAAAATATCATTTGGTATTATATTGGTAAAATTAATGATATTTTGATTCAATATATGCTTTTTTAATTAGAGAACTCTATGTATATATGGGGGTAGGTGAGCCGTGTACCGATGGAATTATTGTGGAGAAATGAAATACAGTTGTCACGGACGACATTTATACGGCAAAGAAAAAAATAGAAACGGGACAAGAAAAATCAATGAAATAATATTTATAGCGCGGGAGTGGAAATAAATATTGGAAATTTTCCGTTCAAGCTACTAGAATTTACTTTTATTATTTGTGTTTAAGAGAAGTTTGAGAAATTATTTATCAATATTCTTCAGTATTATTACAAGTATTTTCTTTCGGAGTTGTTTGTTCAAATGTAGCTGGTGGTTTGTTGAGAGGCTCATCCAAGTCAATGGTGTGTATCTGGGTCTTCTCAGCTCAATGTTTTATAAGATAGCTTGTCTGGTCTGCACTCATGTTGTTTCGAAAAAAAAAGTTTTATAAGCGTTTAACATAACGATAACTTATTTTATAGAATATTTACATTTGTACTTTTATTTGTGAATTTTGTTGCTATATTTTTCAAACCTAATTTCCATGATTTAAAACTTCTCTATTTTACTGTTAATAAAAAGTAACTTTTACGAGTTATAAATAATTCTTGGCAAAAAAAGTAAGAGATATTCGAATTACTGCCTACGCCAAATATTTTTACCTTTTTTGGCAATCGCCGGTTTCTTCGAGCAATTCATGTCCGCCAGTGATTATAGTAGCAATATTTTATAGAAATATAATGTCGAAAGTTTTATTATACATCTTTATATCATTTCTTATATATTTTTTTAAATATAATTTTATATCCTATTATATATATAATATAGAATTACAAAATATTTTCTCACAATGAGTTTCTTTTTATTTTAAAATGCTACCTTTCAAGCGATAATTCCTCATCAACAGGCTACAAGAAATATTTACAAATTTGATAAGGCACAATTTGGATATAGATTATAAACACAAGGTAATAAGACCAAATCCAAATAAATAATGTGTAACTATTTATTTATTTGGATTTGGTCTTATTACCTTGTGTTTATTTACAAATTTGTAAAGATTTCTTGTAAGAGCGATTATCGCTTGAAAGGTAGCATTTTAAAATAAAAAGAAACTAATTGTAAGAAAATATTTTTGTTATTTTAAATGTTTTTCACAGTTTTATCATGAATACATAATAACGCTTCTGTCACTCCGTACGTCTGAAGCATATAACACGATGCTAATTCTAATAAAAATAATCGTTAAGCTAAAACTTGACTAAAGCTAAGGACTAGATATTGATCAGTTCGTATAACATGACTGTATATTCCTCTATACCTGTAGAAGGTAAGAGATTCCCGAAAGCTTGAGACTACGTTAATAAAATTGAAAAGAAACTCATCTCCAGAAACTTGTGTAGAATTATTTAATTCATGTCCAGTAGATTTAAATCAATTGATGCATAGAAGAGTTTCAAAATGTGTCCGGTTAATTGCTTATATGTAACAGAAACTCTATGTGTCAGATAATAATTATCATAATGATAGGTTATAACTCTAAATTCTTAATTAGCCTTTTTAAGAAATTTGGTTTTGAAAAAATAATCTTCATTCAAGATACACGCGAGTCATCAGTATAAAATCCTATAACAACAAATACTATAAATAGGCATCGCCACCAAAATATGGCTAAAGAATAGAGGCATTCTTCATGTGCGACGATAACAACAAAAACTGTTTACTTAAGACATCGTGTCCTCTATGGAGTGGTCCTGGAGTCCAAGACTATATAATGCAAACATGGTCGAATTTAAATATAAAATCTACGTTTATTTTTATTTAAAATAAGTTAGCTTTCGAGGAAAGTATAAACTCTTTCTCAGGGATAGAGAGAGAGATAAATGAGAGATAATAGTTCTTAAAATAAACATTAACTTTTAATTTCAAATAAATTCACAATGTATAATCTCATGTAACACTTTTTCTATTATTTTCTTATGCCGACTCCGTGGCGAATCCATGTATATAAGATCATATTCCTTAATACAGGGTTTTTGTGCATCCGTTATTAAATATATATAGCATAAAATATAAATACAAAACTGAAAAGTACTTGAAAGAAATATTAAAGATGTTCTATTGTGGCGCTGTATAGGATAGTATTGGTGGAAAAGTTCAGAAAGTTTTACGCCAATTTGACCGATTTCATAACTCTTCTCGTAGAGTGTTATGAAATCGAAGCCGCCCTTGTACTGATGAGGGCCATATCCTGAAACCATGGTATACAGGTTGGCTTTTTGACTCGATTTGCCTAATCTGGTGTTGTGGCTTATTCTTTATAACCCCCATTATGTTTTGTACTGGAGTGATAAACCCAAGACATTGCTTTAATGGATTTTTAAAGAGAGAGCTGTCTCTTTTTGGTACATGAATACCATCCGCCCTCAACTTTATGTTTATATATATATAAATGGAAGTTTTTATTTTCGTGATTTTCTTGGCCCCAATACAGATGCGGTTTTTCTCTATTTCATAATCCACCCTTCTGAGAAAGTTTGTGTACATTAAAATCAACACTTTGCATATTTCCTTATCGAAAATCAGAATTAATACAGGCGATAGAAGATAATGATGGTATAAAATGAAAGGATTTAAAAGCACGAATGTTTCTTTTATACATAACACAAACTTCTACTGCCCTTACTACGATGAAAAAAATATATTGGGAGGGCTTGGCTCATCAGTGGTGAACCCTCCCAGCGGTTTCGCCAATTTAATCCACCAGACCGCTTCTCAGAGCTCTAATACTGTATTGGACGATTCTGCTTATATACGCAGCACTGAAGGATGGAATCTCAGAAATGGTTTTCAAGAAAACTATGGACATAAGCTCATAGGACAATAGAATTACATTCAAATATTTGCATCGAGCAATGCTCTTCCGCAAACGATAAAGACAAGGCCATCAGATGTGGCATCAGATAATGATGGTATATTAATTAATTCCTATCATCTCTCATAATACACACACTTCTGATTTAAAGAGTGATAATAATGTTGTCACACACATGTATAAAAAAGGATGGAAGACATGATGAAGGTAAAGCATTTCATTTTGATCGAAACTATTCGCAACTTATTTACATGAAAGAACAGATAAACAATGAGAGAGAGATGCCGAGTAACAAAATATGTAAAATGATTCTCTGTTTATCAACTTAAAAATGCAATGCTACAATATAACCATTTATGTCTAACTGGTCTTGTCCTTATTGTTTGCAGAAGAGCATTGCTCGATGCAAATATTTAAATGTAATTCTACTTTTCTGAAAGCGTATGTCCATAGTTTGCTTAAATCTATTTATAAGATTCCACCTTTTGGTGCAGCATATATAAGCAGAATCGTCCAATACAGTATTAGAGCTTTAAGAAGCGGTCTGGTAGATTATATTGGCGAAACCGCTGTGAGTGTTTATTACTGATGAACCAAGGCCTTCCAATGTATTTTCATCGCAGTAAGGACAGTAGAAGTTTGTATTGTGTGTAAAAGAAACATTCATGCTTGAATGCTTTCATTTCCTATATATATAGATGGCGCGTTATTGTTTATACAGGGTGATCCAAAAGTCCCGCACAACTTTAAAAATTAATAACTCCGCGAATATTTGCGCTAGAGCAATGCGGTAAACACCATTGTGTTCAGAATGCAATGGGATTTTTTATGGCAAATATTGAAAATTTCGAAATTGATTTTAGTTACAATTTCATTCCCTAGATGGCGCTGTACCAGAATCAGAAATTCAGCGGCCAAATTGTTTGATTAATTGAAAAATATAACTGATCGACACGTATTTTTCCTTTTTGTATACCAGGAAAGAATCCTAATAATATCAAATCGTTAATTAATAAAGCACCATTTCGCCAAAAGTTAGAAGAAATGGTTAACGATTTTTAAATACAATCTGAGATATGTAAAATAGGTATATGCAAATTAAAACATGTAGCAAAAAATATTTATATTTTTGATAGAGTTTTGTCAAATATATTGAATGTTTGAAAAACATAGCTGAATTCAATACACGATTTTTTGAAATGTTAATATAGTACCAAAAATTATGATGGTACTACTAATAGGATTTCTTGCTATAAGGAATGTGTAATTTATTGAATAATTGGCGACACTCGACTATTTAACTGGAAATTTGTCATGATCCAACAAATGAAATATAGATGGGAGTGACAAAATACATTTGTCGTACTTTATTTCAAATATCCTATGGGCTTGTAAAATGTTATCATTGTTTATTATACTGTACACGATTTTTAAAAATGTATCCCCTCAAATAAATATAATTTTTAAATCAACCTTTTGCGTTGAAAAACGTGGTAGTAAAATTATTTTGTATTATTTTTTTTTTTGCCCAAAATTTCTAAAGGTGGGGGGTTACAGAGAATATTCCTTGTGCTATTTCTTTTAATGAGCGAAAAGCGATAAATTAAACATAAGGGATAAAATTGTGTGTACAGTGTTATTCGAGAAGTTATGACACTTTGGTCTGCACGACATAATATAAGATGTGAAAAAATAGCACAAATATAATATTTTAATACAAAATACACAAATATAATAATATTCTTAATAATATAAGATGTGAGCAAATGACAAACAAACAAAAATTACTGTTCACAAATAAAAAAGAGACAAGATATGAGGACAGAATTTATTTACCCATAACCCAACACAAAGAGCTGCAAAACATTGGTAGATAATATAATACATGGCAGCTTATATAACACATGAGGTAACTTGTCTCTTGGAAGCCTTGTCTCTTGTATTAGATCACAATCCTTGCTCAATGTGGCGCCCTTCATTCTCAAACACCGCCTGCAGACGATAGATGACAGATTGGACAGCATTAAATAACATATCTGTTGAAATTGATGAAACGTGCCGTCTGATAGAAGCCTTCAACATGGCCAATGTGGTAGGCCGGCATCGATAAACACGCGACTTAATGTACCCCCATAGCCAAAAATCGCAAGGCGTTAAGTCTGGTGATCTTGAAGGCCACTGGTGTATAAAGTGGCGACTTATCACACGATCTTCACCGAACGTATCCTTCAGCAATTGTTTGGCACCGCGGGAGATATGAGGAGGTTCTCCATCTTGCATGAATGTTATTTCGCTCAGTGCTTGTCTGTCCTGCAATATGGGGATAACCTTTTCTCTTAAAAGTTGAACATAACGTTCACCAGTTACAGAAGCGGTTTTAAATGTTCTTCCATTTATTTCTTCAAAGAAAAATGGCCCAATAATAAAAGAAGAAGTGAACCCACACCAAACTATAACTCTGCGCTGATGAAGTGGCATTTCTGTAAAAATCCTAGGGTTTTCTGTTGCCCAAATGCGGCTGTTTTGAGTGTTAACTTCTCCGTTCAGAGAAAATTGAGCTTCATCTGTCCACAGAACATTCAACAGCCAGTTTTCATCAATATCAATTTGCCGGAAAACCCATGAAGAGAATTCTTGACGCTTCTCAAAATCGCCGACTTTTAGCTCGTGAAGTCTTTGAATTTTTTTACGGGTATTTTTTAAGACAAATTCTTAGTGCTCTCCAAACTTTTCCATACCAAATCCCTGTTTGTCGAGCACTTACTTCTCCATACGTGGATAACGTTTCAATAGCTTCAACATTCTGCGAAACCGTAGCAACCCCTGACTTGCATGTCGATGGTCTTCCACTCCGAGATTTTGCTTCCAGAGATCCAGTCTTCTCCAAAGTTTTTATCATTCGCCTTAGAGAGTAGCAACTCATGGGTCCTTTACCGCTTCGAATACCTTTAAAGGTACGAAACGCTTGTAAAGCTTCTGTTGCAGAATCTTATTGCAATAAAAAAATTTCACCAAGAGTGATTTATGCTGTAGTGATGGTAAAATAAATTGTTGTGCATGTAAATAGATGAAGATTATTTGCATTTTTCAAAACCTCATTATGTAAAAATATATGTGTATATAAATTGGATATTTGTTGTTGGCCGAACCAATAACCATACACACCTCATCTCGTTAACGGAATAATGTTCTTTGTCTGGTCTGCCTTTTTTTACTCTCTTTGGAGTAGATTTGCTTTTTGATAGTTTTTATTTATGGAGCTGAACCAGTATGATGGCGGTGGTGGAGGAAGTCAGCAGGCCAACAAGCGGCCGCGTTCTGAGGACGAAGACCTCCTCCCGTCTTCCCATCACCAATTTAAATTCAACAGCACGGCGAACTTGTTCAACTTTGAGTGCCAAACCTTCGAAGCGATCATTGCCGACACCAGCCTGGACTCCCCCGAAAAAATACAGATGGCCACCAAAGGACTGATACTGACTCTCGTCCAAGAGGCAGAACTTCTTCTTAAGGACGCCTTCAAGGGAGCCAGTCTAGGAAGACCCAATCCCACAGCCAACGTCCCGATTCCCTCCACCTCTTTCGCCTCGGTAGTGGCAGAGAAAGACAAGCCGGTAAAGCCTGCACCTCCGAAACCCAAAGCGAAATCCACATTTGTGAATCTGGCTCCTTCCTTCGAATCGCATGTCGTCGTCAGGTCGGCTAACCCCAAAGCAACCCAAGGGAATTTTTGAGGGAAATTCAAAAGATTCATATTTCCCTAACGTCATCAAAACACGTGGTGGCGTCCATCAACACCAGCGGCGAGGTGGTTTTTCACCCCAAAACAACCCAAATGGCAAAGTAGCTGGCCACTGGGCTGACCTCCCTGCCAACGGGCCTAAGCTGCCCCGAGTGCCCGGTTATCCTACCAAGATACTGCCTCTTCAGAGTGGACGGGGAGGTGCGGGACGATGAGATATGCGAGAGCTTCCGCTCCAACCACTCCGTGCAGTCACTCCTGGAAAAGCGTGAAATCAGGGTAGTCCATCGATCGAATAATGCGGCACACAGCACTAGTACAGTGTTCATCGAAGTGGACAACCAAGTCGCCGAAATCCTCGGTCAACATGGACGTATTCCTGTGGCGGGTCTAGTGCACAGGTATGAGCGCAGTCATACTTTAAAGCAATGTTTCCGTTGCTGTGGCTTCGGCCACCGCGCTTCTGCCTGTCCAGCTGCCCATCCAATCTGCTATCGCTGCGGCTCTGCAGAGCATGAGGGCATCCGATGCTCGGTCGAGCCAAGCCAAAGCCGCTGCTGCCGCTGCAGAAAAAAAATCTGGAGCTCCCACAACCACTTTGCCACATTATCTACCTGTCCCTTTGTAAAAGAGAGAATACCCCGAACAAGTAACAATGTCTAGGCCATTGCGTGTCCTGCAGGTGAACGCTAAAAAATCACCAACTGTCATTCTTGAAATTGCAAATTTGGCAAATTCGACACAGGCCGACATCGTGCTCCTGCAAGAACTCTCAACTAACTTCTTCTGGCCCACACGTGGGTTTCAGGCTTTTTTTTTTTTTGTCCCAGGCGCCTACATCCCCTCGGGAATTGTGGCACGTAGCAACCTTCATCCCATCCCTCTAACCTCCCCAGACACCGCCATAACCTCCATAGCCATATGTCTAGAGCAGAGCATCATCGTGGTGCACTCGGCCTACTGGCACGGCCTTAGAGCTGCCGATGATTTCATCCCTCTTCTGGAAGATACGATAAGACGGACCTCTCTTCCAGTGATCCTGGGTATGGACACTAACGCCCACTCTCCTACCTGGGGCATCGGTGCGAGGTTGGACTTCCGGGGTGCTAATCTTGAAGAGTTCGCCAGCTTCAATGATTTTCATTTCTTGGGACCTCCTGTGGACTCGACCTGGTCAAATGGGCCTTTATCTTCTTCTATAGATGTAACTCTGGCATCCAGCTCATTGGGGCTATCCATGTCACTAGAGGTTTATTAGATGAGATGGCCTTCACTGACCATATACCTATCTGGACTACATTCCTAGACATGGTCAATAACGAGACAAAATCCTCCTGGGTTGAATCCTCATGTAAAGAACAGACCTTTAAATCCTTCCTCAACTCTTCTCTCCACCAGGTAACTACCCTATTATAACAACAACAACAAAAACCTTCATTAAGACACTATTGTCTTACAAGAAGGATTCCCCTAAGAGGTTATATATGTACATGAGTGAGGAGGAAAAGCAATTTAGAGAGGAGGTGGAGCAATCAGCCGTTGTCTGGGGAGTTGAGCACTTCTTCCCTCATTTTGTCAATCGCCTTGAAAAATTTTAAATATTTATAAACAAATGTTTTATCCAGCTGGAGAGTAGTAAAAATTGTATATACATGTTGTTCATTATAGTGAGTTAGCCCCGAAATTTCGCGAATTTCCAGTCTCTTTTCCTGTAGGAATGGGCAATGGAATAGATAATGAACCAAATTTTGTGGATGCCAGCATTGCAGAAGTAGAAATTTAAAGGGTCGCTGTTCCAAAATCCCGTGATATCCTCGGGGGAAAATAGCCATATAATCCTTTGACGGGCTATTTTCAAAGAGAGGTTTGATAGTAAGTAGTCCTCCGTCATAAAGGAGCTACTTAGAGATTGATAGTGAATACAATGAGTTGAGTTTTGTATCTTAGCTCGGTCAAATTGGAGTAGCTGGTCCACTGTGGTTTGAACTATTCTAGGCATTTCTCCTCGCAAAACCATATAATCTTCACAGTTCTTAAGAAAAGAAAAACCCCAAGAGTCAATGATGTTATTCAGGTTATAAATAAAGTTGTTTCCCGCTTTTCCCAAAATTGAAACTTCCTAGAGCTGGAACAAGCAAACATAAGGTAATCTTGTCCTGTCCATTTTTAAAATCCGTATCTAGAACTTTAGAATCAATTTCGTAATGTTTAATTCAAGGTACATCCTTTCCGGAGTGTAAATTTGCGAAGGTCAAGAAATCGCCGTAAGAAAAATATCCTGGATCTGGTTTACAACTCCTATCTGATTCGTCGCCCACAGTGGGGCCGAGTATAATAACGTGGATAAAACTATGGAGTCAAGTAATTTCTTCACTGCTCCGAACGATATGGTTCTTGACTTAGATAGTATTCTCCATACTGCGTTTGTATCAATCAATGCTTTGCTTTTAAAGTGCTGCGCCACGTAAGCAGTTGGATTCTTGATTGTTAAGGGGTAGCCAAGATACGTATATTTTGAGGTAACTGTCAAAGGTTGTTGGCCCCAAAACCAAACGTCAGATCTAGCCAAGCGGCCTCCATTTCGAAACGCTACGATTTTAGACTGGAATTGGTTCAGAGTTAAACTATTTTCCTCAAAATATTTTTTATTAAATTAATCTTTATTTGGATATTTATCTTGGATTCACCACGGAAGACTATATCATCCGCGAACAGGAGCAGGTGTATAGTTCCATGGCCCGGTAAGTATATACCTGGCAGGTCAGAATCATCCAGCGTAGCAACCAGATCGTTATTGAAAATAATAAATAAATACGGTGAAAGAGGTTCACCCTGAAGAACACCTGATTGTATTTTGATAAATTCTGTAAAAGAGCCGCTCCATCTGACCGCTGCCATCATTTGAGCATAGTAGTTCTGTATAAGTTTGATAAATCGCCCACTTAAACCAACAAGCGCAAGCTTTCTCCATAATAGTAGATGTGGAACTGTATCAAACGCTTTTTAAGATCAACAAAGAATGTGTAAAGTTTCCTCCTTTTGCGGTTTAATGTCATTTGAATTAGTGACGTAAGCGTGAAGATATGGTCTTTGCACGAGTAGCCCTTTCTAAATCCTGCCTGGTTTTCCGCTATGAGTTTTCTATTTTCAATCCAATTACTTAGTCTATTTTTTAATATGGATGTAAAATGTTTTGACAAGTTGCTTATAAGGGCAATGCCCCTATAATTTGATGGTGGAACTACCTTATTAAACGCGAGGCCTCTAGCCCAGAAGATATTGACAGGGTGGTCCTCCTTCTGACTTCCATCCTGCAATCAGCTTGTGACTCTTCCATGGGGAGACGCTCCAATACTACAAGACCGTCAAAGCCGTGGTGGACCCCCGAACTGAGTCGGATCAGAAGGTTGGTTATCTCCCTCCGCCGTTATAGTCAGAAAGTCCGGTGTTCTATTAGGAATTTCTTCCGCGGTTTATACCGAGCGTGCCATAATCGACTGAAGGCGGCTATACGGAAAGCTAAAAGTAAATCCTGGTTTAATCTCTGCAAGGAGGTGTCATCCGCATACTGGAGTGACATACATCGATTTATCGCCCGGGGCCGCGGCTCCCCCCGAGGTCCGCCACTTCTCAAACATGATAACGGCTCTCTTTACAATCCTCATGAGACTTGCCAGACCCTGTTAAATCACTTTTTCCTACCTGACACCAGACCTCACCCGCAAAGGAATGCAATTTCTGCTCACTCAGACGAACCTGAATTCAAACCCTGGGAAGTTTTGCGAGCCATTCATCGCTGTGGAAAAAGGAAAGCCCTGGGCCCTGACGGTCTTGGTTCAAAATGCCTAGACCTGGGCGGCCCTTCCTTGCAATTCCTGCTGGCCGAATTGTTCACCAAATGCCTTCGTATAGGCCACTTCTCCCGTCAATGGAAAGAAGGCCGCCTCATACTTCTGCCTAAATCCTCCAATTCAGCCAATACAGACCTATTACTTTATTGAACACTATGGCCAAAGTATTTGAGAGATGTATCCTGGCCCGACTTCAGAGGCTCGCGGATCGTCATGGATGGTTCTTTGAAGATCAATACAAAACCGTATTGGGTACCGTAAATGGTCGTTCAGCGGAAGATGCACTGGCGAGTATCACTCAATTATTTGAAGAAAGACAAGCTCACTGGAGGAAAACTCTTGTCATCAGCTCGGACATCAGTAAGGCCTTCGACACTGTTTGGAGGCCGGCAATCATACAAAATCTTGAACGTCTAAATTGTTCAGAGTCTATTACCTGTTTAGTAAAAAGCTTTTTGGAAGACCGGGCGGTTTCTTACTCAGCTTGGACAGCAACAGAATGTACGTCCTCCCAACTCGGCACTCCCCAGGGTTCAGCGCTAAGTCCTTTCCTGTGGAACATAGTTGCTCGGACCATCTTCACCCTTCCCTCCATCATAGATAGCCGATTAATAGCTTACGCGGACGACTTCACCCTTATGACTCAGGTTCGTAGTCGCCTGCCGGTCTCTGCCACTAACACCTTCTTGGAGAGGTTGACATCTTGGTGCACGATAAATGGTCTTAATATAAACCCCATTAAGACTCAAGCTTGCCTGTTCCAATGGCGTAATGTCCACCCCAACTCCGAGACAGGGCTCAGAGTCCTTGGTCAACCTTTAAACATCAAGAAGACCGTCACAATCTTAGGAGTGGAGTTTTACCAGACCCGCGGATTTGTCGCCCACCTACGCAAGATCACACGTAGATGCAGATCAATAATCCCACGACTCACCCACACCATACAGGGTAAATTTGGAATCTTCTTTTCAGCTGGACGGAGCGTCAGCATGGGGAGGTCGTGCTCTCTCCAGCGAAGGCATTAGGCAACTTAGGAGCCTTCACTGCAATTTTGCGAAACGTGTACTGAGAGGAGGTCCTTACACACCTACAGTCTCAGCCATCTCCATCACCGGCAGCCCTCCTTTCGATATTATTGTTAGGTCTCGTACGGCGTTCCTGAAGGAAATCAATGAAGGAAATTTTGAATCTAGACCAGGCCCTGCTTCTTTGCCATACCCTCCAGATAGACGTCATTTGTCTTTCAGTCTAAACATCGAGGAGATAACAACACCTATAATATTCACAGACGGATCAAAAAATGAGGCTGGGGTGGGCGCTGCAATTGTTCCCTCATCAGAAGATCAGCAGCCCGTTCTCTTACGGCTCCATCCCGACTGCACAGCCTTCCAGGCTGAACTTCTGGCAATCCGCTGGGCGGTCCGTCTGGTGAAGGAAGGTTATTCAAGAAATGCGATCACTATCGCGTCGGACTGCAGATCAGCTCTGTCAGCCATATGTACGTCAGGTCCAGTTCGATCGACATTAGTAGCTAAGATTATTCTCGCACTGAACCTGAACACCAACCAAAACGTAAATCTGTGTTGGGTGCCGGGACACTGCGGCATCGACGGAAAGGAAAGAGCAGACAGAGCTGCTAAGAACGCGGCCGTTTTGATCTTAGAGCCATCATTTTCCATTCTGCCTAGAAGCCTGGCCCGTAACCACTCACGCGCGGCAGCCCTAGACACATGGACGGAGGTTTATTGCCAGGACCACTACAACAGACACCTGAGGAGAATAGCCCATACTCCAGACCGGCTGCTCCAATTCCTCCCTAAGGTCTGTCCTGGAGAAGTCACCACCACCTTACTTACAGGACATGGCCATGTTCGGGCAGACTTGGTTCTCTGGCGTCTTGGGCAAGACCCATCTTGCCCACATTGTATGGAGGAACAACAGACTGTGGACCACCTTCTATTCAGATGCCCTGCTTTCAAGCAACACAGAATGAAGACAGCTCTGCTGCTTGGGAAGACCTCCTTCGACCCAGTCTCGTTGGCTGGACTCCCGGGTTCTCTGCAGGCATGGAACTTCCTGACCAGCTGGTTCGGCTCTGCAATTGGTTCTATATAAATATAATCTAGAGTAACTGGTTTCTACTAGTTAGCTGGACAGCCCGGGCAGTTGGCGTTTCTTGCGCTCCAGGGGCCTGGGTTATCCTTATTTCTCTCTCTATACTCTTAGAAGACGGGGCAATTTAGCAGCAGATGAATAGAAATTTGTTCCTCACATCCACAGAAGCATCTTGAATCCTGCACTGCTTTGATGAATTTTAAAAAGCTTCTAAAATTTCCGTGATTTGTAATAAATTGAGAGTTGTGGAAATTTGCCCGAAAATAATTCGGAATATTAGAGGGAAAGAAACTTTGAAATGTTTGGTTAGTATTTTTCTTCAATAGTGTAATTTTATATTTATTCAAATTTTCAATTATATCTGGAATATCCAAGTCGTATCGCTGTTGATCCTCGATCGATAAATATTTTATTCAAGCACGTTGTCGTTGATTTTTATTTGACAAATCCATGTTGTCTGGAGCTCAAAAGATTATTACTTTCATAAAATTCATAAATTCGATTTTTCAAAATTTTTTCGAAAATTTTTGAAAGATTTGATATCAATGAGATAGGTCGATAACTTTTTGTTGATTCTAAATTAGATTTATGTGGTTTAGGAATTATCTTTAGAGCTGCTATTTTCCATTTCTCCGGATAATACCCCTTTTTGAATACATTTATTAAATAGTTTGCATGACATATGCTTAATTTTTGGGTAAGCACATTTGATCATATTGTGGCGAAGAAATATTTTATTATTTATTTTAATATAATTCAATGAAAATACTCAACAGATTATAAAAAAATATATATTACTCTGTATTTGTGAAATCATCTTTAAAATATTTCTTTGCTTGCTTGCTTGCTTAAGATTCCCTAGCTGTAGATAGTTTTGCTGACTTGTTAATAATTGTCGACTCGTCGTTGTGACGTCATCAATAAATTATTTTATATCTTAGGATATTTCAAGGCTTGATTTCTACGCTACAATATTGTTACTTATGTTGTCTAAACCTGGAGCTTTTTAAACATCAGAATTAGAAATGATATTCATTATTTCTTCTACTTCGATAATAATTATGCTTGGATTATTCATTCGTGGCTTAAAATTTCTAATTATTTGTTGTTGAAAATTGTCCAAATTAGGATCGTCTTCAGGAATTAAATCGTCCATTAATATGGTCATTGTTTGCTCTTTTAGATATTCTGGTGAATTGTCATTATGGGAATTCCATTCTTTACATTTGAGGATCTTAATTTATTGAAGAACTTATAAGCATTACCAAATGGATTATCTGTGTAATTTTCTTCAATAACGTTTCGCCAGTTAGTTCTTTTAGCTTTTCTTATTGCATTAGTGTATTTGTTTCTTGCCAACTTAAATGTATAGTAACTGATTGTTTTATGACGATAATACTAGTTTCCAATATAATGAAAATGATTTTTTATTATTTCCTGTTCATTAGTCCACCAGTCAATTCTGGAAACATGTTTATTAATGGGGGATTTAACCTTCGAAGATTTATATGCTGCTTCTCTCAATAAATTCATGAGTGCGTTCACTATCCCATCAATGTCTTCCTCATCTTTCACTCTGCTTATATCAATTACCAGTTTTTTGTATCTTGTAATGATATGTTATTAGAAAAATTTGACCAATTCGCATTTTTTTCAAAGTGGAAATTTGATTATTGAATAAATGACCATTCTTTAACCTGATATCAAATTTAACAGCAACATGGTCGGAAATATTAGTCAAATCAGAGGTATGCCAGTTGTTTATTAAACTTAGTGAGTGTTTATTCGAGATTGTGAGATCAATTATACTTACTCTCCGCGGCAGGTGGGTGTTTTTTCAGGTTATGTATAAAGAGGTTACATTCGTCTATAATAGGTTGTAATCTATATCCATTAGAGTTTATAACAAACCATATAGTAGGTCTTGAATTAAAATCACCGCAAAGGATTACAGGTTGATTTATATACGTTTTGAGCAGATCTCTAATGAATGTTTGATGAACAGGGTTAAATGTATTCGGATGAATGTAGAAATTAGAAATAATTAATTTTGCTTTAACTGTAGAAATAGATATTGTTGTACAAAAAGAATTTGTGAATTTTTCCTCTTTGCTGAACTTTATATTTTTATTTAAAATTATAGTTGCCGTATATTTTTCCCCAGTTTTATTCGAACATATAATTTGAGAGTCTATATCATAAATAACATTTTCATGTAAAACATATGGTTCTTGAATCAAAAGAATGTCAGGTGAAGGATATTCACATATCAAACAAAATGTTAACGCGGGATTCGATCCCGGTTCATGACTGTCTGGAAATGAGGGTGTTACCCACTCGTCCTTGTCAGGTGGGTCATCTCTAGTGTTGGCCTGTAGTTTACTTATCGCAGTAAAACTTTTTCTTACATTTTGTTGAATACATCTCACATTTTCAATCATATAGGATATTAATCTATTTAAGATTAAGCTTTAAATTGTATTTGCTACATCATTTCCCTCGTGTATTTGTGAATATTGTGTCCTTTGGATAATTTTGTCTATTTGTGATTTGTAAATCGGGCATTCACTTGAATTTGATTTATGGTTTGTAGAAAGGTTTTTAAATTTAGGGTGCTTAGAGAAATGGTGACAATTTGGCGCTTCAGTACAGTTGTGGCTACCCTGTACACCGCATATTTTACATATTTTAATGTTTTGGCAGTCTTTTGTTTTGTGGTACGGATTAAATTCAAAACAATTTTGGCATTGTCTTACAAATATTCTGTCTTGTGTAGAACATCGCTCAAAATAGGTGTATATCTCATTACCCATTTTTCTTAAAATTTGGTAAACTTTAGGAGTTACTTTTAATACTATATTGTGATATGCAGAGTTAAATCCCATTCGCGGTACGAGACAAGCGATGCCAAACACGTCCGCACAGTTGGCTTCAGAAGCCATATATCGATTATGTTTATTTTAATTTGTTGGTGTGGCTTGTGGAAAGGCTGCTGATAAAATTATAATTAAAATTAATTTATTTAAAGCAAGAGACATTATAAAGAGAAAATAAGCAACGGTTGAAATAACGGCCGTTGGAGTTTTAGCCCTAGATGTTTACCGCTGCAGTGTGGCCAGATCAAGTGTGTCGGAAGAAGCCAGCCGCTAGAAAGTTCTGGATGACGCCCGCGCATGCGTAGTGAAGTGTTCTTAAAACACGTGCTTGCCGAGGCAAAGTGGGGCCGCCATCTTTCTGCCCGTATGTGTTTTGAAGCTTTGTTCGCTGAAGCAAAGTGCGGTCGCCACAAATTCATTTGAAAAATTCAACTATCCCTGATCATTTATTTTACTCTGGGATGCCGTCACTACAGGATAAAGTACTCTTGGTGAAATTTTATTATTGCAATTCAGAATCTTCCACTGAAGCTTTACGAGCGTTTCGTAACTTTAAAGGTATTCGAAGAGGTAAAGGACCCATGAGTTGCTACTCTCTAAGGAGAATGATAAAAAATTTTGAGAAGACTGGATCTCTGGAAGCAAAACCTCGGAGTGGAAGACCATCGACACGCAAGTCAGTGGCTGTTACGGTTTCGCAGAGTGTTGAAGCTATGGAAACGTTATCCACGTATGGAGAAGTAAGTGCTCGACAAGTTTCTCGACAAACGGGTATTTCGTATGGAACAGTTTGGAGAGCTCTAAGAATTTTTCTTAAAAAATACCCGTTCAAAATTCAAAGATTTCACGAGCTAAAAGTCGGCAATTTTGAGAAGCGTCAAGAATTTGCTGCATGGGTTTTCCGGCAAATTGATATTGATGAAAACTGGCTGTCGAATGTTCTGTGGACAGATGAAGCTCACTTTTCTCTAAATGGAGAAGTCAACACTCAAAACAGCCGCATTTGGGCTACAGAAAACCCTAGGATTTTTACAGAAATGCCACTTCATCAGCCCAGAGTTACAGTTTGGTGTGGGTTCACTTCTTCTTTTATTATTGGGCCATTTTTCTTTGAAGAAATAAATGGAAGAACTTTTAAAACCGTTTCTGTAACTGGTGAACGTTATGTTCAACTTTTGAGAGAAAAGGTTATCCCCATATTGCAGGACAGACAAGCACTGAGCGAAATAACATTCATGCAAGATGGAGGACCTCCTCATATCTCCCGCGGTGCCAAACAATTGCTGAAGGATACGTTCGGTGAAGATCGTGTGATAAGTCGCCACTTTATACACCAGTGGCCTTCAAGATCACCAGACTTAACGCCTTGCGATTTTTGGCTATGGGGGTACATTAAGTCGCGTGTTTATCGATGCCGGCCTACCACATTGGCCATGTTGAAGGCTTCTATCAGACGGCACGTTTCATCAATTTCAACAGATATGTTATTTAATGCTGTCCAATCTGTCATCTATCGTCTGCAGGCGGTGTTTGAGAATGAAGGGCGCCACATTGAGCAAGGATTGTGATCTAATACAAGAGACAAGGCTTCCAAGAGACAAGTTACCTCATGTGTTATATAAGCTGCCATGTATTATATTATCTACCAATGTTTTGCAGCTCTTTGTGTTGGGTTATGGGTAAATAAATTCTGTCCTCATATCTTGTCTCTTTTTTATTTGTGAACAGTAATTTTTGTTTGTTTGTCATTTGCCCACATCTTATATTATTAAGAATATTATTATATTTGTGTATTTTGTATTAAAATATTATATTTGTGCTATTTTTTCACATCTTATATTATGTCGTGCAGACCAAAGTGTCATAACTTCTCGAATAACACTGTACACACAATTTTATCCCTTATGTTTAATTTATCGCTTTTCGCTCATTAAAAGAAATAGCATAAGGAATATTCTCTGTAACCCCCCACCTTTAGAAATTTTAGGCAAAAAAAAAATAATACAAAATGATTTTACTACCACGTTTTTCAACGCAAAAGGTTGATTTAAAAATTATATTTATTTGAGGGGATACATTTTAAAAAATCGTGTACAGTATAATAAACAATGATAACATTTGACAAGCCCATAGGATATTTGGAATAAAGTACGACAAATGTATTTTGTCACTCCCATCTATATTTCATTTGTTGGATCATGACAAATTTCCAGTTAAATAGTCGAGTGTCGCCAATTATTCAAGAAATTACACATTCCTTATAGCAAGAAATCCTATTAGTAGTACCATCATAATTTTTGGTACTATATTAACATTTCAAAAAATCGTGTATTGAATTCAGCTATGTTTTTCAAACATTCAATATATTTGAAAAAACTCTATCAAAAATATAAATATTTTTTGCTACATGTTTTAATTTGCATATACCTATTTTACATATCTCAGATTGTATTTAAAAATCGTTAACCATTTCTTCTAACTTTTGGCGAAATGGTGCTTTATTAATTAACGATTTGATATTATTAGGATTCTTTCCTGGTATACAAAAAGGAAAAATACGTGCCGATCAGTTATATTTTTCAATTAATCAAACAATTTGGCCGCTGAATTTCTGATTCTGGTACAGCGCCATCTAGGGAATGAAATTGTAGCTAAAATCAATTTCGAAATTTTCAATATTTGCCATAAAAAATCCCATTGCATTCTGAACACAATGGTGTTTACCGCATTGCTCTAGCGCAAATATTCGCGGAGTTATTAATTTTTAAAGTTGTGCGGGACTTTTGGATCACCCTGTATTATAAATAATTCATATTTGTTCAAAAAACTCTATTCTCGTTGGGCAAACATTCACTTGTGCAAAAAACGGGTAAAGCCGGGTTATTCAGCTAGTTCTAAATTAAAATTAAGGTTTTTTAAAAGTAGATTTCGAAAATGAATTTTAATTGATGTCTATGTAATTGTATATATGGAAGCGATAAGAATATGACTATAAAAGGTAATCAGCTGTGTGTGGTATGACATATATATATATGTGAAAAAATAGTACAAATGTAATATTGTACTGTGATAAGGTGCATAAATTAAGAAAAAGTTATCTCCTTATCGTGCAAATGAAAGTTGCTGATGGCTTGCGCCATCTATCGGAATAAATATCAACTATTCTCGTTGATTTTTAATTATTCCAGAATTGGCCAAATAGCCATTCTTGATTAATCAAGAATGGGTATTTGGCAGATTCCAGACACGCTGATGAGGGCCAACAGCCGGAAGCACGTGCGTGGTTAGCTTTTCTTGATTAATCAAGAATGGGTATTTGGCCAATTCTGGAATAATTAAAAATCATCGAGAATAGTTGATATTTATTCCGATAGATGGCGCAAGCCATCAGCAAATTTCACTTGCACGATAAGGAGATGCCTTTTTCTTAATATATATATATATACTAGACGGGTGACCTGGGCTTCGCCCCGGGATTGACCCGTGTGCATATCTACCCGAGTGATATATATTTAGATAAGATATTTTTAAAATAATTGTTTGTTATTAGCATGATCTATTTGTTTGCATCAGCATAATTTAATCTAAACTTTGATAGAGGGCGCTGTTCGTGAGTTAGGTAGAATAATTTGAATATATAGTTTTAATAATTGATTCATATATTTTTTAAAATAGCCTATCGTCTTCCCCGTATTTTTTACCTGTGTATGGAAATTTAGGTTTGAATTAGTGAACTACCGCGTCATAATATGTCAATAGAGTATATAGTATTATATCTACATTTATGTAGATGTGACATATATATATCCCTAAAGTTAATAGTACTTACATATACTCCTTAATAGTACAAAAGCTACATACCTATACTTTCGATATTTGCGGACCTATAATGAGGTATTGTTAACAATAGAATATTTAAGGAGCGACCCGCTCCAACACAATAGTTACAAAAACAACAAAGCGAGTGGAGGGGGCATGATGGGGGGGCAAAGGTGGCGTGTTCGTAGCCAACCAATAGGAGAGCGCCATTCCAAAAAAAAAAGCAAACGGTGACAGAGACGAAAACTGATTAAGAGATGAGGAATTGATGACGCTCGTAACTGTATATAGAATATAAATATATATAGGTAGGTAGGTAGAAGGAAAGAGTTGTAGGGAGACGACGGTCAGGAGTTTCCGATATTCAATACCTAATCGATACCTAACGAGTGTTCGATCACTGATCGGAAACTTTAATTTCCGCACAACATTTTTATTATTTCGTCCTTCTAATGGAAGAGAGATTCTAACTAAAAAACACAACTTATATAAAATGTTACCCCTTGTATCAATATCCAAGTTTGTTAGAGAAGAGCTTCAAAGTTTTTTCTTCTTTATTAATTATATTTTTAATCTTTTGAGGAAGAGTGGCTCTCTCTTTAGGTGTATTTTGTGTGATGGAGGGATTATATAGAAACTTAATTACATATATTGAAGTTTTACTTACACACTTGGGTATTGAAATATATTTTTAAACTATTGATTGGTTAGTCTTTTTAAAACCTTTTAATTATTATAGGTCGTGTGTGAAGGTATTTGCCACTTAATATTTTGATGTATAGATTTTCAAAAATCCTATCTCAAGGTGCCAGTAGTTCCAAATGTTATTAAAGAAGATTTTACCTGTTTATATCACAGTTTATTACATGTTTAGAACATATGCACAAAGAACGTTCTATATTCCTGTCTGTTTATTGCTGGTAGGATGCCTTTTGTCCGTAAATGGGCCCTCATGGATATCATTTTTTATAAATCTGGAAAATTATCCCTCTAGGTAAAAACTGTAGAATCATTAAAACGTTCTATTGGCGCACCATTTGTCATTATAAATTTATATTAATTTAGCGTGAATGTTTCTTTTTGAAATATAACAATTCTACTGTCCTTACTGCGATGCTAAACATAACGGGAGGGCTTGCCTCATCAATGGTGGACTCTCCATGCAATTGCTTATATATACCGTGTTTTTGCCCTAGAATTAACGTATGCCTCCATGCAATATTGGAAGCGGTAGGGTAGAATAAACTGCTGAGAAGGTTCACCACTGTCGTGAGCTAGTCAGGCGTACAGACTTCGGTCTAGGTAGCCCTCTATCCAATGGTGTCATGAGCTAGGATTTCTAATTATTTTTTTATAATATATATGTCATAATTTGTATATAATTGTATGCCCCCCGACCCACTATGCATGTACAATGTATGATTTTCAAAGATTTAATAAAGAATAAGGTAACTGGAGGAAAGAAAGTAACAAAAAGACATAGGAGGTAGATCTAGAAGAGAACATAATTATTAATAACGTCACAGTTAACCTTCTGACCCCGGAAACCCTGCGAGCTAAGTTTAAACCAATATTTCCGGACAAGACAGGACGTATCTGGTGACCAGAAGTTATAAAAGTTTGAGAGACGCCCAATTTCCGGAACAAGACCGGACGTATTTGATACCGCGGGAGTAAAATAGAGTCGAACTAACACGATACTTCCTGACCCAGGCCGGGCGTATCTTCCATCAAAGCAGCCGCCGGTCCAATTAGGAAGCAACCACTAAGTAGGTCAACCAATAGGAAAACGGGCACGTTCTATCCCTCGACCAATGGGAAAGAAGCCAACTCGTGGTGTTAAATCGAAAGGCAAGAATTGTCAGTAGCGACTTGGCTCCCACCGAGTTCGGATCAGCCTTCGACTTGCTCCCACCAAGGTAACATCTGTTCTAGAGATCTCTCTCTCAGCTCAGCTCATAGCTAAGTCAATCACCACCATGTGAGCAGATAAGGAACAATCAAAACCCGCTCCGCTCTTCTCAAGCTTTCTTCCCTCCAACCCAGTTGCCTTTTATTTCCAAACCCCATCACGTGTCCTGATTATTCCTAACTGTATGTTTAAACTTCCACTCAAACGACTGCGTTTCAACCAATCCTCACCATTCAAATCGAACAACAAGAAATTCCGCAACGACATTGTCACAGAACGGTCAAGCCGACAGAATTCTACAACAGTGTAATACATCAAATATTGCAGTGTAATAACAACTTGGATTATATTACAAAGAGTCGACAGGATTCTACAACAGTGTAATACATCAAATATTACAGTGTAATAACTTTGGATTATATTACACAGAGTCGACAGGATTCTACAACAGTGTAATACATCGAATATTGCAGTCTAATAACTTTGGATTATATTACACAGAGTCGACAGGATAAAGAGATGGAATTAAATCAGGATCCCATAGGCGTAAAAACGGACAACCCTACGAAAGAAAGAGGGAAGAAATTGGCAACGAGCGAAGCGACAAAACACACCCTGGCGACAATAATTTTGCAGCTGACCGCCGCACTTCAAGGAGCAAGGTCCACTCAACTACAAACGACGTTCCGTAGCGCCACCCCCGGAGCAGCCCACACCCCCCGCCGACCGAAAGGCGAGATGAGCGCGGCAGCCGACGCACGTGCCACCACCCCAGGCAAGTGTCACCGAGACCGGACACCGACCACCGAGGAGTCATCCACCGCCATGCCGTACCCGTATCACAGCACACCCCGACA
This sequence comes from Cordylochernes scorpioides, assembly GCA_030710605.1. Lineage (NCBI taxonomy): Eukaryota > Metazoa > Arthropoda > Arachnida > Pseudoscorpiones > Chernetidae > Cordylochernes > Cordylochernes scorpioides. Next base: position 29,464,192 of record CP092863.1, on the reverse strand, counting down.
CCCAGGTGCATGGAATGCACCTCTTCCGCCGTCCAACTGCAAGTTCTGCGGCGCGAGGCACTGGCACAGCGAATGCCGACATCGACCAGTCCCGACGGCCCACGAAAAAGTGCGGACGGTGCAAGCAGTCCCAAAATCACCAGTCCCGAGTCCACAACAACCAAGTCAAGCCAGAGACACCCCAGCCGAGCAGACTTTTCGAGACTAAGGTAGGCACCCCCCCTATGGCGTCAAGAATTGACTTTGAACTCTTACCTAACCCTACCTACCCCTTTAACCATGTATCTAAACATGTACCAAATGAATGCAAGCACGGGCTAGACCAAAACCTGTCCCAAAGGACTCGTACAGCACACAAAGCTTTCACACATGGAAACCCTTGCCTGCATTCATTGCCCAAACCTCAAATATTTACATGCCACCATTCTAATCTCACACCACGCAACTTTTCATGCCCACAACATATAAAGCCACCACGACTCCAACCTACAATTCCAATAATGCCCAAAAAAGTGTCCGTACACCAACACAGCTCACACACTTACCACACAAAATCCATACATGACCATACGTCGTCACGCTAACAAACACGCACAACCCGCCCAACAAGCGCGACACTCGCGCCAAAAGACGACAACAACCAACAAACGCATGCACCGTCGTTAGTAACAATCATCTCGTCTACCCAAAACACTAAAAAAATGTTCACCTTAAAAGGTGCCATATACACTAACAATAGAAATTTCGATATATGACTTTAATAAATTTGTTGTTCATAGTGAGAACAGGTTAGATTTTGTACAAACAAGGACTTCGCGTGACACCTTTTCATTCACAATTTTTTTTTTCTCGATTCGTGTCACAGGTCACCCCACAAAACTCTTCATTTCAGGCCACAGACGCCTTTCACCACGCCTGTGACACGTCTCCACTCAACACGTGTTCACGTCGTAAGCCTCATTTTCACTCAATTCCACTCTAATATCACTGAATAGCATTTTTTACTAAAGTCACAACGACCATTCGATTTAATAAATGGATACAACATCCGGCTTTTCAAAATACAAATAACGTCGAACTTACACCAACTCATCTCTTCACAATGTATTGGCAGAACATAACACATGACACAAGACATCGCAAAACAGGTAAAAAAGGTAACTGGAGGAAAGAAAGTAACAAAAAGACATAGGAGGTAGATCTAGAAGAGAACATAATTATTAATAACGTCACAGTTAACCTTCTGACCCCGGAAACCCTGCGAGCTAAGTTTAAACCAATATTTCCGGACAAGACAGGACGTATCTGGTGACCAGAAGTTATAAAAGTTTGAGAGACGCCCAATTTCCGGAACAAGACCGGACGTATTTGATACCGCGGGAGTAAAATAGAGTCGAACTAACACGATACTTCCTGACCCAGGCCGGGCGTATCTTCCATCAAAGCAGCCGCCGGTCCAATTAGGAAGCAACCACTAAGTAGGTCAACCAATAGGAAAACGGGCACGTTCTATCCCTCGACCAATGGGAAAGAAGCCAACTCGTGGTGTTAAATCGAAAGGCAAGAATTGTCAGTAGCGACTTGGCTCCCACCGAGTTCGGATCAGCCTTCGACTTGCTCCCACCAAGGTAACATCTGTTCTAGAGATCTCTCTCTCAGCTCAGCTCATAGCTAAGTCAATCACCACCATGTGAGCAGATAAGGAACAATCAAAACCCGCTCCGCTCTTCTCAAGCTTTCTTCCCTCCAACCCAGTTGCCTTTTATTTCCAAACCCCATCACGTGTCCTGATTATTCCTAACTGTATGTTTAAACTTCCACTCAAACGACTGCGTTTCAACCAATCCTCACCATTCAAATCGAACAACAAGAAATTCCGCAACGACATTGTCACAGAACGGTCAAGCCGACAGAATTCTACAACAGTGTAATACATCAAATATTGCAGTGTAATAACAACTTGGATTATATTACATATATATATATTGCAGTAAGGGTAGTAAATTTTTAAAATATTCTTAAAACAGAAGATTCGTGCTATATTGTGCAAAATTTTAGTATCTTAGCAACACGACAACTCGAGCTGTAGTAAGCTACCAATACAACTAGGATTTTAATCCTAGAAAAGCTATCTGCTGGCCATCTCTGCAATCTAGCAGACTCGGGTCAGTGACAGAGCCACAGCAACAGCTTTGATAAATTTGGAGATCCCACCTGGTTATCATGATTTCGCTCTATGGCCCTCATATTTCCAAAATGGCTTTTATTTCATACACATACTGCATCATTTAAAACTCTTCTGGGAATTCCGCATTGATTGCACCTCTCTATCTTGTCTTACAATATTTTGAGGGGAATACGAGCTCAATGCTGATCTTGGCTAACATTGGCAGATGAGGAATAAGATTCAAACAACGTATCTTGATGCAACAGATCTGTCGGTGATGTGGAGCTGAAACAAAACATCTGGTGTTCAACACAATTTAGAAAAATCTTGTGTCAGGTTATCCACAAGGAATTCCGTAAAACAACTGATTTGGCCAAAAATATAATTTTTTCGTAAAGAGTATATTGGCCAATTCTATATCCGAAATTTATAAATCCCGGTAGAAATTTTTGATAATCAAAAGAAAAGACACCTATCTCGTCAAAATGAAACTATACGTAATTTCACAACCTGCTATATAATCCAGCAGACTTGGGTGGGTGATCAGGCTGTGCACAGAGCGGAAAATATTGAAGTGAGCCAAGAGGAAGTAATGTTTGACTCGCCGGCCAAGCTGCCTTCAATTCCTCCTCGGTCTCCTGTAAAGTTTACGACAGGGGGAATGTTTCATTATAAGAATTTCAAACTATTTTTAAATCGTATGGTTCTTTTTGAATTAAAAATAATTTTCTACTGCCCTTACTTCAATGATAAAATAATGGGAGGGCCTAGCTCATCAGTGGTGAACCCTCTCAGCGGTATCTCCAGTTTAATCTACCATACCGCTGTAATATTTATTATTATATACTCTATAACAAAAAAAAAATCGACGCACCAAGAAGCAGTTGTCCGATTTATATGAAAATACGTATACAAAGAGGTTTCGACCAAACATGCAAATGATTGAAATTTGGTGGCCGATTTATGCAAAGCAAGAGCTCCAGCGCATCTGAACTGCGCATCCAGCACGAGCAATCTAGACTCAATATTCGGCGCGGCACGAGCTGATTTTCAGAATTTTCGTTTAATATTTTAGCAGTACGCCTATTTCTACTGTATCAATGCCTCGCCGAAAGATTCGTGCTCATTACGAACATATGTCAGAGTTTGAAACTGGTCGTGCCATTGGATTGAAAGAGGCTGGTTGGTCTAATCGACTAATCGCGCGGCATCTGTGTCGAAGTGATGCGGCTATTAGGCGATGTTGGCAAAAGTGGGTCAACAACGGAAGGATGCAACGTCAGGACGGCAGCGATCGACCAAGGGCAACAACAGAACGGGAGGACAGAGCAATTGTCAGAATGGCTGTCGCAGCACCGGAATCCACGTTATCTACCATCCAACGTGTGACCGGCACACAAGTGTCCAAAATGACCATCAACAGGCGACTGAGAGAGCGGAATCTAAGAGCTCGCCGACCGTTACGATGCCTACCCCTCACACCCGTGCACCGACAAGTCCGACTACAGTGGTGTCGGGAGCGATCAACTTGGAACTGCGCTGACTGGGGACGTATAGTCTTTAGTGACGAGTCCCGTTTCTTACTGTGTCCTGACGACCGTCGCAAACGTGTCTGGAGACGTCCTGGGCAGCGTGTGGATCCTGGCCTTACTGTCGAACACCACACAGGTCCACAACAGGGCGTTATGGTCTGGGGTGCCATTTCATTTGATAGCAGGACCTCATTGGTAGTCATTCCTGGCACCCTGACAGCACAAAGGTACGTAGATGACATTCTACGGCCTGTTTTGTTGCCGTTCCTCTCACATCACCCCGGGCTTACTTTTCAACAAGATAATGCCCGGCCACACACGGCACGTGTTACTATGGATTGTCTTCAATCTTGCCGAACTCTTCCGTGGCCAGCAAGGTCGCCTGATCTCTCGCCCATAGAGCACATCTGGGACGTGATGGGAAGGCGATTGCAACCATCCCGGAATGTTGACTATTTAGCCCGACAGTTGGAGACAATTTGGTAATAAATCCCGCAGCACACCATCCGGAATCTTTATCAGTCCATGACACGCCGGGTGGCAGCCTGCATCCAGGCCAGTGGGGGTCCAACGACATATTGACATTCTCAATTTGTGACGATCCAACTCTGAAATAAAACAGTTAATTGTTCTGAAATTTCAATCGTTTTTTTACCCTATACATGCTCTTAACATACACCAATATTTGTCTTAATCTGACAACTCCTTCTTGGTGCGTTGATTTTTATGTTATACAGTGTAGTACGGGCAGTAGAAAATTGTTTTCATTCAAAAAGAATCGACAACAATAGTTTAGAATTCTTATAACAGATGACACGCTAATGCAAATGTTTCATTAGTTAAACCAATGCTGAATGAAAGAATAAAAATATATGGCCAAGACTATTGAGTTTATATCTTTTATTCAGTATACTACTTGAATGGATTCGACAGGGTGGATTTCAGCCACATTTGTTGAGGGGCCTAATTAGTGCATGATTTTATTTTTAAGGATTTTATTGTGCACCCAAAAATAAATAAAAACTAATATAAGTTTGTGAAAAATAGTACAAATATGATATTTTACTTTGAGTTGCACAATAAGGAGATGCCTTTTTCTTTTTCATAATATAAGTTTGTTTATCCCTATCATTGCTGCCTCCAATTGTAAAAAGCAAAACTATACAAATGTTTTTGGTTTTCGAATTATAAAAAAAAAATGACATGAAATTATTTAGTCATTTCAATAGTCTAATATGCTAACCTATACCAAAGATCATTTATATTTAGAACGTTCTTTGAAAGAAATTTCCATTTATAGACATATTTAAATAAATAAAAATAACATCAATGACTATTCAAATTTTGTCACGTTTTTGCATATTTCTTATATAGTACCTAGCCGTATATATTCCACAATCTAATAACTACCGAGTGTCATCTTTCTTAGCTTTAGATTAGTCTTCCGACATCTCAGCTTGTTTTATGTTCGTTTATAATAAAGGAATTGGCGCTCGCAGCATTTTTATGTCTTTTATCATATTAATAAGAGTCATTTAAATGTTCTGATAGAGTAGAACCTCCATGAGAGAACACTCGCGCTAGAGGACAGTTGTCATTTGCAAAATTACCATTTTTACAATTTAGCAATTCTCCGGTAAGAGGACACCTCTCCCTAATGGACACTTTGGTTCTGCAATTAGGTGTCCTTTAAAGGGAGGTTCTACTGTATGTATTGTTTTATAATATAGGAAATATAGAGGGAAAGAGCCAAGAAGGAATGAACTCATTCCCACTCCGGTCCATTGACCTAATCACTCAGCGGCCATCTTAAAGCCAAAAGAAAAAAAAAGGAACCTTGTTGATAAAAATTGTTGTGGACGAAAAAAAGTTTAATATAACATCAAGATGAAAGTCCTAGAAAAGTAAGAGAGTTGAGAAATAAAAACGTAGAGAACAAAGTTTTTTTTTCCCCCTCGTGAACAATGAAACAATAACAAAAAATCTCGAAGAGCGTTTTCTGAAAACTTTATCTGGCAGCATTGAATATTAAAAAGAATTGCTGGTGCACAATTAGAAACTGACAAGTGGGGAACTAATTATTGTAGGAGGTTCTACAAGGTTATCCCAAAAGTTCGTTAACACTTGCCAAAAATTGAAATACCAATATTATTCGCCATAAAATTATTCGCTGTAATGTATAATGTCTTTGTATTATTTATAAAGTAATCGTATTATGTATAAAGTAATTGTATTATGTATTCGCCGTAATAATATTATTCACCAATTAATAAGAAAAACATTAAATTTTTGGACAACCTAATAAAAGAAAATAAGACCTAATCCAAATAATTTATTAGTGTGTCCCTAACACAAATTATTTGGATTAGGTCTTATTTTCTTTTATTCTAATCTATAATCTAAATTGTGCCTTATCATTTTGGGACAACCATTCATATCTTCCGATATAGCCGCTGGTGAAGTATTTGGGCAAAAGACTCACCAAACAGAGCTTTACCCGAAGCTATTGGAGGTCTGCAGCAGACATTGATTCTCCGAATGACTCACCTCCTTCCTCAATAAAATGCTAACTAGTTGAATGGGGTTTTAATGGCCCGCTGAGGTAATCCCAAGAAAATTGCCTTGTTTTCCCACTTTACACACCATCTGGTTATGGATCGGCTCAGCCTGCTTGTCTCATTAAAACGCCGGTTGTGATTCACCATAAATCAGCATTTTCGTTAGGATTAAAGATTTTGAGAGTTTAAAAAATCTCTATATAAAAATGTATACTAAAAGAAGCACTTCTCCCTTTAAAATTCACTGGAATAATGCGTTTTATTCCTCCCCTCAGTACAAAACGTAATTGTGGTGATAAAGAATGACCCCAGTTCAGACCCAACCTGTATACCATCGGGCCATCATCAGTACAGCGATTCCTCCTCTCAGTACAAAACGTAATTGTGGTGATAAAGAATGACCCCAGTTCAGACCCAACCTGTATACCATCGGGCCATCATCAGTACAGCGATTCCTCCTCTCAGTACAAAACGTAATTGTGGTGATAAAGAATGACCCCAGTTCAGACCCAACCTGTATACCATCGGGCCATCATCAGTACAGCGATTCCTCCTCTCAGTACAAAACGTAATTGTGGCGATAAAGAATGACCCCAGTTCAGACCCAACCTGTATACCATCGGGCCATCATCAGTACAGCGATTCCTCCGGAAATCTTTTACTTTAAAAATATGTGGAAAAATTAGATTAGGTTATTTGTCTTTATAATTTCATTTTTTCTATATGCTGCCAGTGAGTTGTGGAATCTTATCACGGAGTTAGAGTAAATAGGCTTGGGGTGTAGAATTCTAAATAGTTTAGCACATTATCCTGTTGGTAAAGTCATTTATCGGTTTTTCTAACCATGGTATGAAATCATGAATCTTTCCCTCTCTTAGTATCTAGTGAGAATCATTGTATTTTGACTTTTTATTTAAACAGCGAAACTTTAGAAAAAGTCTATATTAATGCATCGTAGTAAGGGCAGTAGAAGTTTGTATTATGTATAAAAGAAACATTCGTGCTTCAAATCCTTTCATTTTATATGTATAGATGGCGCGTTATTGCTTTGTATTAATGCAATTTATGTATGTAAAAGACACTTTTTTAGTTGTGAGGATTAAACTCTCCTTCATGTTAGAAATATTATTTCTGGAGTCAGCTGACCGTGACAGCCTTGTAATTAAGGCTAGTGACTTTAGGATGGTCTTATGAAATAATTGAATGCGATTAATAGACTGTTTAAACCTTCAGTAACTTTATGTTTTCTAATGTAATGAAATATTGGCGTTATTATGTGCACTATATAACAGAGGAAAGTTCTCACCTAGAGAAAAAAAATCTGAAAAAGATGTCACTAGTGGTGTGTAAAGTAAAAGACGAATTGTAAGATGTTTCTTTTTATTGTAAATGCGGGAGCTTTCGTGATTCAGCTCTTCATCAGGTTAAACGAAACATATTTACATATTATTATATATATATATATATATAATATTAAAAAACAAAATTGACATTTCCTGACTGCTAACATGAGCATTTTAGATGGCAGAGCGCCATCTAGTGGAACAAAAATCAACTAAACGTTTATTTAACTTTTTCCAAAGATATTTAGCCAGCCCAATCTCGTGATAAATCAATAAAAGTCAACCACATACGCGTTTTCGGGCTGTTGGCCCTCGTCAGCGCGGTGAAGACTGTACCTCTACGACCAAATATTTATTCCAAGATGCTTCCTGAGAAATCAAGAAATGGGTATTTAAGACCAAATTTGCGCTAAAAAAAACCGCTTTCATGTAAACGGTCAGGAAATGCCAATTTTGCTTTTAATATCAATACCTGACCTTTTTTTCAATTTTACTTATTTTTTAACATATATATAATATAAGGTTATCCCAAAAGTTCGTGTTTTTTTTCTTTAACTTTGTTTTTTATATTACTTGACGAATAATATTATTACGGCAAATATATAATACAATTACTATATACATAATATAAAGACACTATACATAACGGTGAATAATAGTATGGCGAATAATATTGGTATTTCAATTTTTTGCAAGTGTTTACGAACTTTTGGAACAACCTTGTATATAAAAATCATGTCGCTTGTATGGAAACGATAGAGGAAGGTTGACAACCTGGCTATCCATATATCGGGACTTCAGAGGTCCGACCATGCCTCCGGCAATATAAAGAGCCTTAGGTTTCACTCTACCTTAAACTTCCATTCCTCTCCAGCTTTCCTAAATGTATATTTTTAGTCCTTCTACTTATCCTACTCCGACCGCATATGTTCTTCCATCATATCACTTTCTTCCTTGTGACATTATGATGTCTTTAACTGTATATCCTTTGCTATTCCCTCCTTTTTTCATCCTTTGGAAAATTAAAAAATAAACATAATAAAATCAAAAAAGGCATACCCTGTCCACGTTCACATGAACTTTTAGATGGCAAAGTGCCAATTAACCTGTTCCCTGATATTTGGCCAACCCATTTTCTTGATAAATCAAGAAAAGTCAACCACGAACGCGTTTTGGGCTTATATATAATAAAATAAAATCGAAATAAATAAACAAAATTTTTTAATGAATTCTAAAATTAGAAAAAATCATTTAAATAAACAAAAAGAAACTCTGGAGAGGTATTATAGTTATAATTTTAACCATAAAAATATTCTAAAAAAATGAAATATATATATTAAAAAGAAATAATAAATAACTCCATTTTATACCTTCATAACCTTTCTTAAACTATCTGTTCTATATATTACTATAGTATCTGTCACCTGTACATATCCGGGACTCACCTATTGGCTTGATCTCCTTAGCTGATCCACCACTGAACTTTCTGCAGATGAAGAAGTCCCCAGATGGACTTGAGATGTAAGTCTAATCCGTCCACATTTTGGGTGGATGATGGACTTAAATTACAAGGAAGTCATGAAGGACGTCATAGTCCGATGCTTGCCAAGATTTTACCGCAAAAACCGCACTCGTTGCCGTTATCTTTGATTCCTTCTTCGAGATGATGGACTTGTTAAAGACAGTCGGCCATCGCGCTCAAGACATTGCTTGGCCAGGCCAACACGCCTCCATTCTTCAGCCATCGCCTTCCATGGCACGTTCAACTTCTGAACTTCTTTTGTCTATATTATACCACAAATATCCTGGACCCTTGGAATATTCGACCAAATTCTAGTTCGTTTCTAAGGTAACTAACATGACAACGGCACCCATTTTCCAATGAAGAGTTGGACTCGACAACAACATACCACATAAATAGAGAAGTTTCATAGTATTTCAGAGAAGTTCTTGTAGTAACCTATTGAAGAAAAAATAATAGAGAGAGATTTAAAACCATAAATGAGAAAACAAACAAAAGCAGTCATAAAGAATATTGATTGGAATCCTATCGCTGAAGGAAACTTCAATGTAATCATCAGCGCCATATGTGTTGGAAGTGTGGTTGTTTGTAGTGCTTTTGGAGATTAGGGATTCGAGCATTTTCAGCTTTGTTAATATGTTTAGGAAGTTTTGAACATCATTTGTTGGTTGTAATTTTGTTTGGAAAAGATACATCAGCCAATCTTTCTTTATTTTCTATCACGACGTTTTGATGATCCCTGTCACTCCTCAGGGGAATGATAATTCCTGAATCCTATATTCTACTATTATATGTACACCATTGGAAGGGTCACTGAAACGTCAGGAAGAAAATAAAATTGGTTGATGTAGCTGTATCTTTTCCCAAAAAAAATGTTGAAAAATTGATATGTGAATTCTTTCAGATTGAATTTTCTGTGATGTGTGTCACAGAGCAGCCTGACGTTCGGAAAGACAGAATCCTACGTCAAGCTGGAACAGCTGGGAGAAGGCAGCTACGCTACGGTCTACAAGGGTTATAGCAAGTAGGTCCTTACAACACACCTGAGTCTCTCTTACCAGTAATTATTCAAATTATAAACTACTTTTATATGTGAAAAAAAGTACAAATGTAATATTGTACTGGGATAAGGTGCATAAATTAAGAAAAAGGCATCTACTTATCGTGCAACTGAAAGTTGCTGATGGCTTGCGCCATCTATCGGAATAAATATCAACTATTCTCGTTGATTTTTAATTATTCCAGAATTGGCCAAATACCCATTCTTGATTAATCAAGAAAAGCTTTTTATATATTTAGATTCCTTTAAAATTCGTAAATAGAAAATTTAACGTTTAGAAGGATTAATGAATCATAGAAAAGGATATAGTTACACCAATCGAATCTGATACCAGAATAGAGTAGATGGAAATTCAGTGGGAAGATATTCATCTAAAGGCTAGGTATACTATCAAATAGACCCAAAAACTGTGCGCCATATCTCTGCAATCTAGAAGACGGTGAAGGAATGCAGTACCAGCTTAATATTTTAAATTAATATCATTTTTACGTCTATGTTGACAGGGATGATAGCCTTCATCTTTTAGGTATATATTCCACTGACAAAATTTCCGTCAATATTTTGGCGATAGAATTGTCCTAGCCACTATAACACCTCTTTGACAAATTCTGAAGATTTCACGAATCATTGGTAGATCTCCTATATAAAGAGTCCGCCTTGAACTGACGAGGTTCATACCTTGGTCTCCGGGCTTGACAGAGCTAGTGTAGCAGAGATGATCAATGGCGCATAGATTTTGTGTCGATTTTGTCAGAAGAGGTATTCCTTTTTTTTCTATATTTTATACAGAAAAGAATGGAGATTATTGAAAACGGCTTACAAGGAAGCTGAAAACTTTTCAAATGAATTAATGATACACACTTGTGGGATAAATCGCGATTACGAGAATGTGTTTATACTCTTATATATATATATATATATTACTTATATGCATATCATTCCTACTCTTTAAAACGTTAAAACTCTCAAATTTAAATAGACACTTAGAAACAATGCAAATTAAAGGAAAATTTATAAACTCGGTAAAAGAAGAGAGGCAAATATTGAATAATTAAAATTTGCCATCCAAGCATTATTTGCTTATTTTCCCAATTTCCTATTCTTAATTGCTTTTACTCTCTTGTAAAACTGCAAACTCGCGATAAACAAAGTTTATCAGCACAACTTGCAAATTTGATGTTTGTGTGTCACCTCTCTATACCTCGGAGATAGACGGCATGGTGCAACTACCGGAGGAAGTGTACGTTTTGATCGCCCTGGTGTTTTTGCTGATCTTTGGGGATCTATTTTGTGGCCTTGCTGATCTGGGAGTTCTTCTACGCCCTCATCCACTTGGGTGTGGTAGATATTGCGATGGCAGCCGGCCTCTTGGTCATCCGGTATCTGTGGCAGACCTGGGGCATTGGCGTGGCCGCTGATCTTAACAGCCTGAATATTCGTCTGATCGGCTGGATCTTCCATTTTATCTACAGCATTCCCCTAATGGTCGTCGATAAATCGGCTTCTTTCATGAAAACGTCCAAAAATATTAAATTTTAAACTATTCTTTAAATTTCCTCGTGTGCTGATGATTTTTTTTTTCCAACACTTTAATGTCATTATCGGCGATTTTTTAGGTAGCACGCGAGCTCTTATATATTGATTGCGGTTTTTACCACTTCTGATTGTTTATATATTTTTGAAGAATTTTCACTCTGCGACATCTCCTACTGCTGTAAACTTTGTTCATCAATTTACAATAACACCAACTATAAAATATATACATAATTATTAGTAAATATTTCTCAAGAATAAAACTTTTTTTTTTTTTTCATTTCGAAATTTCATTTGAAAATCTCGACAATATTCTCATCCTCTGTTTAAATTGTGTCGGAAGCAAGTTAATAATTAGCCAAATATTCACACCTGCGTAATAAGTGGCTATTAGCTATTGCAGTTCACCAAACCTTTGGAAAGAAAGTAAAATGCAGCTGCGCCAAAAAAAGGAAGGGGTCTGTGTTCGCGCTAAATTTTTGACGCTTTGCTAAAGGTGTAAGGGGAAATTGAGGAGAAAGCTAGGAAATGGCAGTTAGCGCCAATCCTATTAATTTCTTAAAGTGCTGAGCATCGCTGTGTTGGCCTCCAGAGAGCTCGGCTTTAGTGCAGGGCCCAGAGACGAAACATTCGGATAGTGACCAAGATTATCGCAATCACACGCCACCGAAACAACAGGGTAGCATTCAGAAAGATCTGCCAATTTCTTTTTCAATAGGGAAAATCCCCAGTATGATTTTTAAATAGAGAGAGAGAGAGGATACGGAGACAAAATCATTTTGAAGGCAGAGCTATAGATCGTGCTGTTCTTCTGTTCCCATTAGTCTTTCCCTCCAGGCCTACCTCCCCACGAGTAGAACGTCCATATTGCCACATTCATACTGCTACCTAAATAAAGACAATCCATAATGATCTAAGCGCATACACACATTTAAATTATTTCTATCTATTTCTCTCTCTTCAACCCATAGTCTAATGGGCAGTATTCCTAGAATTTCATAGCTTTATTTCTATAGCTGGTCTCTCGAAATTGTCTAAGAATTCTATTCTCCTTCTTCCTCTTCTCAGTCTTCCTCCCACCCATCTCTCCAACAATCCCGTTATCAATTCTGAGTGTTGGATACGAGATGTCCAAGCACTCTGCTTCTATTCTTCTCAATTATCTCCTGAAGGTCATATTCTTCCTCGAGCAATTTTAGAATATATTCCTTTCTTAGTCTGTGAGTCCATGATATTTGAATCATTCGGCGCATCCATATAGCTTTACCATTTCTGTCTTTCTAAAAGTCCAAGTCTCGGAGGGGTCATAACCTGTTCGAAGACTCAAACCAATGCACCCACCCGGACTGAGACATTCGTTCAGTTTCCGCTGCGCGGATTCCTTTGTACGACACGGCGGGATCAATGGAGCGGACAAAAAGCTGCGATCGGATCAGTGTTCCCGGGCAAGTTATCTCTCTCTCTCCCCCGCGGGATTTTCTCGGTGACGCCGGGCGTCAGAAATTATGCAAATTGCATATTTATCGGCATCCTGTTATCTCAGGTTAAGTCGCCGTCCCCCCACGACATCCAATTATATGGGGGGCACGTGCCGGGGACAATACTCCCAGGAATTGACGCCGGGCGTGATGGATTGGGTCACGTGACTCCCGGCTTGCCTTCTAATTGGCTGCCCGTCACGTGGACGCAGGATCGATCTCGTCTGATAACCACCGCGATCAAATATTAACGCCGCCCGTGGTGGTCAGCAAGCTTGGGGGACTTTAAAAGCAAAATTATATATTCCAAATAATATTTTCTCAAAACATCACCAACGCTGAAAATGAATGACAAATATTGACTTTATAACCTAACGGTGGCTTCTTTATTCATTACTAGGATGGGTTATGCATCAGCGCTTTTGAAGCAACATCGAGATTCAGTAGCTGTAGCCAAATACTCTTCTTTTTAAACTGAGGAAGGTATTTCAACTGTTAAGATATTTGGGCTTTGTATTGAAGTATACCTGGCCTTTGCACTTGAGTATTGAAGTATATCTGACCTTTGTATAAGTATTGAAATATATCTGACCTTTGTATAAGTATTGAAGTATATCTGGCCTTTGTATAAGTATTGAAGTATATCTGGCCTTTTTACTGAAGTACAATGTATATCTGTGGCCTTTGTATTAAAGTGTATCTGGCCATTGTACTGAAGTATATCTGGCTTTTGTACTGAAGTCTATCTGGCTTTTGTACTGAAGTATATCTGTGGCCTTTGTACTGAAGTATATATGTGGCCTTTGTACTGAGGTATATCTGGCCTTTGTACTGAAGTATATCTGGCCTTTGTACTGAAGTATATCTGGCCTTTGTATTGAAGTATATCTGGCCTTTGTACTGAAGTCTATCTGGCTTTTGTACTGAAGTATATCTGTGGCCTTTGTACTGAAGTATATCTGTGGCCTTTGTATTGAAGTATATCTGGCCTTTGTACTGAAGTATATCTGGCCTTTGTACTGAAGTATATCTGTGGCCTTTGTATTGAAGTATTATCTGGCCTTTGTACTGAAGTATATCTGGCCTTTGTACTGAAGTATATCTGGCCTTTGTACTGAGGTATATCTGTGGCCTTTGTATTGAAGTATATCTGGCCATTGTACTGAAGTATATCTGGCCTTTGTACTGAAGTATATCTGGCATTTGTACTGAAGTATATCTGGCATTTGTACTGAAGTCTATCTGGCTTTTGTACTGAAGTATATCTGTGGCCTTTGTACTGAAGTATATCTGTGGCCTTTGTACTGAGGTATATCTGGCTTTTGTACTGAAGTATATCTGTGGCCTTTGTATTGAAGTATATCTAGCCATTGTACTGAAGTATATCTGGCCTTTGTACTGAAGTATATCTGTGGCCTTTGTATTGAAGTATATCTGGCTTTTGTACTGAAGTCTATCTGGCTTTTGTACTGAAGCATTGAAGTATATCTGTGACCTTTGTATTGAAGTATATCTGGCTTTTGTACTGAAGTCTATCTGGCTTTTGTACTGAAGTATTGAAGCATATCTGTCCATTGTACTGAAGTATTGAATTATATTTGGCCTTTGTACTGAAGTATATCTGGCCATTGTACTGAAGTATTAAAGTATATCTGGCCATTGTACTGAAGTATTGAAGTATATCTGTGGCCTTTGATTTGAGAAGGCTTGTAAAGAAGAGACAACACGCCGGCAGAAGGATATGTGTGGAAAAAGTAAAGCCGAAATAACGTCGGTTTCTACCTTAAAATGTTTTCTTAAACATTTTAAATACATTCATCATCTATAGTGGTAGTATAAAAGTGGGCTTTACAAAATTGTGGAAAAGATGTCTGTGTGTTTATTTTCTTCCTTCTTCCATTCCTTCCTCTACTGAGGGTAGGCCACATGGTCTCTCCATATTTCCTCCGCCATCCTCTTCAGCTCCTCGTGTCGTCCAGTCCATTGTTTTAGATCGTCTGTGTATCCCTGTCGTCTCCTTCCCCTCGATCTCTTCCCCTGGATCTTTTCCTCCAACACTGCAATAATTTATAAAAATGATGAGATTATATTTTCGAACAAACTAAATTTCTATATCAAGGATTGTAATTATTACGATGAAACATTTTCTGTCCCATCAATGGTGAACCCTTCCTCGCAGCGAGCCTAGGGACCCTTATAATATTCTTCCCGTCACAGTAGAAGCGGTATTATTTCTAATGGGAAAATGTACCATCAAAATAATGACACTTCTTGATTATTGATAGCGCGCTATTTTAGCGCGGAGTATTTAATTATTTATTCGACACACGCATATTATTAACCCAGTATTTTGTTACATGGCAAATTTTCACATTGCCTCTTTGTTTTTTGTCGTTTTGCTTTTATGTGAATAAGTTGCATTTGTATTTTTTTAGTGAAAATAAATATCATTGTCATTCTGAAGTTTGTTTCCTGAAATTTTTCTATGGGAGATTTTGGTCGATTAAGGAAGACAAACTGATGATTGCCGAGCAGACCTTGAAGCCATGGGTCCTATGGGAACTTCGTTTTATCCGCGACTGAGTTCAAGATTCAACCACCGGGTTAAAGCCAAAACTTCTCTCCAAGAAGACGATTTCCCTATAGATGTTACGATGATAAAACGCATTTCATGCCACAAGAAAAGGGTCTTAAAAAAACTAGGGACAAATATTCAATGCTCCGTGGGAATACATGACAGAAACACGTCAGAAACACATCAGTAGCAACAAGATTGGCCACCCAAGGTCTCACAGCGTTCATAGAGAATATTTAATGTTTATCATTTTGTTGAGGGGTTGGTGTAGGAGTGATAGTAACCGTAGGTTTTCGACTGCCACGACCTGGGATCGAACCCCACATTGTGTACTTTTTATGAAGACAAAATTGATCCCTCCAATGGCCCCCCGATTCTTGCAGAAAACCAACCCTTCCAGGAAGCAAACGGGGCTCAGGCACACTTAGAAGCCTGGAAGCTTCATTTATTTTATAACATTTAGAAGTGCAAAATTCGAACTGCTCTCAACATGTGTAGACATGTGGTACACTTGCAGTCAAAGCAGTCGCTAACTACTATCCACCATGATTGTACCACGTGTACTAGGGATAATAAAATAGTATTTTGTTACATTGAGCAAATTTCTCTTCTTACCTCTCTGTTCGTCTATGCGAACATGGGGATATTGCTCTTAATAAATTTCCTCAAGTTGACCCTTCCTAATATTTCTCTGTAGCAATGTTTATGCCGCTATATAGATGTGGAAGTCCCTATATGTAGACTGGATGTTAAATTTCGCAAAGTTTTATACTTATAATTTCAATTGAGTTATAAATGAATATCGTCAATCTTTTTATATATTTTTACCACGTTTTAGCGACCCGCTGTCGCCCTTTACAAGGAAACTACTGTATTTGCTATTGTTTATTTTGTATTCAAATTCTAAGTGAACTCATTCTAAATACAAAGTAAACAATAGCAAACACAGTTTTCCTTGGGTCGCCAAAACGTTGGAAATAAAATATAAAAAGGTCAAAAAGATGTTCATTTATAATTTAATTATATAACCAACCTGAAAAAAGGAATTTTCTATAATTTAATTGTTTCAATATTTAACTGTGTGTCCACCACATCTGCTACCACAGAGAGAGGAATAAGATATAAAATGTAGGACACTAAGACTTATAGGTTCTAGAGAGGTCTACCACTTGGTATTTATAAAACTCGCAGAGAAAGGAAGATTGAAATATTGTTGTTAAATCAAAACCTGAGGTCTGGAAGGTATGGACGTACAGATAGGACGCTCTCTCCACACTAGTTAATTAATGTCCCGGGGAGGTGTCACAAAGATCTCTGTAGACATGGAAGGTATACTCTAGACTTTCACATTTTCCTATAAACCTCACAACCTCTGAAGTTATGTGTCCCAAATATTGACTTCGCACTTAGACTAGTTGCGTCATAGAATCCCATAGAGATAATCCGGAAAACTAGATTGAAATACTGTGCTGGTGCAGCCCTCCGGCCAAGTGGTGACACTGAAGTTATGTTCCACATATTTATATAGATTTATATAGACTACAGAATAGAGATTCTAGACTTCACACACACACACACACACACTTAGATAATCTGTGCGGTACAGTGTCACAGAGACACTACACAACAAAGTAAACTGAAGTACTGTGCTGGTGCAGCCTGATCGGCCAAGTGGTGGCGGTGAAGTTATGTACCACATATTAATATAGACTTATATAGACTACAGAACAGAGATTCTAGACTTCACACACACTCAGATAAATCGTGCGTTACAGTGTCACAGAGACACTACACAACAAAGTAGACTGAAGTACCGTGCTGGTGCAGCCTGACCAGCCAGGTAGTGGCGCTGAAGTTATGTTCCACATATTTATATAGACTACAGAACAGAGATTCTAGACTTCACACACACTCAGATAATCTGTGCGGTACAATGTCACAGAGACACTAACCATCACAACAAAGTAAACTGAAGTACTGTGCTGGTGCAGCCTGACCGGCCAAGTGGTGGCGCTGAAAGAGATCCGGCTACAGACGGAGGAGGGAACCCCCTTCACCGCCATCCGAGAAGGTGAGTGGATACAACTTCCTTGTCTGTACATGACATGCCCATGTGTTGTTGGTACGGAGTAACACGATTGTGTAAGAGACACGTGAGAATTTAACCATCTAATTTTCTATAAGACATATCTCTATTAAGATACATTTTCTGAAATTTGACCTGTGGAGATATCGCACATGCTCCAAATTGACCTTTCTACCAGTTCTACAGGGTGTCAGTTATTACTCTCATATAGATCAACGATGAAAATTAATGAAAATAATGACCGAGAAGAGCGGTAGAAAGGAGCGGTCATGGTTAAAAACACAAAAGGAATTTTTTTAAAGAGATTCGGGCGGGTTTACTTCATCTACCTTCTAGACCAAGCCCTGAACCCCGTGGCTAAAATTTTGGTCATTAGTAAAGAGTAAAAATTTACAAAATTTACTCCATATACAAATAATAATTCCTTTTATAGCAATTTTTTCTTTACAAATAAAACGCTTCCGTTATCACTACTGAAATGGGAAAATATTCGGAGCGCCTAGCTCATCAGAGGTGAACCTTCCCGGTGGTTTGGCCAGTTTATTCAACCATGCCGCTATGCATGCATCTAGTATTGTATTGGATTCTTCTGCTTATATACCGGACACTTGAATTGGATTCTTGGTTATTTAAAGAATCTATGAACATTAGAAATATATTTAAGCCCCATATTTAGTAGGTGAACTATCCGTTCCTTAGGTTTGTATCATGGATTCATATTTCTCTAGACTATGACAAACAACATTATTCTATTGTCATCTTGTCAATACATCTAGGAGTGAACAGCCCGAACTATTTATGGAGGAATAACGAATAATTTACAATGATGATGATAATTTAAAATAATTATATATATGCTATATGTACAAAGAATATTTCTCTCTAGGTCAGAAGTCGATTTATATATGTAATTAAGAAAGGAAGTGTTACAATATATTATAGAGAGGATTATGTGAGATAATATATAGCTAGAGAGATATGTGGAGTATAAATTACCAAGAAAAGAATACCACTGCCATATGTATGGGGGTCCCCGGGGGTATTGATAGCTCGGTTAGCTCGGCCTGGGTGGCCACAATAACGGCCAATTCTGGGAGCGCTAAACTATAGAAACTTGTGGATCACACATCCTTTATATATATACACTTGAGATAAATGTATCCAGGGGAAAATCTATATATATATATAAATCAATGTTTGTATGTTTGTTTGTTTGTATGTTTGTTTGTTTGTATGTTTGTTTGTTTGTATGTTTGTTTGTTCGTATGTCCGGTATAGAAATTCGCAGTAGTTCACTAATTCAAACCAAAATTTCCATACATAGGTAAAAAATACGGGGAAGACGATAGGCTATTTTAAAATATATATAAATCAATTATTAAAACTATATATTCAAATTATTCTACTTAGCTCACGAACAGCGCCCTCTATCAAAGATTAGATTAAATTATGCTGATGCAAACAAATAGATAATGCTAATAACAAACAATTATTTAAAAAAATCTTATCTAAATATATATCACTCGGGTAGATATGCACACGGGTCAATCCCGGGGCGAAGCCCGGGTCACCCGTCTAGTTTCTTATAAAAAATAATTTAATTGGCTCAAGCTATAGGGCCTTGGAGCCCTCTCCTACAGAAGTAATGTTAACTAAGTAAGACTTTTTAAATCATATTAATTGTTAAGTGTGTAATTGTATGTTATATTTGTGTGTATTTTCACTATTTTTATTTAACATCAAATTACAATTACTATGCTCTCTCTCTCTTATTAAAACCTATTTCAAGAATAATGTATAATTTCTGTATTTACGTTTTTTTTCTTCTTCTTCTTTTTCTCTTTCTATTTTTCCCCTTCCTCTTTCTCATTGGGCGTCAATGTCCTTAGCGTGACATCGCGTTTATTTAGTTGAATAAAGTTGATCTATAAATAATTTCAACTATAAATAATAGAGACTTTTAGCTTGTGAAAATTACACTCCAATATCTTTTATCGAAAAAAACTTTCCTTGGGAGGAGCGCTTATATCTATTCAAATACTCGTAAAAAGGTGGAATCGGATTACTTCTTTTCTCGGGGACGCAAACCTATTTATATATCATTGAATAAGAATTCCTTATATATATATATATTGGGTTGGCCAAATATCACGGAGCAAGTTAAATAAACGTTTAGTTTATTTTTGCTCCACTAGATGGCGCTCTGCCATCTAAAAAGCACATGTGCTCGTGGTCAGGAAATGCCTTCTTTATTTTTAATATCAACACCTGACCTACTTATATTTTATTTTTTTCTATTGTTTTTCACTTATATATGTGTGTTAGTATAGATACTTCTATAGGTAATGATCCGGCATGACTGATGACTCAAGGAATCTTGATGTACTTGAGCAGCGTGAACAACTTTCAATAGTAGCTGATTCAGAGTGGAGAAACAACAGACGCTGGTGGTGGCTTAAAACTGACTGACGTGATTGACGCAGTTTTACGGATAATATAAGTCTGGCTTATTATATGCTAGCCGAATGACCCGGGCAACGCCCAGGTTTTACCCGATTAAATGTTTTTATTCAAATACTATTCGTTACAATTATAAATTGGCGCCGTGGATGTCATTCTTGTGAAACGTCCCGCTCCAAACTTTGTGTCTGAGAAGCGATGAATGTTTTTCTGTTAGAATTTTGTTCTTGCGTACAAAAAAATGAACTGGTTTCACCCGTGGTCTCTGCTTTTTGGAATTTTTCCGGATACAATTTTGTATCTGATAATCAAACATGATACAGCAATATTGTCATAATCATTTTCTGACTAAAAAAACAACTATTTTTGCCCAGAACCTGTCAATTTTATTTTTTATTGGCTAAAAATCCTATAAATATATTTTCCATATTTTTCTCTATGTCCTGTCAAAACACGTTTTACATGTACATTAGGGCAGCTGATATTATCTCCATCTTCACCGCTAGAGGCGCTGCTTGCGAGCGAAAAGGCAAATTTGCAACGCAATTTGCAAATAACTCGAAGAATATTCGGGATAGAGACCTCAAATTTTCACTATAAGTTTTTCCAGATTCTACTCTATATACTGTTAAAATTTCAGTCAGATTAGTTACGTATTGTGGACGTGTATAGCCGACATAGATACACACATACACTGACTTTTATATATATAGGGATATTGTAACGTAGAAAATTAGGAAAGACAAACTTTAGAATGACACGGCAATTTATGTAAGGCAAAAACAAAATCACACATTTATAAGATAAGCAATGAGGGAAGTTTCCAGAGTAACAAAATATAAATAATATAAATACAGTAGAACCTCCCTTTAAATGACACCTAATTGCAGAGCCAAACTGTCCTTTAGAAAGAAGTGTTCTCTTACCGGAGAGTTGCTAAATTTTAAAAATGGTAATTTTGCAAATGAAAAATGTCCTTTGTGGAGAGGTGTCCTCTAGCGGGGTGTCCGCTAAAGGGAGGTTATATAAAAAAATAATAATCAGTATATAATATATAAAAAATACTTTGCTGCAATATATAAAGTAGCTTAGTTGACATGTCCCTGTTAGTCGTTATTCCACGCATTGCATACTGATTTTGATCTTTTTTTATTTTAAATCAAATTAAGCTGTGTTATTTATGTAGTATGAATGAAAATAATTGTTTAGACAGAATGATATGATGAAACAACGCAAAATTTTAAGGATATACTTTCCTCAAGAAAATCTATAAGTGCAATTCTTGCCTTTTGGGATATCTTCGCCTAGATCGCCTGTAACCGTCTCCGCGGGTCCCTGCTGCAGTTGTCGGGTCCGTTTCGGCCATTGTATTTCTGAGATATGGGCTGATTTTACAGTGAATATTGAGTTCACAGTTCACTATTGGCAGTTCAATGTAAATATTTTCTCCTGTAGAAGGGCTCTCTTGTCCGAAAGCTAGAGAGATATTTATAAATAAATGATTTGTAAAAAAGAAACTTTTCCCTGGAGGCCTATTGTTTGTATTTCAATAGGGAATATTGAGGCCATCAGGACGGATTCATCTTCCTGTGGCAGCAAATGCTCTCCACACAGACCTCTAACCACGTCCTAGATAAAAGAACAACTCGGGATTTGTTGTAGAAAAACTCAGTTACTGGCAAAAACCCAAACTGTTGATAGTATTCTCTAAAGTGTTTGGAAGAAAGGAAAATGTAACGCTACAACCCCGACGTTAAGAACAAGACCTGGTACAGGCTGGCACGGCGGATCAATGGAATCGATAAGTTTTAACGACAATACCTAGAAGTGAATTACAGTACCTGTAATACATGCTGCTTCGATTATTTCGACGTTTTTTTTTTTTTTTAGATTTCGCGAAACAGAATTTTTACTACAAGTTTTGGACGTGAATCTAATTATAAAATTCGATTAGCAATACACCAAAATTCGATTTGTATACCTTAAAATACAAATTTCTTTGAAAACATTTTTATAACGATTTTTTTATTTAAAAAAAAAACACTTCCCACTGTCCTTACTGCTATGGAAAAATATTGGAAGGGGGGACCTGGATCATCAGTGGCGAACCCTCTGAGCGGATTCGCCAATCTATCAGACTGATGAGAGAATCCCTTTCAATACTTTTATATAGCAATAAGAACACACGCACACAATAGGAATTTTTTTTAATCGCGTGTTATATATAAATGGTTTCATTTCTTATATACAGATTCCGCGTTCATATAACTTATAGTTTACAAATTTCCTTATTGAATGATTTTTAAATAATAGATTTGAAAACCTCCCATATATATAAAGAAAGAGTCGTTATGTGTATCATTATATAATTCATAAGATGTACGACTCAGGGATGCGCGCGATAGACTAAAGTAAAGATTAGTTTTACCCAAAGTAAAGAAAGGTATACACACAACTAAAGTACTAAAGAGATGATAGAAGTGTACGGGATTGAACTCGAGCAGAAACCATTTTAAAAACTTGAATGAGTTGACCGCGATGTTAACAAGGAGTATCAGAACTTCAAAAAGTTTTAACATATCGAGTAGAAAGTCAACTATCATAGCATTCTCCTCCTTACAGTACTGATACTGATCCCTCAGATTATGCTGCGTTCCTATCAAAGGATTACTTTCTATATACTTTTTTTACTTTTAAAGGGAACTCAAAACGTTCCCCCAACCTCGCTAAAGTGACACACAACCCGTGATGCCGCAGCCTCCCTCCTGCGCGGCCTGAAGCACGCCAACATCGTGACGCTCCACGACATCGTCCACACCAAAGACTCCCTCACCTTCGTCTTCGAGTACCTGGTAAGTTGACAGTATAAGACACTACACGACACTACACAAGACCTGTCCCTCAGCACACAGACCTCAGCCAGTACCTTGAGCGGCATCCAGGGGGACTCAACCTCAAGAACATCCGGGTGAGTAGCCTTGTTCTTTTTGCTAGCTTTCGTATATATATGTACCAAAAGCGGCACCTCTCCCTTTAAATATGCATTAAATCAATGCATTTGATTTATCTCTCCAGTATAAAACATAGTGATCGCGATAAATAATGAGTCACAACATCAGAGAGAGAGAGAGTTATCAAATTCAGACAAAACCAACATGGTTTCGGGCTTTAGCCCTCATCAGTATAGAGACGGCTTCGATTTCATAACATCCTACGAGATAGGATTCTGAAAGATGTGATGGAGCTGAATGGAAGAGAATATATATATGCTTCAAGTGGAATTTCCCAAGGGCATAAAATCATATAGTTCTCGTAAGACGTGAAACAATGGAACACACCAGGTGAGCATCAACCGCTTCTGAAGTGAGCATGATTCCACAAGAGCGCGGGAAGATCGCCATATTCTAGAAACCTCGACGGCACTTGTAGAATGGACTTAGGAGCGAAGTGTGTGTGTGAAGTCAGCTTTCGCCGAAATAGATCTTAAATAATCTTTCATTTAAATTATATACTTAATATCCGGCTGTTATAAAAGCAGAATAATTTCATGGTGGTTCCTTTTATTATAAAAAAAATCGGTTTCACAAAATTCTGGAAAGCATATTATATATGTAAATATTGATATATTTAAAATAGTATCGTCATTTACATAGTCAGTAAGCCTGAGGAATACGCTCAAAGAACCGAGTATAAAATTTAAAAAGCAATTTGTAATTCTCGTTCTTTTATTGTTTCACCTTTATTAGGTGGTTTTTGAAAGAATGTTTAGATTGAGAATACGGCTGTTAGTGTAGCTCAACCCTCTATGTGATAAGGTTTCCAGAAGACTTCAATATTGTACAAGGTACTTGGAATATAATTGTCTGTGAATTATTTTTGAAAAATTTACAATTAACAATAGAATCGTCGAAAACATTTTTTACTTTATTCATGCCTGAAAATACAGAAAGAAGTAATATAAGAGTTCGGAAGATCAAAATCCAAACTCTTGAGCAAGAGGTAATATCTATTACGATTTAAAGTCCCTGTATTCATCTTTGGTATGCAATTGTATGTGCAATGTGAGAGAAGCAAAGAAAATTCAACGTATTCATAATATAATATGTTTTATTATTTTAAAAATATAGCTTTCTCTTTGATAGTTCGACAATTCCGAACAAATAGAAGAAAATATTACACGCAAGAATACCACTATATCCAAAATTTACAAAATTGTAATCCGTGTAGATCAATAAAATGTTCGGCGCTATAAACTTCCTCAACATATCAGCGTCTTTCCAAAAAATTCTAAAAGGCTTCTAAATAATTCTTTAAATCATAAGAATAAAAAAGTTTGATTGAAAATAAATTTTTCAGAAAAAGTTGAAAAATTGAAGAGCTAGCAGTCAACGCGGGAGCAATGATTTACTCCCCAATAAACCCGTTAGTTTATTGCCAGGTTTAGTGGTCCAATCTTTTAACGAAGTTCCTCCACGCTCCAAGACTTGGGCGATTTTTCTATGTGTGGATTTTCTTGGAATACAAAAATAATTGTGATTATACACATAAATACTTATTTAATTAAAAAGGCATATATTGGATCAAAATATCAAATATTTTACCAATATTTCAGTTGGCTGAATAAATAATATTTTGATCCAATATATGCCTTTTTAATTAAATATTTATTTATGGATTGCTCTATTTAAAAAAAAAACTTATATTTCATTATACTTTGTTTAGTAAAAGAGAATTTTACTAAGGGGGGGATCGGCTAGAATTTTTTTTTTTTTTTTTTAATATATCAAATATGAGACCTCTCTCTTATATTTTTCTAAATTCTGCTAATATTTGCTGCGTGAAAATGGCAAATTTAAGAATATATTGTTACGTCTTCCTGTCCAACTGTAGACTGATCCATTGTAAACAGAGCGGGTAATCATAAAATAATTTATTTCAACACAAGAAAATAATTTACCAAATTTTTTAGATCGGTTCAAAATCACATTAATAGGTACCGCTCAGCAAGAGCAACATAGGTCATGATAATTGAAACAGTGAATAATATGTGAAGGTTATTCACATATTAAACAAAATGTTAACGCGGGATTCAATCCCGGTTCATGGCTGTCGGGAATCGAGGGGGTTACCCACTCGTCAACCGACTTTTATGTTTTAGATGACTCAATAATACAACCGAGATCTAGAAACTATTTACAAATAAAATAATGATGTCAGGATGATGACATGGCATTTGATTTGCAAAGTATAGGCCACCACAGATTGTTTATTCTGTGACAATAATTTTTTAATTAAAAAGGCATATATTGGATCAAAATATCATTTATTTTACCCTTTTGATCCAATATATGACTTTTTAATTAAAGAATTATTTATGGATTGCTCTATTTTCAAAAATATATATAATATGTAGATATACCATAAAAGTCTCAGATCGTCTGCTGGATGTGTTTATAGTTTGAAACATAAAACATGTCTCTGCTGTAAGGTCTACTTAAGCAAGGCAACAATTTCTTATCAATTATTATTAAAAGCCTCCCTTTTTTGAATAAATGAAACTGATTGCAAATAATGAGAAAAAAATAGTAAAAAGTGACATTGTACTGGGATCAGGTGGATAAATTAAGTTAGTTGCACGATCAGGAGATGCCTTTTTCTTCATTGCAAATATTTTAGCTTTATTTTTGATTCAATATATTATAATTATATTTTTAACTATTATAATATTGCAAGTATAAACCATTATTTATTTATCAAATTTTAAATACAGTATATTCAATCAAGGTTTAAAATTCAAAAAAATTAATAAGATTATTCATTATTAAAAATTAAAAATAACAGCAAAATGTGTTACACGAGTTAACGATATGGACCATAATTGAGGCAGTCTATATATAGGGAAAGTGCCTAGTTGGAGACGCGAAAAAAATATCAAAAGCGTACGGATTTATTATTCTATACATCCAAGACACAAGTCATTTCGCTATGAATTTTAGGGCAGTTTAAAAATAAATGAAATATGATGCAAGCCTTTGAAAAAAATGACTTTGATTATCTATACTTAATGCCGGGATACTTTATATTAAAACTTGGTCTGAAACTCTCTTTGAAAACAGCTGCGGAAATAGCTGGTGAAAAAATGCTTTATCTCTGCAACCCATTGCACTTCAAAAATAGGTCGATGCTCACCCTAAGTGACCAAATAAAATAATACAAAAACATAACTATAATATCCCACAAAAGACTCAGAAATTGCGATACCAAGTTTCAAAGCATTATTTGCGGCCATATATATCCCAAATTCAGTTTGATAAAATTTACAGATAATTTTTAACTTAAGCAATTTTTATCTTTGAAGCTAGCAGAGAGGCAATCGAGTGCGATAATTATCTATGACACATTATTTAAAGTTAAACATTTTGCTACAGAGTTTTACTGGCCTTTAAAGAATAAAGAGAGAATTTATCGACAAAATCCACTGGCCTTTGTTTCAGATATTACCTAATTAGGCGTAATATTTCCAGCTAACATTTCCATAGCTCCTCTATGACAACAATGGGATAAATCTATCCGTAAATGTAGGTACTCAATAACTCAAATACTTCCAATCTTAGCATATTTGGAGTATATTGTATTTATACATGTTTGTTGTTGTTGTTTCTTATCCCCTTGTGTAATGATTACACGAATTCCATGAGTGATCTCATGGAATGGGGTGTAGGGGTGCAGCTTTCGTTGATCATGGCACCATGATCCAGGCACACTTTGGTGAAAGTCTGACTTTGCCTGTAGTTTGAGGCCGTCCCTAACATTTATACATGTTTAATTGCCCTAAGTGAATACATCTTTCATTTTGTCATACTGCTGTTCTGTGCAGTTGTTCCTGTTCCAGTTGCTAAGAGGCTTGTCTTTCTGCCACGCGAGGCGGGTGCTGCATCGGTGAGTCAGCTGCCACAACAGAGAGTTTAACAGACGATACCCCAGTTTTTTAACTCACACATACATATGTCTTCAAACTTCTATATAATTTGGGAATCACTATTTCATTTTTAAGTTATAAAGCATTCTCAAATTGTAGCTTAAACTATATTTAATAAAATAAAATGTTATGTTCGCATGGAAGTGCTGATATTAGAGTAAATATTGCTTTTATATATTACGTGGTCTTTTTTAAATATCTGCTGATATTTCACTTTGTAATTTTGATTATTTTCTTTAATTAAAAAGGCATATATTGGATCAAAAAATCATTTATTTTACCAATATTTCAGTTGGCTGAACGCCAACCTTTATCAAGGTGTTATAACATTTTAAAGAACTTTAAAATGTTATAACACCTTGATAAAGGTTGGCGTTCAGCCAACTGAAATATTGGTAAAATAAATAATTTTTTGATCCAATATATGCCTTTTTAATTAAAGATTTATCAATGGATTGCTCTATTCTCAAAACGATTATTTTCTGTATGTAAAAGTTGCATAGAGGATCTTGTGAATTTAGTCTTTCTTCACCTTATATGTATATTCTATAAAATAATCCCTTGCATCAATATTGAGTAAAATTAATCATTCCTCCAGGGAAAAGTGTCTTTTAAAAAAATTTTATTATTCGCTAGCTTTCGGGTACGGACGCCCTTCTACAGTAGAAAACCTGGTATAATGGTATCCGATTATATTTAACTCGTGTTATATTGGCGTATCATTATACCATGTTTTCTCCTGTAGAAGGGCGTCCGTGCCAGAAAGCTAGAGAACAATAAAAATGTTTTGAAAAGAAACTTTTCCCTGGAGGAATGATTAATTTTACTCGATTATATGTATATAATGGAGCGACTACAGAGACTTCTTCCCGTCTTTCTCAGATTTTTCAAATTTATAAATTCTTTATACACGAATGTTTCTTTCTCCTTTTTGAAAATGCAGTAATAAAATACTGGGTGGACTTTGCTTATCAATAGTGAAATCTCTCCGCGGGTTTGCCAGATTTTCTCTATGCCCTTAATATCGGCATACTATGAGATTCCATATGAATTCAGTTTTGATTATGGTTGTTGTTTCCAGGGACCTCAAGCCACAGAACTTGTTATTGAGTGAAGTGGGAGAGCTCAAACTTGCCGATTTTGGTAAGTCTTCCGTCAACTACGTAATATCTGCTATTGTGCCCTGATTGTAACATTTCGACTTTGAATGTTTTTATATTCTAATTATACTGTAGCAAAGTATTCATTTTTTATTAACAGAGTATCATTTTTTGTTTATATTTTGCTACTCTGTAAACTTCCCTCATTGCTTATCTTTTGTTTATCATTCATAGTTTTTTGTTCTTTCCTTAAATAAATTGCTGTGTCATACTGAAGTTTGTTTTCCCTAATTTTCTACGTGGCAATATACAGAGTTGTTCAATATAACTTTCTTACAACTTATTTTTATTTGAATAAATATTTTGCCTTGATAAAAAAAATCAGTTTGCCATCATTTTTTCCTTGCTTATCTTGAAATAATGCAATAGGTAAATACAACAACTGTAATATTCAATGTCCACATTTTCGGATCTGGCCAGTGAGCTAGAAGTTTAGCCATCCTAAAGCTCATGGCATCTGGACAACATTCAAATTCAATCTGTTATGGCTTCAGATATGTGGATGGTCACTAAGCGCATACAGAAGCCGCTGACGCATAGTTTCAGCAATTTTGATATAAGAACTGGCGCGTGATGGGCAGACATTTAACTTGTGACTGTCGAGAATTCAGAACGTAAGCTAACTAAACAGACTTAGAGCTTTTTCATCTTTGTAGCCGCTTCCCAAACTTGATACTTCTAAAAAGGGATCTGTTGCGACACTTTGAACACATGGCCCTGGTCCTGCAGGCCTGGCCCGCGCCAAGTCCGTCCCCAGCCGCACCTACTCGGACGAGGTGGTGACCCTCTGGTACCGCCCGCCGGACGTCCTACTCGGTTCCACCAACTACTCCACCTCCTTGGACATGTGGTGAGTGTTGGCTCCACCTCCTTGGACATGTGGTGAGTGTTGGCTCCACCTCATTGGACATGTGGTGAGTGTTGGCTCCACCTCCTTGAACTTGTGGTGAGTGCTGGGCTCCACCTCCTTGAACTTGTGGTGAGTGCTGGGCTCCACCTCCTTGAACTTGTGGTGAGTGCTGGGCTCCACCTCCTTGGACATGTGGTGAGTGCTGGGCTCCACCTCCTTGAACTTGTGGTGAGTGCTGGGCTCCACCTCCTTGAACTTGTGGTGAGTGCTGGGCTCCACCTCCTTGGACATGTGGTGAGTGTTGGCTCCACCTCCTTGGACATGTGGTGAGTGTTGGGCTCCACCTCCTTGAACTTGTGGTGAGTGCTGGGCTCCACCTCCTTGGACATGTGGTGAGTGTTGGCTCCACCTCCTTGGACATGTGGTTAGTGTTGGCTCCACCTCCTTGGACATGTGGTGAGTGTTGGCTCCACCTCCTTGGACATGTGGTGAGTGTTGGCTCCACCTCCTTGAACTTGTGGTGAGTGCTGGGCTCCACCTCCTTGAACTTGTGGTGAGTGCTGGGCTCCACCTCCTTGGACATGTGGTGAGTGTTGGCTCCACCTCCTTGGACATGTGGTTAGTGTTGGCTCCACCTCCTTGGACATGTGGTGAGTGTTGGCTCCACCCCTTGGACATGTGGTGAGTGTTGGGCTCCACCTCCTTGGACATGTGGTGAGTGTTGGCTCCACCTCCTTGGACATGTGGTGAGTGTTGGGCTCCACCTCCTTGGACATGTGGTGAGTGTTGGCTCCACCTCCTTGGACATGTGGTGAGTGTTGGCTCCACCTCCTTGGACATGTGGTGAGTGTTGGCTCCACCTCCTTGGACATGTGGTGAGTGTTGGGCTCCACCTCCTTGGACATGTGGTGAGTGTTGGCTCCACCTCCTTGGACATGTGGTGAGTGTTGGGCTCCACCTCCTTGGACATGTGGTGAGTGTTGGCTCCACCTCCTTGGACATGTGGTGAGTGTTGGGCTCCACCTCCTTGGACATGTGGTGAGTGTTGGCTCCACCTCCTTGGACATGTGGTGAGTGTTGGCTCCACCTCCTTGGACATGTGGTGAGTGTTGGCTCCACCCCTTGGACATGTGGTGAGTGTTGGGCTCCACCTCCTTGGACATGTGGTGAGTGTTGGGCTCCACCTCCTTGGACATGTGGTGAGTGTTGGCTCCACCTCCTTGGACATGTGGTGAGTGTTGGCTCCACCTCCTTGGACATGTGGTGAGTGTTGGCTCCACCCCTTGGACATGTGGTGAGTGTTGGCTCCACCTCCTTGGACATGTGGTGAGTGTTGGCTCCACCTCCTTGGACATGTGGTGAGTGTTGGCTCCACCCCTTGGACATGTGGTGAGTGTTGGGCTCCACCTCCTTGGACATGTGGTGAGTGTTGGCTCCACCTCCTTGGACATGTGGTGAGTGTTGGGCTCCACCTCCTTGGACATGTGGTGAGTGTTGGCTCATATATGATTTCCAACACTCTACCTCTACCATGCATTTCTAAAAATATATTCTGCAGTCGTTTATTTTGTAGAACATTGAAACAGCTTTGTTCAGAAACGTGGTAGAACTCGTTGGAACCTCTTCACTTTTGCACGCTTGTGCTAAAACTCAATTTATTGCATAATTGCTATTTTTATTAATAATTACAAACATGAAAAAACAATAGAAAAAAAAAAGAAAAATAAGTGGGTCAGGTGTTGATATTAAAGATAAAGAAAGCATATCCTGACCAGGAGGTGGCGCTCTACCTTTTATAAAGCACATGTGCTCCTGGTCAGGATATTCTTTCTTTATTTTTAATTACAAACATATTGCCTTTGTATCAATTTTTATTCTTCTCTACTAATAATCTTTCTATAAATTCTTTTATAATTTTCGTTACCTTTGAAGCATCATAACCCATAATTTCAAGTCTTATAAGCCTATACTTCTACTAGGTGGTTTGTCTAGTGCTTATACATTGTCCTACTATTTCCACCGGTATTTTTAAAATTGCAATAGGAGCTGGTCTAGAGTAGGCATATAGATCTCTAGGAACACGACGAATGTAAAAAACATTCTCCTTTAGAATATTACACAAAATACTTAGAGACTCTCTCTTCATCGTGTAAATATGCAAGTCGCTCATTTTCCTTTTAAACCTGGATTCATCTATATGTTTATATATCTTTTAATATCCTGGCTCCACCTATACGTCTGTGTCCCAGTAACCTGAAGCGCACTATGTTCCAGGGGTGTGGGGTGTATCCTGATAGAGATGGTGACGGGCTCGGCAGCTTTCCCCGGAGTCAAAGACACAACAGATCAGCTGGACAAGATCTGGATGGTGCGCTGGGTTTCCCACATACTTAGATTAATTATATTCGTAATAAGATATCGATTGCAAATATACAGGGTGTACCAGGTAAATTGGGACTAACTTTGACAGTCCATAAAACAAAAACTACTTGAGATTAAAAACTTGTTTTTTTTTTCATTACGTAGCCATATTCATGTAAAATGCAACAGTACATGTGTGCGCAGTGTAGTGATGAAGAGTAACCGAGAATTTGAAAATCGAGCTGCCATCATCGTTGCTCTGCGCGCCGGAAGGAGCCCCAAAGAGACAGTGGATTTTCTTAAGTTGCCCAAAACCACTATTTATCGTGTCAAGAAGCAGTTTGATGAGGCCGACAGTAACAAAGAGGGGATAGCTACAAGGAAAAAGCACTCGCGTCGATCGGACAGGGTAAGAGGCGAAGAATTTGTCAAAAATGTCAAGGAGAAGATTGATGGAAACCCTGGGAAGAGCATGAGGGCCATAGCCAAGGAAATGGACGTTGGCTCTATGACAATTGTCAGAACTATCCATGAGGACCTTGGTCTCAAGTCTTATGCCCTTCGGAAAGGTCAGTTGCTGACTGAGAATATGAAGAATAACAGAAAAGGAAAGGCTGCTGCCCTCCTCAACAACCTGAAACACGACTCTTTTGGCATGCTAGGGTTCTTCTCTGACGAAAAGAACTTTGACGTGGACCAAAAGGTAAATCCCAGGAATGATCGCTGGATCTGTAAAGACCCCTCAGAGATACCTGTCGTGATGCACACGAAATTTCCTGCCTCCGTAATGGTCCTTGGCGTTATCAGCAGTGAAGGTGATGTCATGCCTCCCCATTTCTTTGAGAAGGGCCCTAAGGATGAACGCTGACACCTACATCAATGTTCTGGAGACCGTTGTGAAGCCTTGGATGGACATGGTGGCCGCAGGAAGGAAGTATGTCTTCCAACAGGACTCAGCTCCAGCCCATAAGGCAAAAAAGACACAATCGTGGCTGACACTCAACGCCCCTAGTCACTGGGGTCCTGATATTTGGCCCCCTAATTCTCCAGATTGCAATCCCCTCGACTACTATGTATGGGGCATTGTTGAGAGAGATGTCAACAAAGCTCCTCATACCACCATCCAGTCTGTCAAGAAAGCAGTTCACACGGTGATGACCCAAATGGACAAGGTCATCGTCGCCAAGGCCTGTGCTTCATTCCGCACTCGCCTCGAGACTGTTGTAGCTAATAATGGAAACTACATTGAATAAATAAAAACTATATCCTTTTATCTACTACTGTGTCAAATTTCATTCGGATATTTTAATTTTTACTTGCAAAAAATTTCAGTTAAAATACCATTGTTGAAATTACCAATTTACCTGGTACACCCTGTATATATTAAAATTGTTCTGAAAATAGAGTAATCCATACTTAAATCATTAGATAGTAAAAAGGCATAAATTGGATTGAATAAAAGATTTATTTGCCAAAATTTAATGCCAATATTATTAAATGATTTCAACTGTGATATTATAACGCTATGCGGCGCTGAGTTTGTGTATACAAAAATGTAATGCCTCGATAAAGGTTGGCGTTCAGCTAGCCTAAATATTGGCAAATAAATCCTTTATTCAATCCAATATATGCCTTTTTACTATCTAATATATTAAAATGTGAAGCCAACATTGCCGAAAGTGGGAACGCCTGAAGACAAAAGAAATCCACACGGATAGAAATATGGTTACCTCAGTTTAGGGATGGTACCCGGGAAGGTGAGATGGACAGTCGGGTAGCATGGCGACCTAACTACACCTGACTCTTGACTATTCTGCTCCGCTGCTACTGTGCTGTCTTCTACTCTTCTCTCTTCTGATCTCAGAAAAAACAGCTTATATGTTGATGGTGACGTCAGAGAGGGTGGACTTTATTGTCCAATCATGGACTGGCATGACCGATATGTTTACATCCTCTCAGAGTTGCTTGGACAATGTCAACGACCTGTTGTACGACCTTTCTGGGTACCGCCCTTCTTTTCCAGTGGTAAATTTAATTTGTCTCCATTTTTAAGCTACATCATGTTGTGATTCTATGTACACAATATTATATATGCAGCGTATAAAACACAACATATATATAATAAACGAAGGACAATTGTAAGAAGTTTATTTTATTGGGGGAAAATGGGAGATCTCTCAAGCCTTTGTCTTTCATGGCCTTGTGAGAAACTAACGCTAGAAATCTCGTCGTTTTATGCAATAAAATAAACGTCTTTCAACTGTCATTCGTTTATTATATATTGATATGTATTATGTATATATATGGAAAAAATTACGGGAAGAAATTGATCCATAGAAGCATAGGGCGCCTCTCCCGTCAAAATAAACGTCAAAACCTGACGCCATCTATTGACCGTCGCCGCAACTAGCGGCCTCGGGCCGGTGACAAAGCCACAACACCAGCTTTGGTAAACTGAGAAGCGTCCACCTAGAAAACATCTCTTTGGTATATTGTGAAGATTACATTAGATCCCGTGTGGATCTCATGGAATAAAGTCCGCCCTAGACTGACGAGGGCCATTAGCTCGAAGCCATGGTCTCTAGGTGGACGCTTCTCAGTTTGCCAAAGCTGGTGTTGTGGCTTTGTCACTGACCCGAGGCCACTAGTTGCGGCGACGGTCAATAGATGGCGTCAGGTTTTGACGTTTATTTTGACGGGAGAGGCGCCCTATGCTTATTTATTTAATTTTTAATGCGCTACCAATTATAAGGTCATAAAAGTATTGCAATCTATATAGTTCACCTATCCCGCGATGAACGGGTTAGGTGTGGAAGTTATCACAGTTCCAAACCTGGAATTAATAATTTACTTGCGATATTCTGAGGTTGAAAAACAGCAATAATATATTTAAAAGGATACTAATTAATTGAACAAGTACTTAATTATATAGATAGACCGCATACATCTTTCACACCTACCTTAGCACTTAGCTTTATTAAGGTCAAACTTTAATAAGGGCTGGCTGTCATTCCAGATTGGTTCGTTGAACTGGTCATTCGTTTAGCACCTTCCTGCTTTAAAGATTAGCAGATTACATTGCCCTGTTATATTTTGAAGGGCTCTCACTAGACAACTCCTGTGCTTGCACCCCACTACAATGGAGACCTGACCTCTGTGTGTGTGTGTGCAGGTTCTAGGGACGCCCTCTGAGGAAACCTGGGAAGGAATTAGTCAATTTCCGAACTATCGGATAGGTAGGTTTAACTACCAGGAATTACATTTATAATTTCAATTGCCATTTATCGATACAATCTGTGACAATTAAATTTATATACTCGCAATGTGTTCCTTTTTGATAATATCATCAAATATTATCTATACAGACCTTACTACAATGATAAAAGTTATTGAATGAGAGGAGACTTTATTTGGAATTAAAATATAAAAATGAATTCTGTAGATATAAAATAAAAAGATTTAAAAGCGCGAATGTTTCTTTTATACATAAAACGAACTTCTACTGTCCTTACTGCGATGAAAAAATATATTGGGGGGGCTTGGCTCATCAGTGGTGAACCCTCCCAGCGGTTTCGCCAATTTAATCCACCAGACCGCTTCTCAGAGCTCTAATACTGTATTGGATCATTCTGCTTTTATATGCTACACTGAAGGATGGAATCTTAGAAATGGTTTTCAAGTAAACTATGGACATAAGCTTATAGGACAGTAGAATTACATTCAAATATTTGCTTCGAGCAATGCTCTTCAGCAAACTATAAAGACAAGGCCATTAGGAATAGATTAACACAAAGCAATAACGCGTCATCTATACATTTTAAATAAAAGGATTTAGAAGCGCGAATGTTTCTTTTATACATAAAACGAACTTCTACTGTCCTTACTGCGATGAAAAAATATATTGGGAGGGATTGGTTCACCAGTGGTGAACCCTCCCGCCGGTTTCGCCAATTTAATCCACCATACCGCATTTTAGAGATCTAATATTGTATTGAAATATTCTGCTTATTAATACGACACTGTAGGGTGGAATATTGGTTATGATATATTAAGTGCAAACTATAAGTTTAGAGGACAGTGGAATTACATATAGATATTTGCATCGAGCTATGTTCTTCCGAAAATAATTTGCACAAGGACAGTTAGGCGTAAATTAAACACAAGGCAATAAAACGCGCCATCTATATATGATAAATAAAACCATTAAGCCCGCGGAAGATTTCAAATTATTCAATTCTTGCTGGCAGCACTGAGCCCATCTCTCTGTCACTTTCTGGCTAACTTCAGCGCACGTCGACTCGAGTTGATCAGCGTGGGCTTTCGTTGTACCAACTCTATCAAACTGTTTTAAAAAAATGAAAATCGACGCAATTATCCCTAGCCGGGATATCGCGTTTGTGTGTTGAAATAAATAAACTCTATCAAACAATAATTATTACTTCAAATGATGAAATCTTAAAATTCACAAATTTCTATAAATAATTATCTTTTATTTTCCATATAACGGGCTTGCTTTCAACCAAAATACTCTTCGACGCGGTCTTCTAACCACAAATGTGGTAGAGTATCGTGTTTGTAACTTCAAGGCACTTTGAAGATTTTTTTTTTGCTTGAAATTTCTCGCCAGTTATATGGGAAAATAAAATTTATTTATTGCTAGCGATTTGTGAATTTCTAACTTCATAAACTATATATTTCTACAAGTTCTTCTGCACAATAAGTAAAATGTTAATCTGCCATATAAATGTAATGGGACCATCTGTCATTTAGCAAACAAACTATTTATTTCTCGCTTAGAATCCATCATTCAGACATGATCCTAAC
The DNA here is from genome assembly GCA_030710605.1 of Cordylochernes scorpioides. Taxonomy (NCBI): domain Eukaryota; kingdom Metazoa; phylum Arthropoda; class Arachnida; order Pseudoscorpiones; family Chernetidae; genus Cordylochernes; species Cordylochernes scorpioides. The sequence goes on along the minus strand of CP092863.1, from coordinate 29,427,704 downwards.
TTGTTAAAACCGTAGCCGTGGTCGGCAGGATAGTGTCACCGTCTTCAGCCCGTAGTGACCAGTGGTGGGGCAGTTCAAGTGATTTGTTCATCACAAAATGTTGCGATCGTTTTCATGTACGTCCTTTTTTTCTTATATTTTAAAGGATTCTAAAAGAGAGCAATGGTATCTGTCCAAAGAACTCCCACAGTATTTACAAAGACAGTCCGTTCTCATTTCGCGGAACTCTCCCAGTTTGCATAAACAATTTTGCAATCCATCATATGTAAAAGTAATAATACTGTAGTGTTCTCTCATTGATTGACTTAATTTTTGGGAAGGGGGGAGGGCAAAATAATATAAACATAAAAAAGAGATTTTTATTAATTTAAAATATGGTTTTATTCAATTCGTGCACCATCAGTTTAAAGTTTGTACGTAACCTGGTGTAGACAACGTCGCTGTGCCGCAGGGAAGTGGAGCCACCACAAGCCCCACAGTCTGGCCAAGGTGTTCTCACGGCTGTCCGAGTCCCCGCACCTCGAGCAGCTAGCCTCCGGTCTGCTCCAGGTACACTACTTTATGTTCTTCCCGGAATAATATATTGTCGCGTAGGGGGAAATGTGGTAAGATAAATATAAGGATCACAAAACAAATAATTTCTATTATTGATAATAAAAAAATAATAATTGAATCTTATTTAGAGAGAGATTACCCGGGTTCCTGAAGCGCAGAACGCCAACTTCTGACATTATTTACATTAATTAATTTATTTATTCGGATAACCCAGGTTCCTGGAGCGTACAGAAGTCGCCAACTACCCTGTATGTTTTTCTAACAAATACTCGTAAGTCTTACAATGCCAGTGGAAGTCCAATTCATGAGGTGACGCCATGTTGATTCATTTCTAGGGATGCTTGACTTAGGTTGGTGATCCCTAATAGAGTGTCCGTCAGGAATCTTTGGTATTGGAAGGTTGGGCAGAGAGAGAGGTGAGGAGGAGGTGGGGTCCACGGTCCTTGGAAAGGGGGCAAGTTGGGTCTTCTTTCAATACCTTTGCATGATCTTCCTAAATGGTCATTTAGAATTTTTGTTTAGGTAAATCCATGTTTTATGTTTTGAAGCGATGAAATCAGTAGTTTGGGGTAGCCACAAATCTTCGTAGATTTCTTGAAGAGTTGTCTTGAATGTATAGATCTGTCTACATCTTTACCGCGCGCGACACTCTTTGTGAGGGTAGTAAAAGATAGTGGCAGGCTAAAATGTGCTGCGACTTTGCCTCCTGATCCGCCACTTTATTTCCTGTGTGTAACAGCTTATTTATTTAGTTAACCCAAGTTCCTGGAGGGTATATAGCTTATTTATCTAAAATAAAAGAAAGGCAAGCAGTGAAATTTGCTGAGTAACACAATTTTAAAATGAATAATCTGTGGATAAAATAATAAATTTTCTGGTAGACTATATGCTCTTAGGATAATTCTGCTTTTAGTTATTCGGGTAGTTGGCGTTCTGCGCTCCAGGAACATGGTAATATCTACCTCTCTCTGCTTTATATATATTTTAAATGTAGCATATAAATATATTATAATATAGTTAGTCTGGATAGATATATGCAAATGTAGATATAAGGTTCACGATCTATAAGAAAAGGTATATTAGTAGCTCTCTCCTAAAAAGTAGACTGACAGTATAATTGTTTTAATATATTACACACTTTATTTTTCTCTTTTTAAATAAAAAAAATGGAGCTTTTTTGACGTTCTTTGAAGTACTTTTTATATTACATTATAGAGAAAAAAGAACCTTACACTATACAAACAAAGGCATTGCCAGGGTCTTCGCCTTCAGATCAATGAGATAAAAACAAGATTTCTTTGAAAATGTCTTTCAATACTTTTTCTGAAATTTTATTTTACAAGGTGTGAGAAGACAGAGACAAGAGATCTGATCTCTTTAGTTTTTTAAATTACATATATACTGGGGTGGATTAAAACTCTCGAAGCTGATCAATTCAAGGTATAGAGATTTTATTCTATATTTTGATATTCCCTCTCGAGAAAAACTAAATAATATTAATTATATATTTCTATACGTTTTCTGAAGTTTAATTTTATAATGTTTGAAAGATTGAAAAATCATTCTTTAAGATCCGGTCTCTGAGTTTATACAGTAGTTTAAAAGTATATATTGATGGAATAAATTTCTCAGAAATACACAGGGTCTGTCATCCACCGTTAGACATCTTAACTTGAGAGCCTTCTGTGCGGCAGTTCCAGCCTGAGCGGCGGATCTCTGCCACGGACGCCCTCCACCACAAGTACTTCGCCGACCTGCCCTCCAAACTCTACCAGCTGCCTGACGGTGAGCTTACTTACCACGTGAATAGTGCACCACGAGGGCTAACAGCCCGAAACGCGTACGTGGTTATTGGGGGCTAATTCTGGAATAATTTTTAAAAATCAACGATTAGTTTATATTTAGTACGAAAGATGGCGCAACCCATCAACAACTTTCAGTTGCACAATCAGGAGATGTCTTAATTTATCCACCTGATCCCAGTATAATTTTATTTTTATACTGTTTTTGACAAAGTTTGCTAATTTTTGTGACTAAGTTTTGATATAATTTAGGCTTATATATCTCGGTACATTCTGGTGCGGTAAGTGTATCCAAGCGTCGATATTTATAACAATTGGCTTCAATACTTTTATTTACAATCTGATAAATTGTATCATTATACTTTATAAATGTATATATGACTAGACAAATTACTTCGCCTATTTTTTTATTTTATTTTTTTGCTTTTCTCTAGTACATGTGGTACAGACCATGATGGGTAGAAGTTGGAGACTGCTTTTACTGTAAGCGCACCACATGTCTACACATGTAAAAAGCAGTTCGACTTTGCACTTTAAAATGTGCCAGAGCCCCGTTTGGTTACTTGCACTCGCTGGTGGGGTTGGGCTTTTGCAAGAATCGGGGGCCATTGGAGCATTTTTTTTTTTTTTACAGAAAAAAGTGTCCAATGCGGGAATCGAACCCGGGTCGTAGTGGTCGAAAACCAAACGGTTTAACCAGCCTTCCACCGACCCCCCAAGGCTTCGCCTGTAATTTTGCCGAGTGAATGTTCAATTATAACTTTAAAATTTTATCTTATTATCATACTTACAATTTTAAGCATCGTGGTATCAATTGTAGTCGTTGTGATTTTCGATAAGACACTAAATAACTTCCCCATGTGTGTGTTAGAAGAGATGATAGTTGACCTAGAAACTGTACCCACAATGACACCTGTGTAAATATCAAGTCCAACACTATTAGTCGTTTCAATGGATTTTTTGAGACAGACAAAGAGAAATTTCGATATAGAACATAAATAATGAGTATCTCTATTTTTATTAAGTTCGCGCGCGCATGATTTTGAAGCCATCTTTTTAACTTCTTGCAAGAAATTTTAAGATCAAAAATTGATCAGAGATTTCCTTCCTCACTCCTTTTTTACTACACCTTTAATTCACGAATAAATAATTTTGCCATTTTGAAGGTGAATCTGTGCCATTTTACAGGTCTTTTGATATCAATTTCAAGAATTGTATTCGAATCTCAAAAATTATCTTCTTTTAAATGAGAAGCTCACACAGTAAGCCACGTTATGTTGAATAATAGAGAAATTATTGAAAATTGTTAGTCTTTTTTTTTTTTTTTTCTGAAATATCGATTTTTCCTCAAATGATCTGGAGATAAGAGTGGAAGAGAGCATTAACAACCTTCGCTCAAATGACTAAATCGATGTTTGCAGTTTTTCACTCTCAAGAGATAATATTTTAAGATATTGTTTTAAAAAGTATTTCTGCTATCTCGCGCAACAGATAGATATATATTAGGTACGGGAATTAATTTTAAAAGAATTGTTGGTTAAAAAAAATACGACTTTATTGACGAAAATGGTTACAAATGGTTTATTCAAAATATTGTCGATCGCTAGCCATTACGTTTTTCCATATTTCAGGTACTAGGTGGATTCCATATCGAAAAGACGACTTATCTTCGAGACTATCCACGAAGTGGCCCAATTTCTGGTATCTATTATATAAGAATGGAAGAGCTACTTAGACAGGCCGTAAGTGTCATTAATCAGAAATGGTGACAATCAGAAGGAGCAATATCCGGTGAATACGATAAGACATCGCAGTTAACTGCTTTTAACATGTCCTTGATCACTTTCAAAAATCATAATTTAAAGATTATTTTTTAATAAATGAAGCGTTTTATTTTGGATCTATGCGAAACACTTCTAAAAACTAATCATGTATATATTTCTATTTATATAAATAACCCATCTTTTTGTCAGGAAATTGTTATCGGTCAATATTTTATGATTCTTCAATGACTTTTTACGTTAGGGTCGTGGCCTATATCCGAGTAAGGCACTTCCTAATCTTCAATTTTTCTTCAGCTGGCCTGGATTGTCTTCCGCGATAAGATTACATTTGCATAGCGTTGACGCCAGTACTCACATGTTGAAGTCGATGGGGTAAAATCGCCATAAGTTCGCGACAACATTCGTTGACTTTCAGCAGTACATTCCTAAAATGGAAAATAAAAAAAACAATGGTTGCCTGTAAAGTCGGTTTTACGGGCGAAGATTTTACGTGACAACGGTAGAATATTTATTGATATGAATATATTTAAATTGCACAATAGGAACAAGGAATTGAATGAAAATAAGAATTGCACAAATTTTAACTATAGAAATATATTTTGTTTACTAAAACATTGTACATGTAAACTTAAACTTAACTAATTCCTATTTGAGTGATTTTGTTGAGGATAGGACGATGATAGGAGAAATATGAAATGAAAGGAAGTGTTTCTGCTGTAATGTGTCTTGCGAAAGTCAAGTCGATAGTTGTTCCTTTTAACGTAGTTGACTTAGAAACGTTTGATACGCAATCAAGATTATACGTATTTTTCATGAAATTAAGAAACCAGTTGTCAGGCTTTACGTTTTTGTTAAAATCACCACACAGAAGAATCGGTATACTAGAATCAACTTGCACGAACGGTGGCACGTACTGGCTGTTGTGAATGTACGGACCGAGTCCTTGCCATAGTAACATTCCAATATCCTGCATACTAGCTCCTGGATGAATATATACAGCACCGAGTATAAACTTGAAGCTAGTATTAGCGGCGAAGCAAGTAACTTCAGTCATGCACATGTCACCCTTGGTTTTAATGACACGAGTTACGTCTGTAATCGCAACTTGGAACACTTCCGCCGTAGATGTCGATGATAATTTACGATAGATCGCCACTCCACCAGCCGCGTTGGTATTTGAAATTCAAAACACTTATTCAGATCGAAGGTTCAAATTTTTGCTAAATAAATTTGAAATTAAATTAAATTTGTAATTGTAAATGATGAAGTTGAAAATTAAAACATTTACTTAAATTAGATGTTAAAATTCTTGCTCAACACAGTTTAAATAAAGTTTTCTTATATCTGCCACTTTTTCTTAATATTTGTAATTTTAAAGAATCAATTCGAAAATCAAAACATTTATTCAGATCGAAGGTTCAAATTTTTGCTAAATAAATTTGAAACTATTTAAAATTTGTAAAATAATAATTAATTAATTAATTAATTTTAAACTAATAATTTACTTAACACTATCAACATTTATCAATAGTATGACATACCCTATAAACTCAGTTTCTCAACTTTTGTGTCAATCTAACAATTAATCAATCAATCATAGTTTACGATAATGAAATATCAGTGTACAATTATTTACCTTTATTGTTGTAGTTGTTGTAAATGACGAATCTAAGCACTCCACATTTTCACTACAGACACAGCTGACGATACTTTAACCACACGTGTGAACTTGTATTATGACGCTTTCTTGTTTTTCCAACGCCAAGAACGTTCGAGAAAGACAAAGACAGAGACAAGCATGCGCCGATTCAATGCGCCTAATTCTCTAGCGCTGCGCGCGCAGCTGCGCGCACAGCACTCTCGTTCGGTGACTCATCGTAACGTTACCGGGCGTTACACTTTTTCATAAGTGACTCCCAGCCGCAACCTAATTTAAGACGTTGTCACGTCAAAAGTGAAGCTTTCCGCAAATTAGGGTTTTTTTCATATATTTCGACAAAAATGGTGTTTATACTTTGGTAAAATACCATATATGTACTCAAAATAAAATATCATGATAGTGGTTTGTAATGAAGATAGCCTAATTACTAGTAACGCCCTTTATTGATAATCATATAAAATTACTGCGTACACCCAAATGTGGGGTGTAGCCGACGCAAGGGTGATGGCACCGGAGTGCTGAGAAAGAGCCGGGGTAGATGAAGGAGAGGGAAGTCCAAGGTCTGGGAAATGTTTGGCGTTGAGACTACGTCAGATCATTCCTGCCCTAATCAACTATTTTCGAAGCGATTTTAAAGTTGTCCGCCGAAAGAGACTGGTCATTGTACCCTGTGTCAGACAATCCTGTGCCATGTCAATGACCTGCTGCTAGATGGATTTGATATTTCATCAGCTAATGCGGATTGGCTAGGCTTATATTGATTAGATTCGTCTGGATACTTTCTCTTCCTATTATACATTTTTGCACGGACTTTTAAAAAGGTATTCATAAAGTACAGTTGGTAATAAAAGGGGAGTATATAAGATTTCTCCTTATCATCAGTACTTAATCCTCTGACGAATTAAGTAATTATACTGTCTCGTCCTGTTTAGTTTGTTGAATTCTGAGTGGTTGCGGAAATATGCAATAAAGTTGGCTTCATGTTAGTAGCATTACAAAATTTTTAAATCTTCGGGACTCTGTAACATTATATTGTTTTTTTATTATTATTAAAAAGGCATATATTGGATCAAAATATCATTTATTTTACCAATATTTCAATAATATTTTGATCCAATATATGCCTTTTTAATTAAATATTTATCTATGGATTGCTCTATTTTCAAAATTATAATGTGTGTGTCAGATATATTCTTCAAATAATATAATGTATATATATACATGTATAAATGTAATATCTCCAAAGTTATTACACTGCAATATTTGATGTATTACACTGTTGTAGAATCCTGTCGACTTAACCGTTCTGTGACAATATCGTTGCGGAATTTCTTGTTGTTCGAATTGAATGGTGAGGATTGGTTGAAACGCAGTCGTTGAGTGGCAAGTGAAGCATACAGTTAGGAATAATCAGGACACGTGATGGGGTTTGAAAATAAAAGGCAACTGGGTTGGAGGAAAGAAAGCTTGAGAAGAGCGGAGCGATTTTGATTGTTAATTATCTGATCACATGGTGGTGATTGTACTTAGCTACGGGATGAGCAGAGGGAGAGAAGTCCAGAGCCGATGTCACCTTGTTGGAAGCCAAATCACTACTGATCCGAACTCGGTGGAAGCCAAGTCACTACTACTGACAATTCTTGCCTTTCGATTTAACACCACGAGTTGTCTTCCTTCCCATTGGTCGAAGGATGGAACGTGCCCGTTTTTCTATTGGTTGACCTACTTAGTTCTTGCTTCCTAATTGGACCGGCGGCTTCCTTTGGTGGAAGATACGCTCGGCCTGGTCAGGAAGTATCGGGTGTTAGTTCGACTCTATTTACTTCCGCGTTATCAAATACGTCCGGTCCTGTCCGGAAATATTGGGCGTCTCTATACTAATATAACTTCTGCGGATACTAGATACGTCCGGGCTTGCCAGGAAGTATTGACTGTACAAGTTATTTATACTTGTGCCCGCTTTTAGCCTGCTTCCTATGTCTTGTTGCCACTTTCTTTCCTCCAGTTACCTTATTCTTTATTAAATCTTTGAAAATCATACATTGTACATGCATAGTGGGTCGGGGGTGCATACAATTATATACAAATTATGACAGATGCGCCCCCTACATGTGAAGAATTCAAGAAGGGGTTAGCCTGAGAGAATTCTGTAAAGTGAAAAATAATTTTGTGGGAAAATTAGTTGTGGGTATTGAGAGTCTATATACAAGCATTGGTGGCGATATAAGAAGTAAAATAGAATGGTGTTGATGATATAGGTTGAGTATAATTAATAGAAATCAAAAAAAAAATTTAATTGTAAGAAATCAAAATGAATGCTATGGTACATAGTGGATTAAAAAGAAAAGAAAATGCGCCTAACTAATTTCTACTCGAAATTGGAAAAAAATCGAGGGAGTTCTATTAGGGCTTTTGAGAAATCAAAAATAATATAAAAATAAAAAGTTGGACGAAATCAAAGTAAAGGTTTGGTTGCATGGTGAGGAAAAAAAAATGTTTTGTTGCATGGTGAAAAAAGAAAAGTGCTTGTTGCATGGTAAAAAGAAATGCCTAATTATATTTTTGCTCGAAATTGGGAATGGAAATCGAGGGATTTTTATTAGATCTTTTGAGAAATCAAAAAATAAAAATAAAAATAAAAGTTGGAAGAAATCAAAGTGAATGCTTGGTTGCATGGTGGGAAAAAAAATGTTTTGTTGCATGGTGGAAAAAAAAAATAAGTGTTTTGTTGCATGGTGGAAAAAAAGAAATAGGAAAAAAAAAGAATGTTTTTGTAAATCAAAATAAAATATAATATCCAATTTTAAAAGAAAACCAATGAGTTCTCGTTGATTTGAAATTATGATAATATAAACTAATTGGTAAAAAAAATGATAATTAATGATTAAAAGTGATAATAAGTTGAATAAATTGATAAATTGATTATATATTTAAATTTTAATTGAGAGAAAATGATGAAAATGATTAATATGAACAATAAGGTGTATTGTTTTGAACCCTTTTGTATCTACATGCCCTGATCTAAATGTTTTAATTGCTCAATTATGCCCTATAAATTTTTTAATTGCTCAATTATGCCCTATAAATTTTTTGTCTTTGTGTGTGTTGTGAAAAATGTTAGAAGTCTGTAAAGTAATTGATTTGTTATAATAGGGATGGGAACTCATTTAGATGTGTGTCGTCTTGTGGGTGTGGAATTGGATTGTAAAAAATCGATATGTAGTTCGAATTGGGATCCAAGACTGGCGGTAGGGAGGAGTCTGTGGAGGGAAAAAGCGGCGACCTAATTTTACGTGTTGGCCAGAAGAGGGGTCCGAAGTAATTGGATCCGGAAATGAGGCGTGCGGGGGAGCGGGGTCTCAAAATTCTCACTTCCTTCCGCTTATTTGTTTTTTGGGTGCGACTCGGATCTTGTTACTGGAGTGTGATTTCTCCGACATTGGTTGGTCATCTTTCAGTTACTTCTATCTCTTCGGAGTTTATTTAGATTTTCTGCAAAAATGTTTCCTAAAATTATGAGAAGTTTTATAAATGCTTGTCCAAAATTAAAAACTGCCTCTTGTAGTTCGAAAATTTTATGAGCGGGCATGGTATAGATAAACAAATAATTAATGAATAAAATTGGGATATATTTGTATGGTAGAACTAACAAACAAAGGATAAAAATCAGGTGAAAGATAGGGTATTGCCCCATGTTCTTCCATATTTTTGTAAATGGGGACTCTGAAATATTTGTTCGAATCTTATATATTGTTGGTCGTTCAATTTCGCACTGTTTGATATCTTTAGGGAGTGGTGTGATATGATTGAACTGGTTGTCAGGTTTGCAGTTTTTAACATCGGGGAAGAGTGATGCAAATCGCCTTGTTGCAAAAATGGCAGGGTCTAAATGCCTGAAAGGTTCGCTGCTGGTGGGTTTGAACCTTAATGACTCTGTTGGGAATAATTCGGGTGTTAAATGTTTGAAAGGGAACGTGTAATTGGGGTTGTGCTTTATGTGATATGTGCTAACGGCGGGTGGTGATATATAACGGATTTTTTCTGTATACAGCTTAAGTTTGTTGACGTGGATTGTGTCAGTGTCTCTTTGAAGTGGTTGATTTGGTCGATCTATGCGGACCACATTTGGTGAAATAATTTCTAATATTGTGTGAGGTCCTGTGAAATATGGCGCAAGTTTCCCTGTATTTGGGTGGTGATATAATTTTACTAACACTAGATCACCTACTTCAAAATGTGGTTGTTTGTGTCGTTGATCATAAATGTTTTTGTCTTGTAAATGCTTGTTTTGTGTGCGTGTGTGTGCAAGTTTTCTAGCTTTGTCGATATCTGGGTAAGGTGTGCTATGGTCAGAGAGTTCGGGGGGTAGGATACCAAACATTAAGTAGATGGGTGGAAAACCTGTGGTAGAGTGTGGGGTTTTGTTATATATAATTGTAACTCTTTTGACCAACTTGGTCCATGCGATCTTAGGATTTTCTAGATGCAATAGCCTAAGTTTTCCCGTGAGGGTGGCGTTCAGGCGTTCACATAGACCGTTGGCCTGTGGATTGTTGCTGGTTGTGAGTAATGGGTGAATATTTCTATTAAGGAGGAAACTACGAAATTTTGGCGAAGTGAAAGCAGGGGCTCTATCCGTAAGAAGGCGTTTTGGAGAGCCATCCTGTAATACTCGCTTAAGTACCTGTTGGTAGGTGATGGTGCTGGTGGATTTAGATGGAAAAGTCCACGCGTAGTGCGAAAAATGATCGACTACCACATGGAGGTATATTTTGGTGTTGCCATATTTGGCAAATCCTGCTATGGTGTCAAGGGATAATAGGTCAAAGGGTTCTTTGGCTTCCGGAGGTTGACTTAATTCCCCGTAAGTGGGTCCCAATGGCCGTTTTGTTAACTGGCAGGTGGGGCAGGTCTTAACCTTTTGTTTAATATCTTTTGACATACCTTGCCAGTAATATTGTGTGGAGATGATTCGTGACATTTGTGAAATACCGGGGTGATTGTATTGTGTGTGTACTGTTTGTAAGAGTTGTTGTATGAGTGGTTTTGGAATTATAATCTTGGTTACACCTTTTCGGGAAACTGTATGTAATCCATTATGATCAATGGTTAAACTAGACTCTTTCGATGGAGGAGGTTGGTGTGTCTTGATAAGGGTGGTGTCCAAGAATCCACAAAACGGGTTACGGGATAAGAGATCTGCTTCATATTGTAGTTTTCCCTTTATGTAGCGGACCTCATATTCGTAACTCGATAGTCGTAAACTCCATCGAAACAGTCTGCCGGACGGGTTTTTGATGGTTTTCAACCACTGTAATGCGTGATGGTCAGAAAATATAGTGAATTTTCTGCCCATAAGATAGATGCGAAACTTCTCCACACTCTCAACGATTGCTAAACACTCAAGTTCAGAGATGGAGTAGTTTTTCTCGTGTGGGCGCAATGTTCGGCTGAAATATTGAACTGGATATACGTTCCCGTCAGGGTGAACTTGTTTGAGAATGCCTGCTATACCGAGGGTGGATGCATCGCAATACACTTGGCATGGCAGACCTTCTTTGTAAAGGTGTAAGATGGGGTGTTGTGTGAGGTTTCCTTTCAGGTCAATGAACGCTTTTTGACAAACTTCATTCCAGTTCCACACGACATCCTTTTTGAGGAGGTTATTGAGTGGTGTTCGCAAGCGAGCGTATTCCGGAATGAATTTGTTATAGACGTTCACAGCGCCTAAAAAGGATTGTAGTGTTTTTCGGTTGTGTGGCTGTTTGATGGCGTGGATAATGTCGGTGTTGCGTGTGAGTGGTGTAATTGTACCAGCTGTAATGGTGTAACCTAGAAAATCTATGGACTGCTTAAAAAATTCGCATTTCACGAAGTTGTAGCTTCTCCGCTTCGCAAAAGGCGAAAAATTGTCGCAGGTGGTTTTGATGCTCCTCCAATGTGTTGGAGTAGATGATGAAATCATCAAAGTAATGTGCCACACAGTCAAGTCCGTGTCTCTGTAGGACCTGACTTATGGCTCGTTCGTAAATTTGAGGGCTGGTTTTTAATCCGAAAGGTAATCGAGTGGGTTGGTATAACCCTTCGAGGGTGGTAAATGCTAACAGTGGTCGAGAATCGGGGTGTATCGGGACTTGCCAATACGCGGAGGATATGTCTGCCGTGGAGAAATATTTGGCCTGTGCGAGGCGGTCTAGGATATCCTCGATTCTCGGGAGGGGATGGACATCAGAGCTGATTAGCTCGTTCACCTTTCTGTAATAGATACAAAACCGTTTGGTCTTGTCGCGCTTAGTGACGAGGGTGACAGGGCTCGAGAAAGGTGAAAAAGATTGCTCTATGATGCCGTTCTCCAGCATTTGTTGGATTTGATGACGGATTTCTTGTTGGTCACATATCGGAACACGATATGGACGTATGGTAATTATTTTATCGGAATTCGTGGGTATTTTTACTGGTGGAATCCGTAAGCATGGTACGTTGAATTTGTTCTGGGTGAAAATGTGAGTGTATCTTTGTAGAAGTGTTGTGAACTGCGGTGTATAGTGAGTGTTAGATGTTGTGTTGTAGCATGCATGTGGCAAAGGATTTTGTTGTGTATTAGTGTGAGTGTCGATTTCGTTGTGTGGGTTGGTCATGTGGTAGTTGTGCGACGGTGTGTGATCACCTATGTGCTTGGTATGCGAGTTGTCCCGCTGTGTGGGTGCGTTTTGGGCATGTTTACAAGTTGAAGTCGTTGTGACTTGGTTATTTGAGGGCATGTAAAAAGGGCAATTGGCCTTAGTGAAAAAAGGGCATGTAGGTAAGGGGGTGTTTTTCAATGAATGCACGCAATGGTTGTCATAGGCGGAAGATTTGGTTGTATGGTGAGGTCTTTGTGACATCGCCTGACACTGCCAGTACGTGCATACATTTGGTACCTTGTTAAAATGGTAGGATGGGGTAGACAATGGGGCGCCCAGCTGGAATATAGTGCATTTATTAAAATCTATGGTTAATCTGAATTTATGGAGGCTATTGATACTAAGAATTCCAAATGGTAACGGTGCATTCACTACATGGAAATTCTCTCTTCGGGATATTTGCCCTATTGTCAGTGGGATAGACAGTTTACCCATGGTTTTTGCAAAACCGTTTAGGGTTTGGAGGTTCAGTGAATGTCCCTCAAGGGTTAAATTAGGCAGATGGGTTTTTAACATATGATAAAGATTATATGGCACTATATTCAGGCTGGCGCCTGTATCAATTAAAAAGGGGCATGGTATATTAGGGGCTAGAAAAAGTTTGATAGTCAGTTGGTTTAGGGATCCTACCTCAGTCTCGAAAGGGCTGCTCGGTTGGGGTGTCTCTGGCTTGACTTGGTTGTTGTGGAATCGGGACTGGTGATTTTGGGACCGTTTGCACTGTCCGAACCTTTTCGTGGGTCGTCGGGACTGGTCGATGTCGGCATTCGCTGTGCCAGTGCCTCGCGCCGCAGAACTTGCAGTTGGACGGCGGAAGAGGTGCATTCCATGCACCTGGGCGTCGGGGTGTGTTGTGATACGGACCCGACATTGTGGGTGGTTGATCTTCTCTGGGTCGCGTTGTCGGTACACTGGGTCCGTGGATCCGCTGTACCAGTCGGAACCACTCTCCTAGGTTCTCGGGAGGCACTACGCGGACTAGGCGCTGGTCGTTGAATGGCAGTCCTTCTGTCAGCGTCTTGAGAATCACCTCCTGTGGAAGTCCTAGTTGCAATCCCATGGCGGTTTTCTCCCGGTAGTAGGTCTCTAGGTTGGCTTGCCCAGTAAGCTTCATGGCGAAATATTTCGCAAAGGATGCTTCGCTTGACTCAGGATAGAGATCTAGGAGGATTTGCCTCACCTGGAAATAGCTCCGGTCGGCCAGCCGAAGTTTCCTGAAGAGCTCCAGGGGTTGTCGCACCAGGTAGTTTGGTAGGCGGAGTAATTTTTCTTGTTCTCCCATGGATGCGTCTTCCATTTTTCGGTCGAACGCTTGGAAAAACTGTGTCGCGCTATATGTTCCATCGAAAAGCGCGATTGTCGCCTCAGCTCCATCAGAAATCTTTACTCGGGTCAGGAGCGCCGATAGCAGGGTGACGGCGTCCGCTAGGGGCGCAGTTGTCTCGCCCGTCTCTCTTACTTCTTGCCTTCTTTCCGTTGTTTCCGTCGGGCCGTCCGACTTTACGCCTATGGGATCCTGATTAAGCTCCATAATATCTTTATCCTGTCGACTTTATGTAATATATCCAAAAGTTATTACACTGCAATATTTGATGTATTACACTGTTGTAGAATCCTGTCGACTTAACCGTTCTGTGACAATATCGTTGCGGAATTTCTTGTTGTTCGAATTGAATGGTGAGGATTGGTTGAAACGCAGTCGTTGAGTGGCAAGTGAAGCATACAGTTAGGAATAATCAGGACACGTGATGGGGTTTGAAAATAAAAGGCAACTGGGTTGGAGGAAAGAAAGCTTGAGAAGAGCGGAGCGATTTTGATTGTTAATTATCTGATCACATGGTGGTGATTGTACTTAGCTAAGGGATGAGCAGAGGGAGAGAGGTCCAGAGCCGATGTCACCTTGTTGGAAGCCAAATCACTACTGATCCGAACTCGGTGGAAGCCAAGTCACTACTACTGACAATTCTTGCCTTTCGATTTAACACCACGAGTTGTCTTCCTTCCCATTGGTCGAAGGATGGAACGTGCCCGTTTTTCTATTGGTTGACCTACTTAGTTCTTGCTTCCTAATTGGACCGGCGGCTTCCTTTGGTGGAAGATACGCTCGGCCTGGTCAGGAAGTATCGGGTGTTAGTTCGACTCTATTTACTTCCGCGTTATCAAATACGTCCGGTCCTGTCCGGAAATATTGGGCGTCTCTATACTAATATAACTTCTGCGGATACTAGATACGTCCGGGCTTGCCAGGAAGTATTGACTGTACAAGTTATTTATACTTGTGCCCGCTTTTAGCCTGCTTCCTATGTCTTGTTGCCACTTTCTTTCCTCCAGTTACCTTATTCTTTATTAAATCTTTGAAAATCATACATTGTACATGCATAGTGGGTCGGGGGTGCATACAATTATATACAAATTATGACATAAATATATTCATAAATCAGGAGGTAACATGCAATTCACACACACATGGTGTACATATATATTTTACTTTCTGTCCTAAAGTCATTCTGGTGTGACCAGAGGTGTCCATCTTCACCCTGCCCAGCTGCAAGCTCCTGCCCGAGCCCAACACCCGGCCCAGTTGCGGCCGACTACGACACTGAGGTAGATATACTTTACATAGCTCTTGTAGTGATGAAGATAAGTGTGTGAATTGGCAAATATCTTATCAGATATTAGAAGATACTTTATATATTAGATCATCATATCAAGTATACATATCTTTATTCTAGAATCCTGGAGTAAATCATTGGTCTTCGACGATGTATTTCTACTTTGGGCATCGACTTCTTGTTTTCCAAGTCAGAGAGATCGCCAATTGTTGAAAGCAATAATGATATTTTATAAAGCAAAAATATTTTTTAATTTTGTATTTCCAACGCTGGAAGCCTTTTTAGAGCATTATTTACTATTAGATTTATAAACGTTTCGCAATGATTGCCAGCAAATTGCCACCTCAGATAGAAAGGCGAGAAAGAAAGATTGTTTTCTTTATTGTCCCACACAAAACAGTAGTTATTATAAAGATGTGAATTTCTACCCAGTCTCAACCCGGTGTGTGTGTGCGCAGAGTTCTGCCATATCATCACTGTAAATATCACATTTCTTCTACTCTAGATTCACTTTGACACAATAAACTGGTTGTTATACTCTCTGCATTCCTTTCCCACCACAGACTTCATATGGATCAACAGCCTCCCATAGGAGATCGTCTGAAGATATCAATAATTCTGGACTCTTCTGGAGGAGGTCTCTCACTGGAGGTTGAGTCATGTCAGGTTTATTTTAAGAAGGTGGGCACCCAGGGAGATAGCTCATATGATCAAGATTATATAATTTCAAAACCAATACTATACTACAGTAGAATTACCTCTCTGTAAAAGACAACACCTAGTTGGAGAGCTAAAGTGTCCTTTAGAGAGAGGTGCCTATTTACCAGTAGTATCTAATTGGTAAAAATGGTCATTTTTGCGATTGAAACTATCCTTTGTATAGATAGATATCTACATTATAAGACACCCGTGGTGTTTAAAATCATTTATTTTTAGGGAAAATAGTGATTGCTTTGCAGTATTCTATTCATTTTGCTTGAAGTACCTTTAAGAATTCCAAAATCCTGAAAAGACTCAACCTGCCTTCAATGTTCAGAACCACAGAAAGTTGAACACCTTCTATTTATCTTTCCAGCTTTCCTGAAACATTGGATTCAAACAGCTATCCTGCTTGGACTGACCCACCTCAACCCTACATCTATGACCAGCCTCCCAGAGTCGACCTCACCATGAAACTTACTGGTCAACTGGTTCAGCTCAGCAATCCACTCAGGACGATATTAAAATGGCCTATCACTAGTCTATACCAGTGAGCTGGATAGCCCGGGTAGTTGGTATTTTGCGCTCTAGGAACCTGGGTTATATTATCTCTCTAATCCAAAATTTGATGGTCCAAATTTTTCCATTTTGGTCAGAAGTAATAGCCCAAAATACAATTTTGGGGCGAATTAAATAGTTAATATTAAAAACATTGAATGTGATAATGAACGCATCTAGACCTATAGCCAGTCATAACTGGCCTGCAGAATAACCCAAACGTGTCTCTATACTTACTGTTAATACGGACTACTTCAAAATATGATGTCTTACCTTTCTGCTAGATCCAACGTCCATTCTTGGCTAGTGCAACAACTGCACCGTTGTTGAACGTATTCAAGAAATGAGTCCTGGTTCCAAACTCTGCCAAGGGTTGGTTGTAGAAGCCTGCATTGACGGCCACGTAACAATGATGTTCTTTTTTAGATATCAAAATTGTCCATTTTATAACATTCAACTTGTGTCAATATTGAATACATCTGTTTTTAGGATGTTGATTATATCTTATTCTGCGAATTTTTCTCCATTTTAATTAGTTCTATGGTGGTTTACTTATCCCAAGTACACGTGATTCAGGCCATGGTGAGTAGTTAGCACAATTCTTTACACTAAGTACACCACATCTCTACAGATATAGAAAGCAGCTCGACTTTGTACTTATAAGATGTCATTGTGTGTGTACGTGTGCGCGTGTGTGTGTTTGGAAGAAAAATAAATAATAACAAATATTTTACTATTTTATCATTTATATATATGTATCACATGTTAAGTGACCAGATCAAACATTTTTACATATATTCTTTAAAATAGAGAAAATGCTTAATAGGTTTTTTTATAACTCGGTTCTGGTTTGTAATGGGTAATCTCTAGCTTATAGTGGGCAGGCTCGTGCTTGTAATGGGCGGGCTCCTGCTTGTAGTGGGAGGGCTCATTCTTGTAATGGGCGGGCTCTTGCTTGTAGGGGGCGGGCTCATTCTGGTAGTGGGCGGGCTCCTGCTTGTAGTGGGCGGGCTCATTCTGGTAGTGGGCGGGCTTCTGCTTGTAGTGGGCGGGCTCCTGCTTGTAGTGGGCGGGCTCATTCTTGTAATGGGCGGGCTCATTCTTGTAATGGGCGGGCTCTTGCTTGTAGTGGGCGGGCTCCTGCTTGTAGTGGGCGGGCTCATTCTTGTAATGGGCGGGCTCATTCTTGTAATGGGCGGGCTCTTGCTTGTAGTGGGCGGGCTCATTCTTGTAGTGGGCGGGCTCTTGCCTGTAGTAGGCGGGCTCATTCTTGTAGTGGGCGGGCTCTTGCTTGTGGTAGGCGGGCTCATTCTTGTAGTGGGCGGGCTCTTGCTTGTAATAGGCGGACTCTGGCTTGTAGTGGGCAGGCTCGTGCTTGTAGTGTGCGGGCTCTTGCTTGTAGTGAGCGATCTTTAGATTGTAGTGGAGGGGTTCGGGCTTATGGTAAGCGGGCTCTGGCTTGTAATGGGCGGGTTTTGGCTTGTATTGGGCAGGCTCAGGCTTGTAGTGGGCGGGCTCTGGCTTGTAGTAAGCGGGCTTGTGATAGACCATCACTGGCTTGGCATACAGTTTGACATCAGCAGGATCCTGAGGAGCAGTTCCAGGCTCGTTAGTCGACACATACGCCCTGAATCCATGATGATCAGCAATGTAAGATACGTGTCTGAAGAGGCCATTGGCGTCAGTGTACCCATAGGATCCTGTCTTCTCCCCATAGACATCAGATTCTTCCTTGTGGTGATGGCGGTTGTAGTAGCCGTCGTCGACCTCATAGCCGAACTTGTAAGGCTTGGGCGAGTGGGGCTGGTGGGCCTGGACGGCCAGGACAAGACAGCAGAGGGCGGCGAGGAACATGGCTGACTGACAGACCCCGGTGGTGCCGCTGCTTATATCCCCCGACCTGGGTGGGGCCAGCACCCCGCCTCGCATGTCGTGAAATCAATCCGTTCAGACAATATCCTCCACGCCTCTTACCTAAATATATATATATGCCATAACTATTTTATCTTTCTATATAACTTTGCCTCTCTCCCTCTCATTTATTTTCTCTTACTTTCTTTAATGGTATTTCTTCGGGAAAAAAGATAGCAAACTTATTTTCTCAATACATGAAGAACTTTTTACTGAATTATAAATCGTACACACAGAAAGAGATTCCTCCACCTATTTGTAAAGAATCTATTGACAGCAATATTACCACCAATTTTATTGCCACACTTCTTATATTAGTATTAATGAAAAAAACATTATTAAAATCAATATTTATCCAGACCAATCTGTATATGAGCTTAATTGTCGTAATTACGTTTTCCTGTATATACAATATTTAATTATTAGCATTAAATGTGATTAGCTTTTTTATTCTTTTTTATTTGCAGACTCCGTGGTAAATCCATGTCTCCAAGGTAAATACATGGTAAATCCATATATGCCTTAATAAAGGCTTTTGGTGCGCATGATTAAAATCAATATTTTGTTTTCAACAGGACGATACATAGTGGTTTAAGAATATTTATGATTAACTCTTTGGTATATGTTCAAAGTTATACAATGGTCTTTGGTATATGTTCAAAGTTATACAATGGTCTTTGGTATATGTTCAAAGTTATACAATGGTCTTTGGTATATGTTCAAAGTTATACAATGGTCTTTGGTATATGTTCAAAGTTATACAATGGTCTTTGGTATATGTTCAAAGTTATACAATGGTCTTTGGTATATGTTCAAAGTTATACAATGGTCTTTGGTATATGTTCAAAGTTATACAATGGTCTTTGGTATATGTTCAAAGTTATACAATGGTCTTTGGTATATGTTCAAAGTTATACAATGGTCTTTGGTATATGTTCAAAGTTATACAATGGTCTTTGGTATATGTTCAAAGTTATACAATGGTCTTTGGTATATGTTCAAAGTTATACAATGGTCTTTGGTATATGTTCAAAGTTATACAATGGTCTTTGGTATATGTTCAAAGTTATACAATGGTCTTTGGTATATGTTCAAAGTTATACAATGGTCTTTGGTATATGTTCAAAGTTATACAATGGTCTTTGGTATATGTTCAAAGTTATACAATGGTCTTTGGTATATGTTCAAAGTTATACAATGGTCTTTGGTATATGTTCAAAGTTATACAATGGTCTTTGGTATATGTTCAAAGTTATACAATGGTCTTTGGTATATGTTCAAAGTTATACAATGGTCTTTGGTATATGTTCAAAGTTATACAATGGTCTTTGGTATATGTTCAAAGTTATACAATGGTCTTTGGTATATGTTCAAAGTTATACAATGGTCTTTGGTATATGTTCAAAGTTATACAATGGTCTTTGGTATATGTTCAAAGTTATACAATGGTCTTTGGTATATGTTCAAAGTTATACAATGGTCTTTGGTATATGTTCAAAGTTATACAATGGTCTTTGGTATATGTTCAAAGTTATACAATGGTCTTTGGTATATGTTCAAAGTTATACAATGGTCTTTGGTATATGTTCAAAGTTATACAATGGTCTTTGGTATATGTTCAAAGTTATACAATGGTCTTTGGTATATGTTCAAAGTTATACAATGGTCTTTGGTATATGTTCAAAGTTATACAATGGTCTTTGGTATATGTTCAAAGTTATACAATGGTCTTTGGTATATGTTCAAAGTTATACAATGGTCTTTGGTATATGTTCAAAGTTATACAATGGTCTTTGGTATATGTTCAAAGTTATACAATGGTCTTTGGTATATGTTCAAAGTTATACAATGGTCTTTGGTATATGTTCAAAGTTATACAATGGTCTTTGGTATATGTTCAAAGTTATACAATGGTCTTTGGTATATGTTCAAAGTTATACAATGGTCTTTGGTATATGTACAAAGTTATACAATGGTCTTTGGTATATGTACAAAGTTATACAATGGTCTTTGGTATATGTTCAAAGTTATACAATGGTCTTTGGTATATGTTCAAAGTTATACAATGGTCTTTGGTATATGTTCAAAGTTATACAATGGTCTTTGGTATATGTTCAAAGTTATACAATGGTCTTTGGTATATGTTCAAAGTTATACAATGGTCTTTGGTATATGTTCAAAGTTATACAATGGTCTTTGGTATATGTTCAAAGTTATACAATGGTCTTTGGTATATGTTCAAAGTTATACAATGGTCTTTGGTATATGTTCAAAGTTATACAATGGTCTTTGGTATATGTACAAAGTTATACAATGGTCTTTGGTATATGTTCAAAGTTATACAATGGTCTTTGGTATATGTTCAAAGTTATACAATGGTCTTTGGTATATGTTCAAAGTTATACAATGGTCTTTGGTATATGTTCAAAGTTATACAATGGTCTTTGGTATATGTTCAAAGTTATACAATGGTCTTTGGTATATGTTCAAAGTTATACAATGGTCTTTGGTATATGTTCAAAGTTATACCATGGTCTTTGGTATATGTTCAAAGTTATACAATGGTCTTTGGTATATGTTCAAAGTTATACAATGGTCTTTGGTATAAGTTATACAATGGTCTTTCAGGAGAGCATGCTTAAAACATGGCCAAACACGGTCTATCCTGGAGGTGACTCTCATAGCGGAGGCTCTGTCATGTCAGGCTTAGTCATGAAGTCTTTAACCGAATAATTAATAAATAAAAATACTTTTTTAAAGATTTTATTCAAATTCACTAAAAAGAAAAATAAATAAATACTTCAGCTTCTGTCATTGAACAATTAGATGTATCTGAGTGAAAATAAAAGCGGCGGGGGACGATCATCATGAATTTCGAACCTAATGTGATATAATATGTAGCAACTGATTAGCGATTTTTATAAATGTTTGCTATATTTTTACCTCTTCTCTAAATATGATCGTCCCCCGCCGCTTTTATTTTCACTCAGATACATCTAATTGCTTAATGACAGAAGCTAAAGTATTTTTTTTTTCCTTTTTAGTACATTTAAAAAAAAGCTTTTTTAAAAATTATTTTTACTTTAGTCATGAATACACAAAAATTAGAATCAAAGGTTCACTGGGGATTAGTCCTTAAATAGAAGGGAGACCTGCTCGCGGCGGATTGGTCAATGTAAGGGCGTAATACAAGACCTAAAAAGAAATATAGAAATTTGTTCATTCCTGGCCACTCCGACCACCCATAGGTCTGAAAATGTGTACACTTGCATTGTTTATTGGACTGAGTGAGTGTTAAAATTTTCATATTTCTATGTGATGTGAAAGTATATTTTTTAAAATTAATTTACAAAATTTTAAGGCAATTTGGAAATGTGTCCATTTCCGCCCACCCTGACAACCCAGAAGTATTAAAATTTGTCAACTTGCATTGTCTTCGGGTTCTGAAAAGTGTACCAAATTTCAGATTCCTACGTGCTCTAGAAGTATATTAAAAATTGAATACAAGATTTGTGGACAGACAGACAGACGGACAGACAGGGAAGCAAGTTAAATAAAAGTTTTTAAAAAGAATGATGAGATATCGCCTCCAGTAGAAATCAGGGTTAGCAATATTTAAGACAGTGTCCCATGAAAGACTGTACTGCAATAAAAATAAAACCCAAAACACACATTAATATTTGCACATAAGACTTATGATATAATGTAGAAAGTACTCTTTTAAAAATTAAGAAATGTCTCACATATCTATATAAATTCCACATGTACGCTGGCACCTACTTCAACCTCTCCTTAAAGACTTGAGTATCACCTTGTCTAGACAAGCTGAGATATCAATAAATATTTCTATTGAATCAAATTACACTGACGACACATCTTTATGATTTTCTCCACATTACAATATCACACTCAGAGATAATTTTCTGTGATTTATGAATATCTCGCACTTGTTTGATACAGCTTAGATATAGCGGTTAACTTGAATATTAAACATGAACTCTCAAAGCTATTTTAGTTTTATATCTCTATTTTTCAGTCCGAATATGCATATTCTCTCACTTCTGATATGTTTACTGTGTGTACTGTGTGCATGTTTATTGATGTATTACTTATGTATATGAATTTTTTATGATATTCATTCCTTTAGAAAGTATTTTCATGTGTATTTTATTATATGAATGAAGGGGGATCGGTGGAAGGGTGGTCTAAACCGTTGGTTTTTGACCGCTACGATCCGGGATCGAATCCCGCATTGGACACTTTTTTCTAACTTAAAAAAAAAATGCTCCAATGGCCCTCAATTATTGCAAAATTCCAACCCCATCAGGGAGTGAAAGTAACCAAACGGGGTTCTGGCACATTTGTAAGTGCAAAGTCGAACTGCTTTTCACATGTGTAGACATGTGGTGCACTTACAGTAAAATCAGTCGCCAACTTCTACCCACCATGATTATCATGGCCTGTACCACGTGTACTAGGGATAAACAAAAATTATATGCATACATCTCACACAGGCAGAATTTTTAAATCCGTTTTCTTTTATTAATAATCAAGTCCTCTAGGTTCATGCTAACATGCTCTCTTTTTAATGATGGTAAATGTGTATTCCTTACTATAGAATCCATCACTAGAATAGGTCGTTAGTTTATTCTGGCGTGCCTAGATCTAGACACTGGTTTGATCATCCTCCCGAAAAAGTTCACCCGCGGTTCCAAATTTGAATTCTATGCATCACAAATCATTCCACAAGAAGCCTCGGCGTGATGTCGCATCCGTATCATTGCTCTAGTATCTAAAATAAAGTGTTATACTCTATCCTTTACAATCTTCGTAAGATACGACTTCATTCAAGTCCCCCCACAATGTCATCTGGAGGATTCAACTGTCGACCACCAACCAAATAGTTACTCATTTTATTATCAGTATTTTCACTTCCCAAATCTTTGATAAACCTACCCACTACAGAAATACGTAAAATATAAAGGCCAATTAGGACAGTAGGTGTGATTTTTGTACACTTCGAGAGATTCCATCAAGAGAAAATCACAGTTGACTTTCAATTTACAGGGTGTGAAGCAGGTTCGACAACGGTGATATATAGAATTACACGGCTACAACCCGCACATTACTTAAAATAAATATGTAGAATGTAGTCCTCTAGAATAAAGTATGAAATATATGTGTATTAAAGAGTATTACAATTAGATTACTCTCTATTCAATGCATCTATATACAATAGCATTGCTCTATTTTATATATTTGTGCGTCGATTTTTTTTTTCAATAATTTACGTTTTTTACTGTTCGTTTGATTTTCTGATGCTATGAATAATAAAATGATATTCATTTACTCTCTTTTTAATATCACAAACAGTTCATCTGTACGTATTCCTAGGTTAACCAAAATGATTACTCACAAATTGATCTCTTATTTTATATTAATTACACTTTTATAATTGTGTATATTATTCACACACATTTATTTAATTGTTCAATAATTCGTAATTTTTTCCTCTATAGTATGAAATTTACATTAATGAAGCATACATTTATGCCTCAGCAGGAGACAACCAGTCCACAATTGAAATACAGGTGAAAGTTCACTTAATGAAATATATATACTCGAACGACGACTAAATTTTACTTATAGCATTGGTTGTGTCTGCCAAAGGCGGCTCCTTTTCGACTTTTACGACCCCGTTAAATCCGCAACCCGGTAAATCGGAAGTTGAGCGATTGTATTTCTACTTCGATATCGTTCTGGTCGCTGTAGGTCCTGTATCTCTACAACTGCAATAGTAATGGGGGGTAATCATTTTACTGTAAAAGTCTGTTAATTTGGACTCGTCGATATGCAAAAATTTGAGTACCATATATCAGAAATATCAACTCAAAGACATTTTTTTTTATCATCAGTTCACGGAGATTAACAAAGCTTTGATACACGGGGTTTTTCATAGTATATAAATAAATTTTACTACATGTTATTGAGGGTAATATTTTTTTTTTTTGAAAATAAAGAATCAGTCAAAAAATCCCATTGAATAAGGAAATTAACTAAAGAATAGAAGCCTCTAAATAAAATTCAGAAGATATCTTCAATATACACACATCATACTTCAATTTCAAACTTCCACCGTTCTAATGAAACATATTCCCTTAACCTCATATTCCCGCTAAATTATAAGAAAAAGCAATCCACAACTAAACTCTTTATCAGGAACAACTGCAATAATCTAATTAAAAATCACGCCTATTAAAATCCTATGTCTTGTATAAAATCTATGAAATATGACCCGCAATACATC